>CM060317.1:85869332-85871832 GCA_030674155.1 Stramonita haemastoma
GTATGATACTTGGAAACAGGTTGCTTGCATGTTATACTGCAGGCTCCATTTCTGTGATGTCTTTCATGATTTACTGCTCCACTTGCTTTCCTTGAAAGCTTTTTCTCTGATGTCTGTTTAAGAAGTATGTTCTGAGACAGGAAGAGGAACAAATGGTTTCCACCGGGAAAGGAATGGAGCAATATACGCTGTCTGTCTGTCTGTCTGTCTCTTGTCTGTCTATCTGTCTCTTATCTGTCTATCTGTCTGTTTGTCTGTATGTATGTTTGTATGTATACATGTATGTCTCTATAAATATGTGTATCTTTCTGAGTGTTTCTGGCTACCTGTCTCTGTTTCTGATTCTCCCTTTCTCTGTCTCTCTGTCTCTGTCTCTCTCTCTCTCTGACTCTGTTTTTCTCTCTGTCTCTCTCTTAATTAATTTTTTCATTAACACATACAGAAACATACACACATTTACACACATACACATACACACACAACATACACACATATACATGCACACACGCACACACACATGCACACACACATGCACACACACACACACACACCACACACACACACCAACCAACACCACACACCATCACATTCTCATCAATCCAACAAAACTACAATCTCAAAGCAATGTCTTGACCCTATATCTCATGATGGCAGATTCATTAAGCAATCTCAAAGCATGAACCCTGACCTTAATCCATGACCAGTTTCTTGCAAAAACATCACCTATGCTGATGCACACCTGCAGCCTTGAAATCAACAGCAGCTCTGACTCTGAAACGATCCAGCTATCTGGTCCTACACTGAACAAAAGCTTAAAAGCTCAACGAAGCGACAGGACCTGGTAAGTCAGTATTGTTAGACATTGCAGAACAAAAAGCAAATTTGCCTGGTGGGTGGTGTCATAGTGTAGAATTAGTAGTTCTTTGCCTGTGTGTGTGTGTCATGTTGATGTGTCTGTTGTGTGTCTGCTGCTATGTGTGCGGTGGCTGCGTGCATGGTGGTCTGCTGGTTTTGTATGTGTCTGTATGTTGTGTGAGTTTGTGTGAATAATTCAATGTCATACCTACAACATTACTAGTTCCGTGCAACAAATAATAGGGTAAAGAAACACCTAAAAACAAGTGACCTGAGTAAGAAGCAGGGCATACAAATCACTCCTGACAGATGATGAACTCATGTGTATAATCTGTACAAAAGATCATAGACCGAAAAAGTAGAGGAAACTCATCAAAGAAATACAAAGATAGGAATGAAACGTAGAGGAATGCTTTGAAAGGAGCATCAATCATCAATAGTAACAGCTCCATGGTATGGTATTTGGAAACAGGTAGCTTGCATGTCAGAAAGAACGCTAGATTTCTGTGATGCCTTTCATGATTTACCACTCTACTTGGTTTCCTTGAAAGCTTGTTCTCTGATGTCTGTTTGGGAAGTATGTTCGAGGCAAGGTTTGGAGACACACACGCACACACACACACACACACACACACACACACACACACACACACAACACACACACACACACACACACACACATGCACACACACATGCACACATACGCGCAAGCGCGCGCACACAGACGCACACACGCAAACACATACTCGCACACAGACACATTACCCACACATACACACACTCGTCTAAACACGCTCTGTCTCTGTCTCTGTCTCTCTGCCTCTCTGTCTGTCTTTCTGTCTGTCTGTCTGTCTGTCTGTTTTTCGTATCTGCCTATATTTTTGTATCTGTTGCTCTCTTCCTTCTCCCTTCCCCCCACATACACACGCAAACACACATTGACACACAGACATACATTGACACACACATACACATACACACACAGACACAACACACCAGACACACACACCAACACCACTGCACCCATCACCACCACATATACACACACAGACACACAGTACACAGACACAGACACACAGACAAACACAGACACACAGACACAGATACAGACACAGACACAGACACACACACACACCACACACACACACACACACACACACCACACACGCGCGCGCGCGCGCGCGCCACACACACACACACACACACACACCACACACACACACACACACACACACACACACACACACACACACACAGAGGCACATGTTTGTCCAGCAAATCTGAAAGTCAATATCATCATTTCAGAAACCACACATTGCTAACCTTTCATTTCATGACGGCCGTTTCTTCAAAGTATCCCCTGAGCTGCAATGCACTTGACCTTCAATCAAACCAGTGCTGCTGCAGGGAAACGTCAGCCCCCATGCTGACGTCACTACCTGAACAGCCCTTGTGAAAGCTCCAACAGCAGCATCTGAACTCTGGTAACGATTCCAGCATCTGTTCCTGACAGTAGGAGCAGGTCTGAAAGAGAGAAAAGGACAGGACAAAGCTGATGAGGCTGAGTTGTTGTTCTGACTGTAGTGTGGGTAGATGCGTTCTCTTGGTGCAGCGAGAGTGCACAGGGTTCCAGGATTTAGAGTGT
>CM060317.1:85879332-85884332 GCA_030674155.1 Stramonita haemastoma
GCAAACTGTTCCTAAATCAAAGGTACAGATAAAGAAAGAACATGACTACACTGGCTACCATTAGGAAATGACACCTTGCTGGTATGTAGCCTACATGCAATTTTTGATGGCGACCTTAGAGATAATCATGCAGACCTAGACCAACTGGCTTTCAGAACTATTTTGATAAGTGAACTAAGAGAGATAGATAAATAGATAGATAGATCGATAGATAGATAGATAGATAGATAGATAGATAGATAGATAGATAAATAGATAGATAGGTAGAGAGAGAACAGAGACAGAGACAGAGACAGACAGACAGACAGACAGAGACAGACAGACAGACAGACAGACAGAGATGAGGGGTGCTTTCTTTACGGCCATTGTCAAAAACACATCCTAGTTTTTCGCGTATTTCTCTGGAGTCACAGCTGTACACACCTTATCTTGTACTCTTGTATGTGTCTGGCTCTGACATACATCCCACAAATGGCTGGCTGTCATACTTGGCAGTCCCAGAAATGGCCGTTTGTGGCTTGCCCCGTTCCTCTCTCTACAGGGATCTGCTATCTGTTTTGCTGCTGTTCTGTAGAGGTAGTTTACAGGGCTTTTTGAAACGTGTCACTGGTGTCTCCCCACTGACCTACAAACGGCTCTTTCGAGATGTAGGTGTGAGTTACTCTGTTTTGTTAATATATTTTTCTTTTTGAGGTGAGTGGTGGCGGTGGGGATAGGGTAGTAGTAAACAGACACTAGTGTTCTAAACTGTTCAGTTCAGTAGGCACCCGTCAGTCTCGCAAGACTATGGAGTTGCGCTCTAGTCTTTAGGGTGCAAAGCCTGGGTAAGTAAGGAGGGAGGGCAAGCTGTTACCCATGCAGCAGAACCCTCCTCTCCACGCCACTGTAAGTTTGCCGAAAGTCAGAAAGTGGCAACTCTTTGTAATGGTGAGTAAACGTATGCCCATATGCACAGAACGAAAAAAGGATACCAGCAATGGAGATGATATGCTTTCACAAACTTCCTGGCTTCTCACACAGAGATCGCATCACTGATAAGAAAGTGAAAACCAGAACTTTTAAAAATGCCATTGGACCATATTTTGAAGAGCTCCCGACTTCAGTGAAAAAACACAAGCTAAAGTGGTACACGCACGTCCAAAGAACATCTGGACTGGCCAAGACTGTCTTAAGGGAACAGTGCAAGAAAGGAGACGAAAGGGCAGACAGGGAAAACGATGGGAAGACGACACCAGAAAGTGGACCGGCCTTGTGTGGAGCGATCTGATATGGAGGGCGGATGACAATGAGGAGTGGAGGAAGCTGGTTTCAAAATCTTCAATAGTGCCCCCAGGGTCCGCTGGACTAGGGGACAGGTGAAGGTGAAGGAAACAGATGCACACGCCAATAGTCAATAAAGTTGAAACTTGGAATAGACAAACTCCCCCCTCCCCAAGAGCAAATAGAGAAACAAAACACACGCCAACGACATAAAACATAATTATAGAGGCATCATCGGCAAGTAGCCGTGTAGTGATACTCTAGCTTTCCAAGTTTTGTTTTCTTAAGGAAGATGCATAACATACCCTGTGGTTTTAGCTTCTATTTCTTCAGTCATCTACGCACTGTTGCTGTGCATGTATTGAAGACTTTTGCTGAATGTGTCAGAAGAAATCGCAACAAAAGCAAAGGAACAAGACTCACACATCACTGCACCCCTCCCCCATCATTACTTCCACCAGTACCACAAACAATAACACCAACAATGACATCCATCATTCATTTATTAACATGCACCTTTGGTACTCCAAACTCACCAACGGTGAGAGATTTTGCGTTTGAATCCATTTTACCCGCCATTATAACATAGCCTCACTACGACATCGGGGATTATTTCCACTGCCACGAAATAATCTTCTTTTTTCGAAAGGCAAAACAAATGTGTGCGCAAGATGTTTTCACACAGAATCCCGATTTATAATCTCACCTGAAGGACTTTTCGGGCAGTGAAGTCAATACCTATCTAAACTCCAGGATAGGATTGATTAAAAACACACACACAACAACAACAAAAAACCGGGCGCCTCAATGGTGGCTTGACTCCGGGTCGCCAGATATCGAATGCAAAGTTGAACCACTAGGCTTTCATACCCCCATTGGCATGTATAATTATTGTTGTCTCTATTGTTCAAACCAGCAAATGGGAACAAATTATCGTGAACTCTGATCTATGACTTGCAGAAGCAGCAACAAAAATAACAAGAAAACTATACCGAGTTCTCCTTCTTTTATAACATTTGAAGAAATTAAAAACAAGATTTGTTGTCTAATGAATAGATGTCTTCTTCATAATTATTTCCCTTTTACTTTGAAATAGTGGATGACATATAAAATCCCATATGATAGCATTATGAAACTAATACACACATTTTACAAGAACTTTGAGTTGATAAAAATGTGTGTGTGTGTGTGTGTGTGTGTGTGTGTGTGTGTGTGTGTGTGTGTGTGTGTGTGTGTGTGAGTGTGTGTGTGTGTGTGTGTGTGTGTGTGTGTGTGTGTGTGTGTGTGTGTGTACAGGACTTTAAAGCACTTTTACTTGCTTGCTGATGGTGGTTGTGGTCTTGGTCTAAGTAGCGGTGATGGTATTAGCCTTATTGGTGATGGTGGTCGTGATAGTCTTAGCAGGGATGATGGTGGTGATGATGATGGTGATTGTGGTTGTGCTATTGTTTTTGTTATTATGTGTTGTTGTTGTTCTTAATCACTTGGTCATCCTCCACATTCTCTTCTTCTTCTTCTTCTTCTTCTTCTTCTTCTTCTTCTTCTTCTTCTTCTTCTTCTTCTTCTTCTTCTTCTTCTTCTTCGTCTTTGTCTTCTTCACCTTCGTCTTGTTCTTTTGAGTACTTTTTTCTTTTTTTAAATTTCGTTTTAATCGAAAAATTCGAAATATTTGCAAACAATAATGAAATCTGATAAAAGAAATTGGATTAACCATCTTAGGACATTATTATGAAATATTTGCTTTTACAAAAATCATGTTCGTTTCAAACACTTGTTTTCTGCCTCTCTTTTGATTTCTTTAGCCCACTTCGCTTTATTGCAAAAGTTTTCCCCGTTGCTTCTTGCACCCTTCCCCCCCTCTCTCTGTCATTTTTTTCTGATGTTATTGCCCCGGCATTAGTTGTTATCATCGGTCTTGTCTTGTTTTGTTTCGGCGGAGCTTTTTGTCTCCCTTTTTCTGCTCATTTTAGGCGCTTGTCTGCCTGTTCTTGTTGGATTTGTTTTCTTCTGTTAAACTGTGATTGTGTTATGCCACTTAAATTTTTTGGCTCTGCCTGTTGTTATTTTGAAGAAGTTTGATGCATCATTCTAAAAAGTCCATTCTTCCCCTCTCCCAGTTCATTCTTCTCTATTGTAAGTGTGAGAGTAAAACTGCGGAAAAACACAGTTCTCTTTTTAGTTTGCTTCCTGATCCTTAAGAGATCATGCTTTCAAGTCAGCCTGACCCACACTAAGATCTAGGGAAACATTTCTTTCAGTGCAGTCAGAGGGGAGTCAGCTTAGCACTAGATTCCAAAAGGTCAGTGAAACATCTCCACAGACAAAAAGAGCAGCAGCAGCAGCACAGATATCGGCTCCCTGAAGAGAAAGCTAAAAGCCAAGCCCCACACTTCCATCTCTGGAACTGCCAACAACGACAGAGCGCCATTTGTGTGTACGCTGTCTGTCTGCCCTACCTTAACACTCACAGAGTGGACAAGGTAAAGCGTGTAGGAAAGGATCTCCTGAGAGAGATGTCTGTTCTGAAGGTAAGTGTGTTTACATCGGCAGTGAAAAAAACGTTCTGTCTCGGTTTTGAATTTGTGTGGTTTGGAGTGTGTAAGTGTGGAAGAAATGTATTGTCGAGTTGTGAGTTCTTTTGTGAGTAAAAAGGGAATATTTAGTTCTTTTCGAAGCCACACAGAGTAGTTTGCATTCTGTGTTTGCTGAGAAACTGTAGTTACGATTTTTTAATTGCTTGGACTGGAATAATTGAGCTGGGGGTATACAATAACATATCACACCATACCATACCATACCATACCATACCATACCATACCATACCATACCATACCATACCATACCATACCATACCATACCATGCCATGCCATACCATACCACACCATACCATACTATGCCATACTATGTCATACCATACCATACCATACCATACATACCATACCATACCATACCATACCATACCATACATACCATACCATACCATACATACCATACCATACCATACCATACTGTGCCGTACTGAATCATAGCATATCATTCAATACAACCATGGCGATAAGACACAACGCACAGACAGCACAACATGGTGCAGTACAAGCAACGAAGCACGATAAACTCTCGAGCAAACCACGGTATATTTAATCTGAGTTTCATTTTCTAATTTCCTGGCAATCCCCCAGAATATGCAGGCAGTAGTCCTCATCACTGTGAGACCATGTGCATAGACTGGACAATGAGTGTACGTTTAATCATTTTTTTAATACCTTTCGAAACCGGGAACCAGACGCCTTTAAAAATACCTTACCATATGGGGAACCACACTCCAACTCCATGCAATACACTTAAATGAATTCTGACTTTTGAATAAGTAAATGAGGTCAAAGATAAGTAACTACAACACTAAACAGAAAGTTCTCTTAAATAATGAAATATTCTAAGTGGAGCAATAATGCACAGAGCTACCAGAGGAGACCACATTTTACACATCTCTGAACTACAAAAAAAAAGCAAAAAATGACAAAGCAAAGAATAAAAAGGGGGCAGTTACCGCCAATGTCCTTCACACGGAAAAACAAAATGTAAGTCAAGATCTATAACTTGTCAACTGAGCTCTATCTGTAACCTACCACCAGCCTTCTACCTCCCTAGAAGCATGAAGCAAGGAAAGGAGGACACGACACCCACTGGTAATTACATAGCACATTCCGCCTGCCCCTTTCCAATGTCTGACCTTGCTACA
>CM060317.1:85891832-85899332 GCA_030674155.1 Stramonita haemastoma
GACTCAGCTCACTTTCACTAGGCTTTGTGCAGACTGTTCTAAAAGTGATCTTTTCCCCCTCTTTTTACCTTTTTGTGTTTCTTTCCTTTTATCTTATTCTTTGTCCCCTCTCCTCACTCCCGCGACAGTCTTACACTGCATCTTTCAAACTGGAAGCCCTCCAGTATTTGGATAACGAAGCAGGTGGGAATGTTTCAGAGTGTACCCGTGAATTTTCTGTGGATAGGAAAAGGATCAGGGAATGGAGTGAAAACAGAGATCGACTTTAACTTCAGTACGGAAAAGACAAACAAAAACGGAAACTGTCAAAAAGGACTAGCAGTTAGATCTGAACATGTCGACCAAGGTGTGCTGCATTATCTGGAAGATGAAAGATCTGAAGGCAGGGTATTGCAAAACAAGGACCTACAACGGAAAGCTGTGGAACTCGTTGGCCTTCTTTGCCTCAAAGTCCCTTTTTATTCTATTTTCCTTCACTTCTACTCACACGACCTAACTTGCATGCTTTCGGGGTTTGTATTCACTCAATTACACGGTCGAGCACAAAAATTATTTTGTGCAAAGGGGTCTATCCCTAGCAAACACCCACTCCCCAATTTTGCCCTAAATCAGTGCACAGGGGAGGTGGGCGTATGCTAGGGATTTTACGGTATATCTATCTATCTATCTATCTATCTATCTATCTATCTATCTATCTATCTATCTATCTATCTTCTATCTATCTATCTATCTCTTCATCTATATTATATCTATATATATCTATATATATATATATATATTGTGTGTGTGTATGTGTGTGCGTGTGTGTGTGCGTGTGTGTGTGTGTAATATCAGAAACTTCATGTGTGTCTCACGAAATAAATAAAGAAACGGAGAGAAGGAGGGAGAAGTGAGCCGATAAAGAGACAGATAAACAAGTAGATTCTTCTTCTTTTCGTAATGCACACACACACACACACACACCACACACACACACACACACACACACACACACACACACACACACACACACAACACACACAGATAATATATATATATATATATATATATGATATGTATATATATAATTAATAATATATATAAGAGAGAGAGAGAGAGAGAGAGAGAGAGAGAGAGAGAGAGAGAGAGAGAGAGAGATTAATCTATTCTATCTATCTATCTATTCTATCTATTCTATTATCTATCTATCTATCTATCTATCTCTATCTATCTATCTCTTATCTTCTATCATTATTTCTATCTATCTATCTATCTATCTATCTATATCTATCTACTATCTATCTATCTACATCTATCTATCTATCTATCTATATATATATATATATATATATATATATATATATGGTGTGTTATAATTACATTATAAGAAATATGCCATGATTGTAAATGCTGTACAATATAGCAGCCAAGACAGACACACGGAAAAACAGAGTCACCAAATCAGAAAGACACACAGTTCTAAATAAGAAATATCCAATGGGACGTTAGGAAAAGGCCACAGAAACAGAGCCGTGGCACACAAAAAAGGGAGCAGGATTTTTAAAAAATAGTTTATTTCAAGGATAATAAAATAAGCACGCATGTGCTTTTATTTTTTTTTTTTACATCCAGTCCTTGTACTGTGCGTATACAGTTTTGCAATGTTGTCATCTGTTCCCACCGGCACAGAGTGCCCCACTCTTCCAAAAAGAGGAACAATTTTAACGTGTGCGCAATATGTTCGTTCGTGCGTTCTGCTCGTTCGACACGGCATCTCGGTATGTGGTCTCATCCGAAGGAGTTTAGGGAGACCAGGGACTAGTAGTGCATTGACACTGCTAGAGGCGAAAAGAGCGAGGGCAGAAGTTGCCATCAGCCAGATCAGGGAGCTCAGCAAATCGCCTTCCAATGGCAAACCAAAGCCTGCAGCAGCCACAGCAAATGCACTGTCCCTCCCCTTCAGAAACAAACATAGCCCACTTCTTAACCTGTGGAATCTGATAGAGTATTTAAACTTAAATTTACTTTCCTCAAAAAGTTAACTTCTTTTCCCCTCTGTCTCATATCCTTTTCTCTTTTTCTGTCTGTGTGCATGTCTGTCTCTCTGTCAATGTCTGTCTCTGTTTCTGTCTCTGTCACTTTTTTAGACCACACCGACAGACAGGCATACCAACAGACAGAGAGATATGGAAACCCTCACAATCACTGTCTTGAAGTACGAGAGGAGTGCAGCTTTTACCCCAAACCTGATCAGGCAGCTCTGCAAATCACTATCAAATGGCAAGCCAAAGCCTGTAACAGTCACCCTACAGCCACTGTCCATTCCCTTCAGAAAGCTGCAGTACCTACTGTCTAAGTCCTGATATCTGACTGCGACTTTAAACTTGAATGGATTCTACTCTAAAAAGTTTCATCTTTTCTCCTCCCCCCCACCCCACCCTGCCACTGATTGTAATCTCTTCTTTCCCTTTCAGGGAACCAGATAGCTCAGTGGTCAGAGCACTCCCATTCACCAATCTGAGGTTCAGCAAGATCGAGCGTCGTTATCGATTGCGTACCTTGGCCTCTGTTGAGTCCCCCAGTTCACCCAGCAGTAACATGGGTACCAGCCCTCTTTAGGTCAGGGAAGGTAAAGCAGCGAGGGAGAGGAGATGGGTGCCGCCCTCAATATGCTGGCCCCTACAGAGGCTGAGGTCTCTGATGCCTTGTTCCCCTACGACACATAGGTTATGGGACACATATACCTTTTCCCCCTCTTTTCCCTTCATCATGCTCTGTCTGTCTGTCTGTCCTGTCTCTACTCTCTGTCTCTGTTCTGTCTGTCTGTCTGTCTGTCTGTCTGTCTGTCTGTGTCTGTCTGTCTGTCTGTCTGTCTGTCTGTCTGTCTCTCGTCTCTCTCTCTCTCTCTCTCTCTCTCTCTCTCTCCTCTCTCTCTCTCTCTCTCTCTCTCTCCTCTACTCTCTCATCTCTCTCTCTCTCTCAAATTTACTTTATTTTGGGTTTACTGAAAGCAAAGATTTGCTTTCTTTTTTATTTGCACAAGTGAATCTGTATTAAACTTTTAGCTAAAGATATTTTGAAAATCTGTTTGATTCATCAACAGTGCTAAATCTGTTTTTTTATATAAATTATTTATTTTGTACCTGGATGCATGCTCAGAAGAAGACAGACAGACAGACAGACAACAGACAAACAGACAAACAAACAGACAGTGAGGGATAAACAGCAACACAGACACAGGCAAACACAGAACAGACACAACAGACAGACAGACACACACAATATAACACACACACACACACACACACACACACACACACACACACACACACACAACACACACACACACACACACACACACACACACACACACACACACACCACACACACACAGACTGAACACAATTTAACACTGCCGGCGATAAGGAAAGGACTGCAGACTTTGGCCATGAACCTGATTAAGGACTTAGCCAATCAGGATTAAAAAAAAAAAAAAAGGCAAACTAAAGCCTGTAGCATCCACACCACATCCACTGCCCCTTCTCGTCAAGAAAGCTGCAGTTCAACGTTTTAAACTCTGGAATCTGACACGGTCTCATTTACAGCTAGAATCCGTTTTGTTCACAAGATTGCCCCTACCCCTGTAACTCTGTATCTATCTGATTCTGCCTATAGGGACAGGGTAGCGATTGTGATCTGTGACCGGGGTTCGAAAAGGATTTTTCCTGTGGGTTAACATTAGTGCCAACTCCATTCCCCTGAAAAGTGTTCGGATGAGACTATAAATTGAGGTCCCGTGTGCGAACACACGCAGACCTTCTTGCGCACATGTTAAAACCCGTTCTCATCTTTCGAAGAAAAGGTCATTGTGTGTCAGTGGGTACAGATGATAAGATTGACAAAACTGCATACAGTGGGGACTGGATGTAAAAAAAAAGCAAAATAATGCTTATTTCATTGTCCTCTACATAAAAGATAATGAAATAGATGAATGATAAATAAATAAGTAAATAAAATGAATATAAATAAATAAATAAATAAATACATATACATGACCTGGGAATCATTGTGAGACTGAAATTGCACACTAAATGAGAATATTGCTTATATGACTGTTTTCATGTATCTCGCCATATAGGCAGCCATGCTCTGACTTTAGATATTTTCTCCCTTAAAGGAGAGTGCAGATTTTTATGTTAAGAGCTTATCATGGCTGAAGGCAATCTCAACACATTTTTTTTACAACATAATATTTTAGTTTAGGCTTTGGCAATTAGCTGACATCAATAACTACCACAGTGTTTGACCGGGCCAGATTTCTGTCGTCAAAAGGGGGCTTGTTTAAGCTCAGCACATGGATCAATAAACACCAGCAAGGTGACCCAGCAGGAGTGCAGGGTTCCTCTTGCTAGTGACCCCACGACGATCCGACACTGATTTGTTAGATTATGACCCTGAGGATTTGAAAAAGCAAATCTGAGTATGGCTAGGGCAACGTATCTGAAATGCGAAGCGTGGAAACAGTGAAAACAGCAGGACGAAGATGAGTGCAAAATAAAAGAAATAAATAAAAACAAAACAAAAGCAAAACAACAGACAAACCAAAACAAACAAAACCCCGTTAGGAACTTTTCAAAACTCGAACAAAACCCAGGAATACGTCTAGTCCATAAATCAAGGTAACCACATAAACAACTGTAACCACGATGATCGTGTTTCAGAACAACAAAACACACGAAAACATGCAGACATCCACATTGTTGGTTTCTTTTTACTGTGCTTCTTCCCTTTATTCCTTGTAACCTATCCATCATCTACCTTCCCTACACCTTGGTTTCTAAACAAAAAGAAAAGAACTCTAAACAGGCACGTACACACTGACATGGACCACATTGAATCTCTTGAACAAACAGCAAACAAACCACAGACAACTGAAAAGGAGCAAGCAGACAAACAAACCAAACGCAAATAAAGTATAAAAGGAAACTCAACATTGCAAGACACTTGGCAAAGAATGCCTCTTATTAAGAGTTGCAGCAGCACATAGGGCTGATGTTTTCATTTTTAGCATTTATCTTTCTCACAGTTGTCCTCTCTCTGTCTCTGCCTCTGTCTGTCTTCTGTCTGTCTGTCTGTCTGTCTGTCTGTCTGTCTGTCTGTCTGTTTCTGTCTGTCTCTTCTTCCGTCTCTCTCCTCTCTCTCTTGTCTCTCTCTGTGTTCTCTGTGTACATCCTAATATCTGTCTTTGTTAACTTTATTTTGTCTATCTTTCTGTCTGAATGTCCATCCATCTCTCTGTCCGTCTGATTACACCCCCCCAACTCTCTCTCTCTCTCTCTCTCTCTCTCTCTCTCTCTCTCTCTCTCTCTCTCTCCTCTCTCTCTCTCTCTCTCTCTCTCTCTCTCTCTCTCTCTCTCTCTCTCTCTTTTTCCTCCCCCCTCCCTCTCTCCAGCTCCGTATGACTCCGAAATAGAGAACAGTATCAACGCCGGTATTTGAAAATGTGTCTATGTATGTGATGTGTCTTTTTCTACATACGCTATTATAATTTATAAACAAGATCTTTGGGAGACTGTTTTTTTTGAGACGTAAATAACTCACATAAAGGTGCCGAGAGAGACCAATAGGCACACGGACAGACAGGTTAATGTGTTTACAGACAGACAAGTAAACTCAACAAAACACGAACACTGCTTTGCTAGATGCAGGAAAGAGACAGTGAATTTGGCCAAAAACCTGATCAGAGAGATCAGCTAATCACTATCCAATGGCCAACTAAAGCCTGAAATGGCCACACCACATCCACTGTCCATTCTCTTCAGAAAGCTGCAGTCTTTACATCTTAGATTCTGATATCTGACAGTGGAATGAAAATGGCTCCGGTCAACGAGTTAATTTTTCAAAACGTTTTTTTTTTTTTTCCAACTGTTGTCATTTTATTTTCTATCTTTTTTCTTTCTAATTGTCTGTCTGTCTGTCTGTATGTCTGCCTGCCTGCCTGCCTGCCTGCCTGCTGCCTGCTTGCCTGCTGATGTATGTATGTATGTATGTATGTATGTATGATGTATGTATGTATGTATGTATGGTTTTTTTCCCTCCCTCCCTGCCTCCATCCCTCTCTGTCTGTCTGTCTGTCTATCTGTCTGTCTCTTCTCTGTCTCTCTCTTCCGAACATCTCTCCTATTCTCTCTAGATACAACACACTAATTATCCAAAAACAAACACATAGCTTTGACATTAAGAAAAACAGAACCCAAAGCTTTAAGTTATAAACAAGACTGTAGAAAACATGACATATACAAATAAATAAACTCAACCCAAAGAAAAGAGAGAACATTATGCTTAGAAAAAAACACAAACACCACCACCAAGATAAAGGAAGACACGATGGCCATCCATAAATCAACCTACGTAAAGCCTGCTTTCGAAAGACAGAGACATTGATAATGATTTTCTTCTTGTTCTTCTTCTCTTGTTCTTGTTCTTCTTAATCTTCTTGTTCTTGTTGTTCTTGTTCTTGTTGTTCTCGTTGTTCTTGTTGTTGTTGTTGTTTTTGTTCTTCTTCTTCTTCTTCGGTTTTTTTGTGGGTTTTTTTGGTGTTGTTGTTGTTGTTGTTGTTTGTTGTTGTTGTTGTTGTTGTTCTTCTTCTTCTTCTTCTTCTTCTTCTTCTTCTGCTGCTGCTGCTGCTGCTGCTGCTGCTGCTGCTGCTGCCGCTCCTCCTCCTCCTCCTTCACACTCTTCTTCTTCTTCTCCTCCTCCTTCTCCTCCTCCTCCACATTCTTTTTCTTTTTCTTCCTCTTGAGACATTTTTCATTTCTGACCGATGTTCCCTGTAAATGCAAACAAGAACTTCACATCAAGCATGCAGACCTTGATATACAAGAAAGGGATACTCGTTAGAAATTAAACGAAATAAACAAACAAACGAGGAGACAGAAACAAGCAAGCAAACAAACAAACAAAAAACGCAACAAAAGGCAAAAATGTTTCTTTAAGGTTTTCGTGACGTGCAGCAAAATGTTGCTTAGGTGTTTGCGTCAATGGTGATACTTCGGCATTTTGTTGCTGTGTGTTGAAGTTTTAAGTTGAGTAAGTTGGACAGTTTAAGGATATATCATGTTTTGTCTGCTCCGTTTTGTTACTTTGTCGCCTTGACTTGTTTCTGTGTTTTGTCTACTCTCTCTTGTACATGTCTTTTGGATATCTATTGTCATAGAATTCAGACACATTTCACCATGATGAAGAAACGAACATACGAGCTGCCATGAAGAGAATAAAAAAGAAAGAACGAGAAAAGGGGAGAGACAGAAGCAGACAGACAAATAGCGGCAGAAACAGGAAAGACAAATAACAAAAAAGCAACTGATAATAAGACGAACAGACAGACAGGCAGACATGACAGACAGACAGACAGAAACAAGATAACAGACAGACAGAGAGGAGACAGACAGTAGAGACAGAAAAGATGAGAGACAGAAGACATACAGACAGAAACAGAGATGGAAAGAACAAAGCAGACAG
>CM060317.1:85906832-85909332 GCA_030674155.1 Stramonita haemastoma
GAGAGGTACAGAGTGAGAGTGAGTGGGAGAGGAAAGGAGAGAAGAGAGAGACGAGAGAAGAGAGAGGCAGAAGAAGAGAAAGAGAAAGAGGGAGAGGGAGAGAGGGATGAGAGAGATGCATAGAGATACACAGACAGAACAGACAAGATAGAAGAGAGAGAATAGACAGACAGACAGAGACAGATAGAGAGAATAAAAGGAGAGATGAGAGAGAGAAGGAGAAAGATGAGAGAGAGAGAGAGAGAGAAGAGATGAATGAAGAGGAGGAGAGAGAGAGAAGAGAGAGAAGAGAGGAGAGAGAGAGAGAGAGAGAGAGAGAGAGAGAGAGAGAGAGAGAGAGAGAGAGAGAGAGAGAAGTTAGAGAGAGAAGTTAGAGACAGCGAGTATATATTTATGTAGAAATAATCTTTATGTAGACATCAAGTAACATTTTTGGTTTGAAATTATTTGCTATAAAATATAAGTCCAGTCTCTACGCAATTTTACATAAACAATAAAAAACAACAGAATAAAATTAGGATGGGGAAAAAGGGGCACACGCACACAAAAAAAATCTAAAAACAAGCAGACAGACATATATACAGCTGATAGATAGACAGATACAGCAATAATTATGCAGATTGCACATACATACAAGAATACACAAGCCACAGAGACGCCGTTTGCATGCATAGGCTGGCCACAAGAGAAGGCGATTAGGTTTGACAAAGCTATCATGACACATAGACCGCATACTGCCTCAGGCAAGAGAGAGAGAGAGGGGGAGAGAGAGAGAGAGAGAGAGAGAGAGAGAGAGAGAGAGAGAGAGAGAGAGAGAGAGAGAGAGAGAGAGAGAGAGAGAGAGAGAGAGAGAGAGAGAGAGAGAGAGAAGACAGAGACAGACAGACAGACACGACAGACAGACAGACAGACAGATAGACGACAGATCAGACATAGAGTGAAGAGAAGACAGACAGACAGAAATAGATGAGAGAGAGAGACAGACAAACAGACAGAGAGACAGACAGGGACACACACAGAGATAACAGAGGGGGGGGGGGGGGGGGCAGAGAGCGAGGAGTATTAGAGGGACAGAGACACAGCAGTAAAAAACAAAAAAAAGACAAATAGAAAGAGACAGAACCCTCCAGCCCCCCCTCCCCCTTCACCTGAAAAACAAAAGACAGACAGACATAGAGACAAGGAAACACAGGGAGAGAAAAAAATACAAGAAATCTCTTTTAATCGTTGAAAATGTTCTACGAAACCAAGAATCTCCGGTTAGATTGGTGTGATTTTATTTGATCACACTGAAGACAAAAATAAGGAAGAAAAAAATACAAAAAATACAGAAGATGGAACCTAGTTTACTACATCAACACAAAATCGGTCTTTTTTTTGCTTGGAACTAAATACTAGTAATAAACATAGAATTTAAAAGGTTATCTACATTTTTATTGTCATGTACCATAGCGTCGTATTCTTAGTTGAAAAATGTTTTACATAAAGAAATATTATATAAACAAATTGCCACAATATCATTTGAAAACGACAACACAATTATACATCTTGCCACCTTTCCGCATTTCTTCTTCTTGGTCTTCTTTTGTTTAATCTTTTCATCTTTTTACCCCTTTATTTTTAGGTTTTTTTCTTTTTCCTTCTTGCCATTTTCCTGCTATCTTTGTTGCTTATTTTCTTTCCTTCTACGTGTTTTTCTTTCTTTTCTTTCTTTTTTCTTTTTGTCCTTCTTCCTTTTTTTCTGATGATTGTCTTTCACTCCTTTTCTGTCTGTCCTTCCGGCTGTCTTTGTTATTTCTTTGTCTCTTTCCTCTTATTTCTTTTATTTGTTTCTTCTCTTTTATTGCCATATAAAAATCACCATTCGAATTCCAATATGCATTGGCGTGCTTGCTTTTTTTTAATATATTTTTTTCTTTCACTTTCATAATTACCAGACCTCAGGGATAAGTCGATACCCATCCCCATGACAAAAACTCAAACAATACCAGACTCCAAGCTAGTTATCGTACAGTGTGCAATGTTTAGCTAATGAAATATGCATAGCAAACTCCGTATCTCATATTCATTGCAGTGCTATCACCCCAACGTCTACTACTAAAGACAACAGGGTTTAGCAGACTGACTAAAAACTTGGTGACCTACTGACAGCCATAATTAGCGCCTTCAGACTGGGGCCCCAGGAGTGTGCTGGACACACGTAACCTTGGCACCAGCCTACCCCTACCCCCATGCATCATGTGAACACAAACCGTGACAGCACACACTTGAACGTCTGACACGTCCAGTCATAGTCTCTGATTGTGTAATGTTTGTATGACATGATGACTAGTGGTAATGAGGATGATAATGAAGTTACTATGTAGATCATGATCAGACTCGGGAATGAATGGTGGTCTGTGTCACGTGTGTAGTTCAGACTATCGCAATTATTCCTGTGTGTCAGCCAGGTCACTATGGTGCAAATAGTTGTGTTCTGTGTGTGTGTGTGTGTGTGTGT
>CM060317.1:85916832-85931832 GCA_030674155.1 Stramonita haemastoma
TGGTGGTGAGATGTTGCTATAGAGTATGATGATGATGATGATGATGATGATGATGATGATGATAATGGTGGTGGTGAATGTTGCTATGGAGTGATGATGATGTGATGATGATGATGATAATGGTGGTGGTGATGTGATGGATGATGATGATATGATGGTGATGTGATGATGATGATGATGATGATGAGTGGTAGGATGATGTATGGATGATGATGATGATGATATTGTGTGGTGATATGTTGTATGGGGATGATGATGATGATGATGATGATGATGATGATGATGAGATGATGAATGATGATGATGATATGAGATGTGTGTGATGTGTGGTGTGATGAGATGTTGCTATGGAGCATGATGATGATGATGATGATGATGATGATGGTGGTGGTGAGATGTTTCTATGAAGGAGTGATGATGATGAGATGATGATGATGATGATGATGATGATGATGATGATGATGGTAGTGGTGATGATGTGATGATGATGGATTTATGATATGATGGATGATGATGATGATGATGATGAGTGGTGGTAGTGTGGTGAGATGTTGTCGTATGGAGTGATGATGATGATGATGATGATGATGATGTGGATGGTGGGTGGGTGGTGGTGGTGATGAGATGTTGCTATGGAGTAAGATAGGATGATGATGATTGATGATGATGATGATGATGATGATGGATGAGATGATAATTGTGTGGTGAGATGTTGCTATGGAGCATGATGATGATGATGATGGTGATGATGATGATGATGATGATGATGTGATGATGATGATGATGGTTGTGGTGGTGTGGCTTGGTGAGATGTTGCTATGGATATGATGATGATGATTGATGATGATGAGATGATGATGATGATGATGATGATGATGATGATGATGATAATGCAGGTGGTGAGATGTTGCTATGGAGCATGATGATGATGATGATGGTGATGATGATGATGATGATGATGATGATGATGATGATGAATGGATGATGATGGTGGTGGTCTGGTGGTGAGATGTTGTATGGATTATGATGATGATGATGATGAAGATGATGTTGATGATGATGATGATGATGATGATGATGAGGATGTGATGTGAGACGACGACGAATAAAGTGGTGATGATAATTGCATTGATGTGATGATGATGATGATGATGATGATGATGATGATGATGATGATGATGATTGATGATGATAATGATGATGATGATGATGATGATGATGATGATGATGATGATGATGATGATAGGGATGTGTAATCAAAGGGCCGTTTTGTGCCAGTGGGAACGAATGACAAAATTGACAAAACTGCATAAACACAGAGGACTGAATGTAAAAAGACACGAGTGCTTATTCATATCCTCGAAATAAAAGAATGCATAAATAAAAAACAAGTAAATAAACAAACAAAGAAACAAATAAATCCTATCCCATCATGTTTATAACCCCGCCGACCATGGAGGCCATATTAGGGCAGTCACCTAGTCAAAATAAATAGATGAATACACACATTTCAACCATGATATGACAGACAACAAATAGTTGCCAGTGTCCCACATAAAAGGAGGAGATGAAAAAAAAAGCATCAACAAAACCATGGGGTATTCCATACTTTGACAAAGTACAGTCAGATATCCAATATGAAGTGAAACAACTGAAGTATACAAAAAGTAACATTATTTGTCAGCAATACTAATAACATTCTTGTTCATACTAAAGGCCCTAAGAGGTCCTGATCTGTTTCATCTTTTGAGAAACTAACCATCTACTAGCCCTTCCCTCCGTGTCACCCACTACTGGGTTATTGTAGCATTATTGTAACAATTCTGCACAGTGCACGGGTACTGGGAAAGGAGTTCTCTCTGCTTGCGATCATCAGATCTCACTCTCAGCATCTCTCTACTAACACCAGCTGCCTACTCCAGACACTGAATCTCAATCAAGAAAGGCAGCCAGCAAGGTTTCATTATCTCTTTCCACCTTTTCAGCATATACACAGGCATACGATGAGAGATGCAGACACAGAAGGTCTATCTACTGTCTATCCCTTAGTCTGGTGACCGTGGGGGCACCCCTGAAGACTTGACAACCAGTTCCCTCCATTCCTCTCTTTGTTCTGCCTTTCTCAAAAATTTGGTTGAGTTCTAGGCCTGTCCATTCGCTGATGTTGTCCTCCCATCTCTTCCTTGGTCTGCCTCTTTTTCTTCCTCCTTGGACAGTGCCTTGCAGTATTGTTTTTGCAAGTCCTTTTGATCTTGTGACATGCCTGTACCATTTAAATTTACGTTTCTTTACGATTGATAGAAGATTTTTGTAGGACCAATGGTTTGCTGGATTCTGTTCGCACCTCTTCGTTGCTTATGTGGTCTCTGTAGGAGATGCCAAGGAGTCTCCGGAAGCATCTCATCTCTACCGCCTGTGCTGTTCTCTCCAAATCAGCAGTCAGGGTCCACGATTCACAGGCATGTAGGAATATGGATATGACAAGGTAGCGCATTAGTCTGATCTTGGAGTTGAATGAGCTATTTTTTTAACTTTCCAGATAGTGTTTAGTTTTGACAGTGCTGTTATTATCTGCAATCCTGCATACTACCTCTGGCTTGGACCCCCTGTCTTATACAACGGCTCCCAAGTACTTGAAGCTTTGAACAGTTTCCAGCTTCTGGTCATTGACCCTGATATCAGTGCTGATGCCCTTGGCGTTACTGATCATAAGTTTGGTCTTCTCTGCACCGATTTCCATGCCATATGTTTTAGAGGCCTTGTTCAGGTGTTCTGTTAGGCTGGTAAGCTCTTGCTCTGATGCCGATAGTCCGTCGATGTCCTCTGCAAAGTGGAGGTTTGTAATCGTTCTGCCACCAATGCTGACTGATCTTTGTGGTGTCCAGTGCATCAGCCATGATTCTCTCAAGAAAGATGTTGAAAAGAATGGGTGAGAGTTGACATCCCTGCCTTACTCCTACTGTTGTTTGAAACCACTCTCCAATGTTGCTGTTGTAGTACACTCCATTGGTGGCCTTGTTGTACAGCTCTTTGACGACTGATCAGGTTTGCATTGATGCTGTACAAATTCACGGTTGCCCACAAAGCTGCATGCCACACCTTGTCGAATGCTTCTTAAAATCAATAAATACGCGGTAGAGGTCTTGTTGGTGTTGAAGGTACCGCTCACAGAGAATACACAGAATGCATGGGATTTATACTAGGAGAAAGGAATATCACCATCACAAAATACACTAATAACACCGCCCTTTTATTCAGCGATATCACAACCATGAAGAGAATTCTAAGTATGCTGCAGAAAACAAGGCAGGACTGAAACCGAATGCCAAAGTCGTGCACAGAGAAGAATCCGCCTAACCAGCTACAGCAGAGTATAAGAATAAGTAAAATCAGAGCTGGAAAACCTGCACAACTTCAAGGGCATGATCTTTGTCAAAACTTACTCAGGATCTTGCAGCAAGGACATCAGCTCAAGAATAGACATGACCAAGCAAAAATCGTTCCAGTTGAACAACACATGGACAGACAGAGGCATACCAGCAAAGTTGAAGGTGTTAACTTTACGCTGCTTGATGTAAAACCTGGCCTATGAAGAAAGATGATAAAAATATGATAAATGCAGCGAAATGGAGGAGGGGGGTGGTGGTTTCTACAAATGGAATGGACAGACAAAAAGAAATAATGACAGTATGCTCAAGTAATCAGTTGTATATGAGCCATTGCCAGCCCCCACCACCCATCCCTCCATTCTTCCTTACCCTATTCCGGCAGACTAGAACATGCAGCCTCCCATTCCTAGCATGTTTTCTGACAATGTATCCCCCTCCTCCCTCTAAATCCGTGAAAAAAATATTTGACCACTGTTTTCAGCTTGTACCAAGGTATCTACCTGTCTTTGTGTCCACATGAGGGGCCAGGATTAAGAAACAAGGTTAGTGTTAGTGTTAGCAATAACAGTTAGCATGCATTGGGGTAGGGGCTGTTGGTCGGTCAGTCAGTCTGAATGCATGTGGACACAACAGCAGGTAAACACAATGGTATGTCGCTGTAGACAGAGTGGTATGAAGCATTATTTAATTGATAATTTACCAATCTTACCAGCTTAGGTTGCTATTTGGATTTTCTTAAAGACTAATTTCATTTCTGCTATTAGCAGAGTGGTTTTCTTCCCATGTTGTTAAACAACTAGTTCTGTTCAATTTTGAGAAACATTTAACCCAAAATAAAATAAATGGTCAAATTGAGAATAAAGATGAGAAAAAATCAATGCTATTTCCGCAAATAGCAAAATGATGACAGTATGCTTAAGTGTGGTGACACACCTAGTTGCAATATGTAGTTTGCTGATGACATTGATCTCCTTAGTGGCCTTACAAATGAAATCCAAGAACGTCTATGCAAGCGAGAAGAATAAGCTAATACTTATGGTATTATATGCAAGCAAGAAGAAAGAACTGAACGTTTGGCATTATATGCAGGAAGGAATTAGCTAACGTTTCTGGTACGATATGCAAGGAAGAATGAGGTAACGCTTATGGTATGATATGCAAGAATTAATGAATTAATGCTTAAGGTATTATATGCATGAAAGAATGAGCTAACGCTTATGGTAAGGAGATCAGTGCAAAAACGAGCAAGGTAAATCGTACCTGTGATGTGTTATTTAGCATTATGAGTGGTCCAACAACTTTAAGAAATAGTCTTTCAACTATCTTGGCTTCACACTGATCAAAAACGGCTCCTCTGTAGCTGAACTAAAGATGAGACAAGCCCTTGCAACCTCGGCCATGGCAGAGCTGGCCAGGATTCAGAAAATCAAGCAGACCAGTCTCCAGGAAGCAAAATTGCTTTAAGCACTCGGTTTATCCATACGGCTGTACGAGTGTGAAAGCTGGACCTTAACTGCAAAAACGGGAAATAAGATTTAATCCTTTGAAAAAAAATGTAACCCAAAAGCTTCTTCAACTCCCCTGTCCTGACCACAGAACCTATAAGCCAGTGCAGCAACAAGTGATGATGAAAGCTGGGCCACAGGAACAAACCTCTTCTGGATGTTGTAGAGAGACGAAAACTGGAGAGTTTGGTTGACATCTTCTCTCCTTCGCTTTACACGGTCAGATGTGTCTGGAAAAAGTGATGGCATGTCCTTTCCAGCTCCTTTTGTGGGCTGTGCAGTTTGGTTTGCAGGGTTATCTCTGTGAGGAACCATGTTTCCTTTTCTTGCTTTACACACTTTCTATTCACAGGTAAAAAGTCCCAACAACAATTACAACAGAACCTCTTTTCCCTCCACTTCCTCTCTCTTTTAACCAGTTCTTTCAGTTACTTATGCCTAACTAACGTTCAGAGCAAAACCTGTCCCCATGCGGAGCGACCTGTGCATTCTAAGGTGGTTTGACAGCTGAACACATTTGTCTTAGTCTGCTGTTGCTCTAGTGTGTGCCGAGGCTGCATTCAAAGCAGACTGGAAAAGATGTGTATGCAGTTGACAGCTCCGTTTTTTTTATTTCTGATGAGAATGTAGCGCTGATATGTGTGAGTGTTCAGTTTTTATGCACACGCCTCATGCTTTGTGTAACTGCTTTACCCAGGTTATTCAGGATTCACATACCGCACCGTGCTGTATTGTTTGTAGCCTTATTGACCACGAAAGCCATACCAGGGCTGTCACCTCATCCAGTTTCAGTGACTCAACTTCAGTTTGAAAAACCACCACCTAAAACTTTCAAACACATAACACCGCACATCTAAAAAAAGACAATCATTTCATTTCTGAAGGCTAATAAACATGTTGTGCTGAGGATGCCAGCCATTCCGCTTAATTTATGATCCCAGATTACAAACAAAGAACATAAAGAAGGATAGCAATTATGTTAAAATGAGCAAATACCACTGCAGAATGGACACCCTGTGCACATACCAGTGTCTACGTATGACTACCTGGTCGTCAGAACAAAACAAAAACCTGGTAAAATGTCATATAATGAAAATAGAATATTGTTTTAGGGATTTGCTTGAAAGAAGGCAAGAGAGAGGACTGAAGTTGGAGGATTTACACACATACACACCACTTCTTGTCGCTGATTTGCCCAGCTTTTGCACGATTCACTTTGCAAGCCTGGTGCCCTTTTCCACAAAGTCTTGGAGGTTTTGCACAAAGATGTGTTAGGGATAATTATTCTTGGTGACTGCAGGCGTCCACATGAATGAAATGTCCTTGGTGATGACGAAGGAAGCGCCTCCGATGCACTGTGGTGTCCTTGAAGCCTGGTGATGTCCTCCTCCATCTGGAGATAAAAAGATACATTCTAAGGGCTCTGGTTGCTTGCATAGAGTTTTAAGCAACTGTCATTAGTTAAACTTTGTCAACAAGTCATCCTAGCAAGTAGCAAGACACCAAAGATGAAGTGTGTTTTTATTTACTTTTTATATTTTATTCTTTTCTACGAGGATAATGGTATAAGCACTCGTGTGCTTTTTTTACATCCAGTCCCGTGTGTATGCAGCTTTGTAAATCTTATCTGTTCCCACGGCACACAAAGGCCTACTCTTACGAAAAGCGAGAACAGGATTTAACGTGTGCGCAAGATGTTCTGTGTGCATTCCCACACGGGGCTTTCGGTTTATAGTCTCATCCGAGGTACTTTTGGGGGAGGGAGGGAGGTATGTGAGTGTGAGTGAGTGAGTAAGTCAGTGAGTGAGTGAGTGAGTGAGAGAGAGAGAGAGAGAGAGTAAAAGGGTGTGTGTGTGTGTGTGTGTGTGTGTGTGTGTGTGTGTGTGTGTGTGTGTGTGTGTGTGTGTGTGTGTGTGTGTTATTTTTCTTTTATAATTTTATTCTTTTAAATCGAGGATAATGGAATAAGCACGCGTGTGCTTTTTTCACCCAGTCCGTGTGTATGCAGCTGTGTAAATATTATCTGTTCCCAGCGGCACACAACACCCTACTCTTACGAAAGCGGAACAGGATTTAACGTGTGTGCAAGATGTTCTGTGTGCGTTTTCACACGGGGCCTCGGTTTACAGTCTCATCCGAAAGACTTTTGGGGAGAATGGAGTCAGCACTGCTGTTAACTCCAGGGGAGATTCTCTCGAATGGGAATCGAACTCGGGTCGTCAAATTGCGAGCGCAATGTTCTGACCACTAGGCTATCCCGTCCCTGCTCTGTGTGTGTGTGTGTGTGTGTGTGTGTGTGTGTGTGTGTGTGTGTGTGTGTGTGTGTGTGTGTGTGTGTGTGTGTGTGTGTGTGTGTGTGTGTTTACACACACAATCGCGAATCTCTCTTTCTCATCTAGAGTTAAGTAAATTGTAAGTCTTATCTTTAATGATTTTTGAAATACCAAACAGGGAAAAACTCTGCAGCATGGGAATGGTATTGCCATCCTTGTATTATTGTTTCAACACGAAATTACCAGAACAATACAGGTAAAAACACCACATTTAATGAGCGAAAAGCTCTCAGACCTCTAATGATGAAAAGGCAAGTAATTTTACTGTAGGAGAAGTGCATGGGGGAGAGAGAGAGAGAGAGAGAGAGAGAGAGAGAGAGAGAGAGAGAGGAGAGAGAGAGAGAGAGAGAGAGAGAGAGAGAGAGAGAGAGAGAGAGGAGAGTGAGTGTTTACTCACTATCTAGTAAGGACTTGTGATGTAAGGCAGAGAAAGTAAGTAATTGGCATAACAGCTTCACATCCCTTATGCTGCTTGTCACGGCTTTTTCTTTTTTTCTCCTTTTCTTACGGTTGTCAAAATCGTTATTCATTATCAGTAAATATGAATTTTCGTTTCTGGCGTCAAATCATCTATTAAAAGTTAGAGGCATGTCTCCTACAGATGACTTTCTTTTCCTAGTCCTTCCCACGTCTGTTTCAGCCTCCCAGGCTCATATGAAAACCCTATATGCTAAGCAATTTGTTAATTAACTGTGCATGAGTACTGAGTAGGATATATCTTGGAATCATCCTTTTTTTGGTCTCAGGTGTACATGTTTTCATAGGTGGGGTATCATGTACATTCTGACTGCAGTACAGATCTTCGTGTTGCGACGCGTGATCTAACATTGTTTTCAAGACTACAATCACTCTTGCTAATCTGTGCATGTGGAGCTGATCAAAATTTCATGAATTTTAAGAGATTTGTTTGAAGGTATTCTTCATGAAAGCAAGATTTAAGAGCTGGCCAGGGAAAGAAGTACAGTGCAGACAGAGAAGAGGAAAGAAAACCTTACCTGTTTTAGTCCCCGGTGACATGTCCACAGCAGATTCTTGGGCACTGGATTCTGGCTCCACAGCTCCTGAAAGCAGTAAGTAGCTTTAGTAAGCTCAGAGACTACAACACTTTGATTCAGACACTTTTAGATAGACTATTTACATTATGTACATCGGTGAATTAACATTACTCTTAAGACATTGTCTTCTAACATTCGAAAATTACAAACTATACAGATGAATTTCTTTTCTGCATATAATCAAGTATTTATATTCTCAACTTCATTGTCTCATTTGAAAGCAATAAGTTGCTGCATTTTTTGTTGCTTTATTACTCTGAAAAGAGACAAAAATCCTCACCTGCACCAAACTATCTCCTCACTTTAAATCTGTGGTTTTTTTAGAACTCATACGACGGAAGTTTAAAAAGATATGGATAGGGTAGCGGACTGATGGTGTAATGTGAGACACAGGCCTATAATCTGAGACAAGTATTATTTTGATCGTTCTGCTAATCGATTAATCTGACAATGTACACTTGATATCTCTCTCGACAAAAATAGCAATCCTATTTTCTTTTGCCAAATATTTGATCAAAATATTTTTTGCTCAAACTTTCATTGGGAGATATCTTAACTTTCAATGTATTCAAGAAGCTATCATTTTACTTAGAGACTGTACAGGTCTGTATATACAAAAGTCTTTGTACAAAACAAAAAGCTTTCCTTTTAACCTTGGGTTTGTCCAGATGTTATCTTGATCCTGCTTCCTGCAAGCAAATACCATGCCAGTACACCATAACTCACCAACTTAGCCACAACTTTTCTTTATTCCAAAAAAAGTGACCCCTGCAACTGCTGCAGTCCACGCTTTGCTTCAAATGACATTTTCATTCTAGTGCTACAGCTCCAGGGTTGTCCAGAGCCAAGACTTTGCATGTGTGACTGTTTGCTCACCATTAAAGTAGCAGCATTCTCACTTTGGAGATGACTTCTAAACACAACAGAAGTGTGCATGCAGTCTACGAATCTTTTAAATCGATTGTTCAGACACGCAATGGCCTACTTTTCCAAAAGGTGGAGCGAGTTTTAGTATGTTGGCAACACATTTTGAGTGCATATGTAGCGTACATAGTACTTAAGGAATTTCGAAAGAATAGAGTTGGTGTCAATGTTAACTCCTGGGAAAAATCCTTTTAATCAGACATCTAGGCAGAGGCACAAACCCTGGCCATCAGAGCATGAGCTCAATGATCTAGCCACTAAGCTACCCCTCCCCCCTTACCAACTTCCCAAACAATGAATTCAACATATTCCCTAATCTTGATTGACACCCACAAGTAAAAGACGGTGAAAGAGACGGCTAGCACAAAACAAGTAGCCACGAGACAAAATGACCATGAAAATGCAGAAACAAATTATATATATATATATATAAAAAATGACCATGAAAATGCAGAAACAAATATATATAATATATAAATTGACTACAAAAAAAAAAAGAAAATCAAAACATATTGGACAAAGACAAAGACCATTTAGTTATAGGAGACAAAACTAAAAATACAGGAGTATGTAGAACTGTACCTTGTTGACCGACTCCAGTTCTTGGTCACTGGCTGTTACATGTACCGTCCTTGCCACTCCACTCCAGTCCCAGAGACTCTGAAATCAGTTAGTCATCATCAGTCATACTGAACAGTTAGTCATCATCAGTCATACTGAACAGTTAGTCATCATCAGTCATACTAAACAGTAATTCATCATCAGTCATACTGAACAATAGGTCATCATAAGTCGTACTAACAATCCTACAAATTTCATTGACATAATTATACATCACATTTAGTTAATCAATAAAATCTATTTTCTCACCTGAACTGTTGTACTATCATGGGATCTTTTGGCTCCCCTCCATGGAGGCAGCTGCGACGTCGTCGGGCCATACACCTGGACAGGAGCTCTGTCGACAGACTGATTCTATCACATGGCAGCAAAACATTTTCAACATGAAATGCAGGCCTGCAGAGACTCAGACGGACAGAAAAAGGCAACCAGACGGACAGAAAAAGGCAACCAGACTTGATTCCACAATCATGGCAGACAGACAGAAAGACAGACAGAGAGTAAGACATATATTCTCAATTCTCTCTTCTCTCTCTCTCTCTCTCTCTCTCTCTCTCTCTCTCTCTCTCTCTCTCTCTCTCTCTCTCTCCTCTCTCTGTATGTATGTATGTATGTATGTATGTATGTATGTATGTATGTATGTATGTATGTAGATAGATAGATAGATAGATAGATAGATAGATAGATAGATAGATAGATAGATAGATAGATAGATAGATAGATAGATAGATAGATAGATAGATAGATCAGGTCACTTATACAAATACATAATGCACACACTGGCATACATATACATACCAGGTCACAAAGACATGACTATTACCCTTGTAACTTATCTGGTGGCGTTGGTATGACCACAGCAAGCTGTAGGCCTTGCATGGTACCTGGCAAAACAGATACACTCGAAGTTAGAGACGGCATTAAAAAGTACAGCACAACGTGTTAATAAAGTAGTACAATTACTGTACTCACAGTTAAATCTAGCGAAATCAATTGCACCAAAACTAGTTTAAATAGACAGTAAAAAATCTTGTACTCACATGTCAAATATAGCATTTGGCAAAATAAATCATAACATATTTTCAAGATAAATGCTACATATAAAAATGGCTAACAAAGGTTAAGACATTTTATTGACACACAAAGCAATCAAAAATATATTCAGTACTTCCAAGGCTGCATAATTATGTGATTCTATCAAATTGTAAATGATGACAGGAAAATCTGAAAATCTGATCTATAAAAAAACAAAACGAAATACAGGCAGGAAAAAAAGTCGTTATGAAACAAATTAGAAAAAAATGCAAAAACCACACTCTAGAAGTACGCAGAAGCATACCTATGTGAAGACAGGATGCAGCTTGAGATGACTGTTCCTTGAGACTTGTTTCCAGCACTGAAGATCCTGAAAGCAGTAAATCATCATCAGTCAGCCTGAAAACAGTAAAAGTTTCATAAGCACAAACTATACATTCACATGGTCACAATACTTTCAAGCTGATGACATTCATACTTTACCCAAATCTCTCTCTCTCAAAAAGATAGTGTAATGAATTTATCTGATAAATCACAAAAAGACAATTTCTCTCTACATATAAAAACAATCTCTAATACTTAAGCTTATTTTACAAATAATTATTCAACAAACATTGCTGGACACAGTTGTAGATCCGTTGCTCAAGATCTCAAAACCACCAACAAACCTGAGAAAAGACTATCCTACATTTCAGACTGTTTATCTATTTTATTCAAACCATTTCAGAGACAGAGGCTCCTTTTCTTACCTGGCCTAATTCTCCATCAAACTGGTAGGCATGCTGTCAGCGTTGTGTTCTCCTTGGTCCTACTTTTTCTGTTAACAAACTGATTTTTCCACATTGCATTAAACATTTCCAAAAAAAAAAAAAGAAATACATACCCCCCTCTCTAGAAAAAAAGACAACAATGGCAAAAGACAGACAGAAAGAGCAGATAACAGACAATAATGGCAGATAACAGACAGACAGAATGGCAGATAACAGACAGACAGAATGGCAGATAACAGACAGAAATGGCACATAACAGACAGACAGAAATGGCAGATAACAGACAGACAGAAATGCAAACAATTTTGCAATGACAGAAAAACTAAACAGAGAAGGGGGGCAGAATGAAAACATCCCCAAAACTACAGTATCTAAATAACTTTTAGATATGCACAAAGATCAGACAAGACAGAAAGAAAAAAAGAAAACAAAGGAATAATCTGTACCTTATGGCTGAAGTGATGAAGAAGGCTTCTGATGGTGCTGGGCCTGTCTGAAACTGTCTGAACCTCATCTAATTCCTGGTAAAAAAAATCATTATTCCGAAAAAAACATACATAATAAGCTGCTGGTCCTGCTTTCAAACCAGAAATGCCAGTACTGCTGTGAAAGGCTGAATATAGACAGACCAGCCTGGAAAACAATAAAACTGTTGCCTGCTGTAATGCTCAAGTCCTCTGCAGAATGACCATCTTGGTCAAGCCACTGATGATGATGATAAGAAAGATGATGATGATGACCATCTTAGTCAATGGATTGATGATGATGATTAAAGCGACCATGATGATGTTGTCCTGCGATCTCCCGCAGGAATGTCTTCCCTATTTGTTTTTGTTTATTCATTTTTTAGTTGGGGAGTTTTTCATTTGGATTGATTGATTTTTGGGTTGTTTTTTTTTAGAGTGGTGGTGGTGGTGGAGTGTTGTTCTTTCAGTTTATTTATTTTTTTTAGTATTGAGCATTTCTTGAAGATTTTTCCTTTATTGGTTTGGGATGCTTTGGGTTTTGTTTTCTTTTCCTTAGGGCTGTTTGTTTTATTTTATTTTAGTTTATTATGTTTAGGTCAGTTTATGTAATGTTTGGTTTTTTGTCTTACTTTTCATTCCAAAGAGTTTTTTTTTTCTTTAGTTCATCTCACATGTTTATGGTTTCATCATCTGTCAAGGACCAGTTCAGCTATTCTCACATCACTCATTCCAAACGTACCACACAGCAACTGTATCCAGGCAAACCCCACTGTGCTGAAGCCTGAAGTTCACCTGGAGTTTTATTTAAAAGCAGAACCAGAACAAGGCCACCAGCCAGGGGTCTTTGCAGTGCTTCTTTCTTTCTCTCTCCCCCTTTTCAATTTCCCATTTTAGTTTTCCAGTTCTTTTGTTTTCTGTATTTTGTTTCAGTTGTTCCTGTTTTGAAGTGTTTTTTAGACTCTTGCAAGAGTGCTCTGTTTTTCTGTTTTATTTTACATTTTCCAGTTTTGTTTACCCTTTTTGATTCATTGTTTATTTTATTTCACTTTTTAATTCATACAGATTTTTTTATGTCTGTATTTTTCAATGCACTGCCTTGCATTGCACTCCATTTGTCTTAATTTACTTAACTTTGTGTAAACTCAACTCAACTAAAAAAAAAAAGTCATCTCTGCTGTAGCTCAGCCTTGAAAGACCTGAAAATTTACAATTTTATACATGAACTTTAGAAGCATTTGATAACAACTATCACAATTCAACAGTCCAAAACCAGCATACCTTCTGGTCTCAGACACCAAGTCAAGAAGCCTTCAAGTCTTTGCTAAGGTTATTTTGTTTTATCATACCTTCTCCATACCTCAACAGAGATCCCAAGAAAGAAATACAAACAGTAAAGATGTCGTGAACTCTGCAGGACTGTAGTGCTGACACCTTCATCCTAGTGTCCTTGGTGACAATGTCCATCACAACCACCCAGTGTCTGTAAACAGATGTAAACGTGTGTCACTGACATAGCGCTGTAAAGGCAGAGATTTGTATTTATTCTTAGATATCGAGGATAACAGAATAAGCAATCATGTGCTTTTTTTCATCCGGTCCCCGAGTGTATGCAGTTTTTGTAAATATGGTCATCTGTTCCCACCGGCACACGATGGCCTACTCTTACGAAAAGCAGAACAGGATTTAACGTGTGCGCAAGATGTTCTGCGTGCGTTCGCACACGGGGCCTCGGTTTAAAGTCTCATCCGAAGGACTTTTGGGGAGAGTGGAGTCAGCACTGATGTTAACTCCAGGAGAAAAATTTCCTCGACCGGAGAGAGAGTGAGGTAGAGAGAGAGAAGAGAAGAGAGAGAGAGAGATAGATAGAGGATGATGGTATAGAGATGGAAGAGAGAGTGAGCGAGAGAGAGAGAGAGAAGAGAGAGAGAGGGAGGGAGGGAAGAGGGTGGGAGGGGCGGAGAGGGCAGCCGAGAGAGTGAGGGAGTGGAGGAGAGAGAGAGGAGAAGAGAGAGGAGGAAGAGAGGAGCGAGCAGAGGCATGAGAGAGAGAGAGAGAGAGAGAGAAGAGAGAGAGAGAGAGAGAGAGAGAGAGAGAGAGAGAGAGAGAGAGAGAGAGAGAGAGAGAGAGAAGAGAGTTTCTGTATGTACTATTTTTTTCAAATAAAAAGACAAACATATTTTTGCAGATAATTCCTTTGACATTTTGTAATAAACTCTGTTCTTTGATTAATGATTTACAATAAAACATATTAAAATAATTTTCTTAAAAGTATTCATACTAACTCATAGTTAACACTCTCTTTTCCTCCTATAATAGGTCAAAGAAAGCACTGGCTGTGATGTTGTGTGTGCATTCTGCATCATGATGAAGTAAACAATGGGTGTGATATTTTGCATACATTTTTCAGTGCAAAAATTATAGTTTTGTTTAGATTGAGCTGCTTAACATGTCAAATATACACTCTTTATATTCCAACACCAAATTCTAACACATTCTGTCATTTTTTCCCTAGTTTTACTCATGCTCAATTTGCATAACATAACTCATTACCCCCCTCCCCCCCCATCACAACTGAAGAACCAGGCAGGTCTACTGAAATGGATGACATAAACAATACACAGCACATAATAGTTTGCCACCTTTGCAAGGAAAGTATTTTTTCTCCCATTACTTTGCAGTTGAAATTAACAGTCTGTCAGCCCAGAACTATGAATACAAGTCATAAATTTGATCCCAAATGGTCAGAATTCAGATAAGATGACAAATTTATAAAATACATTACACTGGTGTCCTGTTTAGACACCCTCACAATCGGAATGCGTCTAGTTAATAGCTTACTTGAATACGACTTTGAAATCGGCTGGCAAAAGTTCCCATATGCAAAATCTCATCATGGTATTG
>CM060317.1:85936832-85941832 GCA_030674155.1 Stramonita haemastoma
CTCGTTTGTCTGTCTGTCTTCTGTCTGTCTGTCTTCTGTCTGTCTGCTGTCTTCTTCTCTCTCTCTCTCTCTCTCTCTCCTCTCTCTCTCTCTCTCTCTCTCTCTTCTCTCTCTCTCTCTCTCTCTCTCTCTCTCTCTCTCTCTCTCTCTCTCTCTCTCTCTCTTCTTTTTATTCTTAATACATACAAGCTGTTTAGACACAACTTTTTTTTTATCATTTACTCGGTCTCCAAAAGTATACATCCTAGCAGCCGGGAGGGCAAGAACTGGCAGTGGTGTGATAGTCCTAGTCCTGGCAGCGAACTTGCAATGTTTGGTCATTTCTGGTCTGATTTGATTTACAATAAAATGTCACATACTTATGTCCCAATAACCACAGTCATAGATGCAGAGCCACACAAGCAAACTATTCTGGATGGAAACAAACAAAAGCGTGCTGTGTGTGTGTGTGTGTGTGTGTGTGTGTGTGTGTGTGTGTGTGTGTGTGTGTGTGTGTGTGTGTGTGTGTGTGTGTGTGTGTTTGTGATTTTAATCGTTGATAATATTTTTTTATGTTCAGAATGACGTTGTAACTGGTTACCTGCATTTGTTTTTCTCTACTATAACTCTTTCCTCCATTATATGATTGGTCCAGTGGGAAATAGCACCTCTTCTGAGATCCAAGTAAAGACCATTTTACTTCAACTTAAACTGCTGTGCCAGCACTGAAAGTGCCTGGCAATGTCTGAGTTATCATTGTTATTCAGCTATGACAGGCCCATTGGCTGGTTACAGACTTTATGATCTCCCTTGCATACCTTTTCTTTTTTGAAAAGGATCCCCGAATATAAGCACGCAGATTTATTCAGTTGATATTCTCCACTACATTATTTTTTAACATTTCTTCTAGCATTTTCTTTATATTTCATTCATTTTGCTGGCAGCGTTGGTAAGCCAAAATAATATTCGCTTATTCTCCAGGCTGCAATGAACACTTCTAAATTATGAAAACTATCTTGCTCTTAAGGACAGAGGGAGATTGCAAGTTAATTGCATGCCAGGGCCTATTACAGTGGTAAATCTAAAGTCAAATCACAATGCCCGTTAGGTTTACATACATGGTCATTACTCAATTAGTACTGTAGCTTTTCTCGTTAAAAGTCATAATTTGTTCACAGATTCTCAAATGCACATATCACTGGTATGCTCAGATTACTGTCGAACACTTGAGTTGGTTTGATTTTTCTACTTGCTTGCGATACTGCTATAGATATAGAATTGCATGCAAGAAAGTAACAGTGACATTTAGGCATGTACTGCAACAATTGACACTTAATGACATGTTTGACATGAGGTCTGATAGTATTAATACCTAAAAAATCAGTGCATGAAGTATTGTGTAGAATGGTATTTTTGATGCTTTTAATTTGTTTTGAAAACAATTACCATACACAAAGATATATGTATGAATTATAGCGGTAAATGAAGTGAAAAAACGAATGTGGAAAAACGCATCGAATATTGAACGTCATTAATTACATAAAATTCAAGAAAAAAAAAAACGCACAAACATGTCCTGAAAGTGCAATAAAAAATCACTGGCACCATTAAGTAAGGGCCATGACTTTGGTCCAGGTGACGCGTGTATTAAGAGTGTATGTGACATGTAATATATATTATATATATATATATATATATATATATATATATATATATATATATGTATTTCAACTCAATATATTAGTTATATGTAGGGGCGCGTGCTTGAGTGTGTGCTATTATTTGCGATGGGTTTTTCCCACAATGATTGATAGTTATGGATGAAAACAGGTTGTCTGGGACACTACAGCCAAGTATTGCTCCCCTGACAGATAGGCTTGTGAGGGTGCTGATCACATTTCTGACTACCACTACACCACTGGGATATCCTGTGGTCTGCATGGCGTAGGAGTACAATGGACTATCGTCTGATACAGTACTGTAAAAATAATATACATAAATACTATATATAATATATATATATATATATATAAATATATATATATATATATATATATATATATATAATATATATATATATATGAATGACAATTCATATAAAGTATTTATATATATACATGCATTCATTAATATATATATATATATAATATATATTATATATATATATATATATATATATATATATTCTCATTGTCTTCAGCTGTCATCTCTGTCCTCTCTGTCTCTCTGTCTGTCACCTTTTTATGTCTGTCTCTCTTTGTTTCTCTCTCTGTCTTTATCTGTGTCTCTGTCTCTTTGTCTGTCTCTCTATCTCTACCTACATCCCCCTCCCTCTCCCTCACTCTCTCGTAAGTGGTATTTTTCCATCAATACACTTCCATAATAGGTTTATTCAGCATGACAGCAAAGACATATAGATAATGTATGCACGCAAAGAGTATCTCTTTCGCTTAGCAGTCGCAAAAAACGTAATAATAATTCTCTATAAGCTTATATATGCATTTACACACACACACACACACACACACACACACACACACACACACACACACACACACACACACACACATATATATATATATATATATATGTATATATATATATATATATATATATATATATATATATATATATATATATACACACACATGCACGCGTATGCACACATGCATGCATACGCCGCCTGGATAAACACAAAAATGATTGTTTGTGTGCTTGTGTGTGTATGTGTGTGTGTGTGTGGAAAGAGAGAGAGAGAGAGAGAGAGAGAGAGAGAGAGAGAGAGAGAGAGAGAGAGAGAGAGAGAGAGAGAGAGAGAGAGAGAGAGAGAGAGAGAGAGACAGAGACAGAGACAGAGACAGAGACAGAGACAGAGACAGAATGACAGACAGACAGACAGACAGAAACTGAGACATAGAGACAGACTAACACAATGAGACACACAAAGACAGACAGACATTATTATTAAGGAATATTGAAAAACGCATAAACAGACAGACAGTATTAACTCTCCTACCAGTGTGGGTAGCACGCAAGCTAGTCACGAGAAAGAATTGGCCACTTTGACATTGGCGGCTTGTTTGTATCTGTTTCATATTTTTTCTTCATTTTTTTTATTTGATTGTTTGCTTTACATGTTGTGTTTATTATGCACTTATTTACGTCCTACTTGTAGTTTTCTCCAAGTTTCACTTTCTATGGTGTTTGTGACTGTGTCTACAATTTTTAGTTGTTCTTTCTATTACTATTTTTCTCTTTACTTGTTTTTTGTTCTTGCTTGTTTCTGTTTTTTCCTAGCTTCTATATCTGTCGTTTTTGCTTTTATATTATTATTCTATCATCATCATCATCATCATCATCATCATCATCATCATCATCATCATCATCATCATCATCATCATCATCATCATCATCATCATCATCGTCGTCGTCGTTGTTGTCGTTGTCGTCGTCGTCGTCGTCATCATCATCATCATCATCATCAGCAGCAGCAGCAGCAGCAGCAGCAGCAGCAGCAGCAGCAACAGCAGCAGCAGCAGCAGCAGCAACAACAATATCACAAGTCTTTCTTCAACAACAATAACAAGAAAAAAGACAAATAACTTGGAATTTTAAAGAAAGCCATTTTGTTTGAATCTGTCCCTTTTGAAACAGTGGGCAAACACATTGTTGTGTTTATTTTTAAACATTTTAAAGCCGGATTTCAATCATTTGCAAGGAAAGAGATTTGCCTCCCATGTTATATGCAGAGATTTATGTTTCATGTCCTGTCTCTATGTTAGAACTGTATCTATACATGTATCTTTATGTACCCACACAGCACAGGCTAACTGCTGCTTTGATAATGTTCTTGATAGTGTTGACGCCGGTGTGTTTTCATTTGCGCTCGATTTAGTTACGTTTCTGCATTTCTTTCGTTATTTTCTTTCTTTCTTTCTTTTTTTCTTTGTATCTTTATTTCTTTCTTTGTATCTTTTTTCTTTCTCTTTTTCCTCCTCTTCCTCCTTCTTCTTTTTTTCTTTTTCTTCTTTTATGTGTGTTCTTCTCCTGTTCTGTCTGTGTGTATATTTTTATGTCTGTCTGTCTGTCTGTCTCTCGCTTACTCCTACGCTCTCTCTCTCTCTCCTCTCTCTCTCTCTCTCTCTCTCTCTCTCTCTCTCTCTCTCTCTCTCTCTCTCTCTCTCTCTCTCTTTCTCTCTCATATGTATTTTTATCAGCTGTCTGTCATTCTCTGTCTGTCTGTCTGTCTGTCTGTCTGTCTGTCTGTCTGTCTGTCCGCCTGCCTGCCTGCCTGTGAAACTGAGTGTCTTTAGTCTGTCCGTCTGTCTGTATTCTATCTCTCATCTGCCTGTCTATCCCCTCTCTGTCAGTCTCTACTCTACTCTGCTCTGCTCTGCTCTACTCTACTCTACTCTACTCTACTCTACTCTACTCTACTCTACTCTACTCTACTCTACTCTACTCTACTCTACTCTACTCTACTCTACTCTCTAGTCAATCATATTTCTTATTTTCTAATCTGATTTTGTGATTTTGTTCTCTCATTTTGTAAAAGATAAAGCATAAGCGTAGAAAATGTTTCTTGTATTTGGATGATGTTAAGTTTTTTTTTTTCTTTTTTTTCTCACTCATACAATGTATATGTGCAAGTTTGTTTGTTACATTCATTCATTCATTCATTCATTCGTTCATTCGTTCATTCATTCTCTCTCTCTCTCTCTCTCTCTCTCTCTCTCTCTCTCTCTCTCTCTCTCTCTCTCTCTCTCTCTCTCTCTCTCTCTCTCTCTCTCTCTCTCTCTCTCTCTCTCTCTCTCTCTCTCTCTCTCTCTCTCTCTCTCTTCTCTCTCTCTCTCTCTCTCTCTCATGAATCTTGAAATTGATTTTTCTGTACCCTTTGTATTTAGTATTTGCTTGTTCGTTCGAAAGTATTTTCATTATCTATTTTCATATTGTGTACATTTGCAACTTTTCATGTATATTGTTGGGGTTTTGTTTGCTTGTTTATCTTTTGTTTTGGGTGT
>CM060317.1:85946832-85951832 GCA_030674155.1 Stramonita haemastoma
TGACAAAAAAATAACAACGTTTGTCTTCGTTTGTAATCAAGAAAACTCCAGAGCAAAATGACAGAGATACTTTCACAATGGTATATGGTTTAAAACAATACAAACGTTGTTATTCCACCGAGCTAAAACAGCAACTATCTAATGTATCACTGCAATAAAGACCGATATAAAGCAGCTATTATGAGATCGACGTGCTGGATTTGTCCTCCTGCCTCATTTTTCATCCTGGCAGAGGCAATATACAGCAAGGATGATGCAGAGAATTGTTTCCGATCATGAGATTAATTATTGCCTCACAAACGTCGAAAATGTACAAGCACAGAAATATGTCATCGTCTGAATGTTTGTCTTTTTTGTCAGTATTTCTGTTATTTATTCTCTGTCTGCATGTCTCCCTGTCAGTCCTTTGTCTGGTTCTCTGTCTGTCTCTGTCTGTTATTCTATCCCTATTTCTTTCTCTCTCCTTGTCTGTCTGTCTGTCTGTCTGTCTGTCTGTCTGTCTGTCTGTCTGTCTGTCTGTCTGTCTGTCTGTCTGTCTGTCTGTCAGTCAGTCTGTCTGTCTGTCTGTCTGTCCGTCTTTGTCTGTCCCTCTCTGTATCTCTCGCTCTCTCTTTCCATCTTTCTCACGTACACGCATAACAATAACCAAAGAGCAAAGCCAAACTATTACCTACAAATCAAGGGCTGGCAGAAATCACTATCTACCTTCAATTTATTAAGTTTATTTTATTTTATAACACTTTATGTCACAGCAGATTTCTCTGTATAAAATTCGGGCTGCTCTCCCCGGGGAGAGCGCGTCGCTACATGTGCAGCGCCTACCCATTATTTTATTTTCTCAGAGATGGTGTCTAAACACGACACCTGTGTGCATGCTTTTTTGTTGTTGATAATTTTGTCATCCGCTCCTACCGGCACACGATGGCCTGCTCTTCCGAAAGGCGGAACGGGGTTTTAACGTGTGCGCAAGATATTCTGCGTGCGTTCACACACTGGGCCTCGGTTTATAGTCTCATCCGAATGATTTTGACATTCAGTTCGATTTTTTCGTCAAACTGGGAAGGAAGGGCGAGGCTGAGTACGAACCCAGAAACTCACGGTTTACTTGTTGGCAGGCGAACGTCTTAACTATCCTGCCACCTTCCTTCCTTAACTCTCCTTCCTTCTCTCTAAGTTAACTCCGCACTGTACAATAGTGCACATTCCCATCCAACCATCCACATCACCATCCAGCAATACACCCAACCAACCAAGCAGCAAGCCAGCCAAACAGCCAACCAGTCAGCCAGCCAGCCAGCCAACCATCCAATCCAACCAAGCAAACAATCGAGTCAACAAATCATGCGTCTATGAGCAATACAAATTCGGAACAAACAGAAGGGCAGTTGATGGGAATGGTAGAAACTGGGGCACAAACAGCATCCCTAAGACATGGATGGAGAGAGAGCCAAGTAACATGATTACGAACAGTCATACACACAGACAGCAGGGCCCCAGTCATGCAGCGAAAAAGCATGTACAACATTGGTTAAGCTTTCTTGTTGTTGTTGTTCTTTTGTATGTCTTGTCTTTGTCTGTCTGTCTGTCTGTCTGTCTGTCTGTGTGCTTGTGTGTCTATGTGTCTGTGTCTGTGTCTGTCTCTGTCTGTCTGTCTGTCTGTCTGTATGTGTGTCTGGCTGGCTGGCTGGCTGGCTCTCTCTCTCTCTCTCTCTCTCTCTCTCTCTCTCTCTCTCTCTCTCCTCTCTCTCTTTTCTCTCTCTCTCTCTCTCTCTCTCTCTCTCTCTCCTCTCTCTCTCTCCTCTCTCTCTCTCTCTCTGTCTCTCTTCATTTCTTTATTTCCTTTTATCGAACTTTTTTTTTTTTGTACTTCTTTCTTTCTTTTTCTTTCTTTCTTTCTTCTTTTCTTTCTTTCTTTCTTCTTCTTTCTCTTCTTTCTTATTCTTCTTCTTTTCTTTCTTTCTTTCTTTCTTTCTTCTTCTTTCTTGTCATTCTTCTTTCTTTCTTTTTTCTTTTTTCCTTTCTTCTTTCTTTCTTTCTTTTCTTTCTTTCTTTCTTTCTTTCTTTCTTTCTTTGTCTCATTCTCTCTTTTTTCATCCATCTATTCTTTCTTTCTTTCTTTCTTTCTTTCTTTCTTCTTTCTTTCTTTCTTTCTTTCTTTCTTCTCATTCTCTCTTTTTTCATCATCTATTCTTTCTTTCTTTTCTTTCTCTTCTTTCTTTCTTTCTTCTTCTTTCTTTTCTTTTCTTTCTTTCTTTTCTTTCTTTCTTTTTCTTTTCTTTCTTTTTCTTTCTTTCTTTCTTTCTTTTCTTCTTCTTTTCTCTTTCTTTCTTTTCTTCTTCTTTTTCTTCTTCTTCTTTTCTTTCTTTCTTTCTTTCTTCTTTTTTCTTTCTTTCTTTCTTTCTTTCTTCTTTCTTTTCTCGGAAAAAGTGAAGGAGACAGAAAGATAGGCCAAAGAGGTGATTCATTGTTTTTAGGAGCCATGACAACATGCATGTTGCAAACATGATGAAACAGCTAATCTCAGAAAATGCTTTCTGCTTCTAGTATGCCATTTGTTCTGAGCTGATTTGTGCTTAGCTTGCGTGTGTGTGTGTGTGTTGTGTGCGTGTGTGTGTGTGTGTGTGTGTGTGTGTGTGTGTGTGTGTGTGTGTGTGTGTGTGTGGTGTGTGGTGTGTGTGGGGTGTGTGTGTGTTGTGTGTGTGTGTGTTTAGCTGGTGGAGTCTTTGCTGATTTGTTCATATCTGTATTAATTTTCACAAGTCTGTTTCAATCTTTGTTCTGATCTGTTTTCTTATTGTTTCCACTTTTTCCTTCCAACTTTCTGGCTCTCTGTCTTGAATTCCCTTTGTGTCTCTTCTTTTTCTTTTGTTTTATTGTATTGTTTCTGTCACTTTTTGTCATTCCGTCTTTTTTTGTTCATTCTCTCTGTCTGTCTTTCTGTTTATTTTTTTCCCTGTTTCTCCCCTTTTTCCCTTGTGTCTTTTTGTTCTCTGTTTACATCATAGTTTTGTCCTTTTTAATCTAATTTTTCGTGTTTTTTTTATCTATTGTTTGGTTAATAAAGGTTTCTCCTTCCTCTTCTTTGTCTACGTTCTTGCCGTTTGTCTTACGTTCCGTTTATTTATGTTATCAAAGATGCTTTTTAAAAATTTAGTTTGGCATTTGTTCTTGTGCTATCCTTGTTTTTGGATTTGTTTTAACAATTCTGTATTTTTATCGCAATTTTACGTATCATGACAACAAATATAACATTCCTCGTTGTTTGTAAACGGTGAAGCCTTACACGAAAAGACAGAGATTTTGTCACAATGTGCCATGTTCTTAAACATATAAAAACTGTTTGGTTGTGTTTTCCTCTGAGCGTAATTATCTGACTGTATCTTGGCAAAACAGAAACAGAAATAAATCAGCGACAAGATCTGGGTGCTGGGTTTGTCCTCCTGTCTGGCATTCCATCTGGGTACAGGAGTATAAAACAAACATGAGGCAGAGCACGGCTGCAGATCAGGAGATACATTTATCCCCTATAAAAGGCATGTGAGCATTGAGGATTCTCTGTCTCTTTCTCTGTTCCTCTGCCTTTATGTCTGTCTGTATCCCTCGGTCTCTCTATGTGTTTCAGTATTTCTCCTGCTTACGTGTGGCTCTTTGTGTTGTCCTTAGTGTCTCTTCACATGGGGATTAGATTTTTAAAAATCCACATGTGTATTTACTTGAATACTCTTGAAATAAAAACTCAGCTAAACTAGTACCGCTAAATGAAACTTGGTAGAAAGATTGATGGCCTGGTTTCAAGGAACTAGTCATAAAGTCTATCGGTTGTGCACACATGCGCTCACCCACCCACACGCCCAATCGTTTAACCAGCAAATGAAAAAAACAAGCAAGTAACCAAGTAAGCAAGTAACTGGTTGTCCAACTAATTAACCAGTTAGCTAACCAATCAGCCAATCAAACTACTAACTAACTAACGATCTAAGCAACTAATCTCACTAACAACCGGCTAACTAATTAACCAACCAAATAAGCAGTTAGCCGTTTAAGCAGCCATCCAGTTAACAAACTTACCAACAGCCAATCACCAAATCAACCAACCATCCAACCAACCAATTAACTAAAAAAAACAACCAACAAACCAACCAGCCAAAAAACCAGTCAACCAAACAACCAACCAGCCAGCCAACCAAACCACAAGCTAACGAACCAGCAACCCAGCCAGGCAACATTCAAACATCTAACTTTTATCCATCCATCCACCCAACAAGCCTACAAACTCTCTGTCCAACAAACCAACCAGCCACCAAGCAGCCAACAAGCCAACCAACCAACCAACCAACCAACCAACCAACTAACCAACCAACCAACCAACCAACCAACCAACCAACCAACCAACCAACCAACCAACCAACCAATCATTTAACCGACCAATCAATGAACCCGCCACCCAGTCAACAAACCCAGTCAGCAAGTCAAAACTTAGACATGACTACACACTGAGAACAAACAGGACTACTAAAGTGCTCGGGAATTGTAGAAGGTGTTGCCCAAACAGCATCACTCAGCACCTACAGGATTCCCCTTAGCCCAGTGGAAAATGCGATTAGGACCAGATGCAGATATCAGTGACCCAGTCACGCAGCGAGCTGCATGCAAAACACTGGTTTCACCCAGTACCTTTGCTGTCTGTTGATGGTGGTGATGGTGGTGGTGGTGGTGGTATTGTTGGTGGTGGTGGTGTTGCTGTTGTGACCGTTGCTACTTCTGTTGTCATTGTTTTTCAAGCCTGCTTGTCTTTGAGCATGTTTATAAGTGCATGCGCATTGGTCTTTTTATGCTTGTATTTCTCTTTGTCATTGTGCGTTCGTTTAATTCTTAGTGCATTATGATATGTTTCTCCGTTAACATAGTTCTTTTTGCAGTCTTCAGTTCCCTTCTGTCTATTTGTCTGTTTGCCTTTGTCTGTATGACTGTCTTTCTGGATAGGTGTCTGGCTGGTTGGA
>CM060317.1:85956832-85974332 GCA_030674155.1 Stramonita haemastoma
CACCCTCTCTCTCTCGCTCTCTCTCTCACTCTTCTATTGTCTGTCTCTTCTGTCTGTCTACCTTCCGTCTGTCTGTACCGTCTGTTCTGTCTGACACACACACTCTCTGTTTGTCTGTCTGTCTGTCTGTCTGTCTGTCTGTCTGTCTGTCTGTCTGTCTGTCTGTCTGTCTGTCTGTCTGTCTGTCTGTCCTGTCTCGTCTCTCTCTCTCTCTCTCTCTCTCTCTCTCTCTCTCTCTCTCTCTCTCTCTCTCTCTCTCTCTCTCTCTCTCTCTCTCTTTCTCTCTGTCTCCCCCCCTCTCTCTCCATCATGACCGGATTACTGACGGCTCAGTGTTTAGATAATGGATTTCTCTCACATGGTGACCTAGTCACAGCTAGGCCTACTGTATGCACGCAGGCCCTTTCTCTTTCTTCCTTCCTTGCTTCATGTATTTTCTCTTTATCTGCTCATGCATCACACACACACACACACATACACACATGTTCACAAGCACACATGCACCACCACACACACACACACACACACACACACACACACACACACAAACCACACACACACATACTTACACATACACACACAATCACACAAACACACACATATGCTGCATAGACATGGAACGCTTCTCTCGCGCGCATGGTGCAAGAACGCATACACACGTCCAAACATCTAATGCACACAATAGTATTGCAGGCAAATAAACACATGAGAGGAACGGGAGTAGGAAGAAGAGAGAGAGAGAGAGAGAGAGAGAGAGAGAGAGAGAGAGAGAGAGAGAGAGAGAGAGAGAGAGAGAGAGAGAGAGAGAGAGAGAGAGAGAGAGAGAGAAGAGAGAGAGAGAGAGAGAGAGAGAGAGAAGAGAAGAATGACAGACAACAGACAGACCAACAGTTAGACAGATAGACCGACAGTTAGACAGACAGACACTCTGACAGACAGAATTTGATGGAGACAGGATGCAGGACAGACAGACACTGACAGACAGAATTTGACTGGCAGACAGACAGACAGAATGGACAGACAGGGAAGGAGAGGATGGATGGATGCTGCCCTCAAAGGCTGGCCTCTAGAGAAGCTGAGGTCTCTGACGCATTGCTCCCCTACGACCACATCGGTTATGATACACCTTTACCTTTCTTTATGGTTGTTGTCTATGTTGTTTTTTGTTGTTGTTGTTGTCGTTGTTGTTATTATTGCTGTTCTGATTTTGTTGATATCATTACTTTAGTATCTTATTTGGGCGGTGGTGGTGGCGGTGGCGGTGGTGGTTTTGCTGCTGTTACTGCTGTGGAGTATTCCTAATCTACTTCCCCTTGAAGGCCATCCAGTGTCTGTAATCTATCTCTGTACAAACCTGGCAGATGCTGTGAAGCATTAGAAGTTAATTTAAAGGTTTCAGTGTACGTCTGTTGACAAAATCTAAACCAAAAAGGCAATCATACTCCGATTTCTGATGACATGATGAAACATACTGTTATATCAAATGAACTTTTTATACAGCAAAATGATAACATTTCATTTCCAAGTAAAACAAAATTGTAATGGATGCCTTGGCAGATTGAATTGTAGTATTGATTATAAGGTTTTGGGCTATCGGCAGATTCCGTATTTAAACTAATTGCTTTTTAAACATTTAATTTCTCTTATATTGTGTATGATGACTTGTGTGATAACTGTCGTGTATATGCTAATCAAATGTGTTTCCCTTGCTTCTCTGCCGTGTCAATCTGCGTCATTTTCTTCTCTCTGTGACTATTATACATTTGTTTGTCTCGCTTGTTTTATTTTGGTTGTCTGTTTGTCTTGTCATTCGTTCTGTCTGTCTCTGTCTCTTTGTCTCTGTCTTTCTTTCCGAGTTTTTTTCAAGGTCTATCTCTTTTTCTCCTACTATCTGTCTCGATCCCTTTCTCTGTTTGTCTGTCTGTTTGCCACAATCATTTCTGACTGACACTATCTGTCTGTCTGTCTGCCTGTCTGTGTCTCTATATCTTTTTCCCTCACTCACTCTCTCTGTCTCTGCCTGCCTTTCTGTCTGTCTATCTCTCTCTGCCTCACTCACCTCTCTGTCTCTGCCTGTATGCCGGTATGCCGGTATCTCTGTTTGCCTGTCCCTCTGTCTGTCTCTGTCCCTCTGTCTGTCTGTCTGTCTATCTATCTATCTATCTGTCTGTCTGTCTGTCTGTCTATCTGCTGTCTGTCTGTCTGTCTGTCTGTCTGTCTGTCTGTCTTCTTCTTCTCTTCTTCTTCTTCTCTCTCTCTCTCTCTCTCTCTCTTCTCTCTCTCTCTCTCTCTCTCTCTTCTCTCTTCCTCTCTCTCTCTCTCTCTCTCTCTCTCTCTCTCTCTCTCTCCTCTCTCTCTCTCTCTCTCTCTCTCTCTCTCTCTCTCTCTCTCTCTCTCTCTCTCTCTCTCTCTCTCTCTCTCCTCCTCCCCCCCCAAAGAAGATTTCTAACACGCAACCTACAAACATGCTGAACCCCTTGATCACGGAAATGGGATTTGGGCTTCCCCACTAAAGTTTGTTCTGTAGTTATCTGCGCCCCGTGTGATAGTTAGTTTGCTTGATTGGTCGATTGGTAGCTTGGCTGGCTGGTTGACTGGCTAGTTAAGTGGCTTGCTTGTTGGACTGCTTGGTTTGCTTTGCACAGAAACGCGCGCGCGCATTGACACACACACACACAAACACACACACACACATTCACACAAACACACACTGACACTTACACAATCACCCACACATACACACACCAACAAACATGCGCGGGCATTTGTAGGAAACATACACACAGACACACACTCAAACACACACACATACACACACTCACACATACATACACAAACACACACACACACACAAAACACACACACACATACAACACAACACACACACACACACACACACACACACACACACACACACACACACACACACACACACACACACACACACACACACACACACACACAACTACGGCATCATTTTTTTTCATCTGTACCCAATGAACCCATGAAATAATCATGTTTTTGTTGTCAAACTGATTTTACGGTCAGATTCCAGCTCCTACATCATCGTTGTGTTATCATCTCAGACACAGCTGAAAACGGTTATGGCTGTCCAAGTTTAGCTGACAAATCATTGCCGGTATTTATTTCTGTGTCCAATATTGTGATTTCACAGGATGATACTGCCTCGAAGGAACAAAATCTTGTTCTTCAGTGCACCCGATTTATTGATCATTGTCCGCAGATCTTTTCCATTTTACAGCGATGTTTTGCTGAAAAAATGCCATTAGCCAAGCGGCTATGGAGAAATCTGTTGTTCGGCCCAGAGGAAGACGGCATAAGAGAGAGGAGGACATACAACATAGAAAAAGAGAAGGAATTAAAAGAAAGATAAAAAGGCAACAAAAACGGGATATGCGTGGAGGGAGGGAGGAGGGGAGGGAGGGAGGGAAAGAGAAAGAGAGAGAGAGAGAGAGAGAGAGAGAGAGAGAGAGAGAGAGAGAGAGAGAGAAGACAGACAGACAGACAGACAGACAGACAGACAGACAGACAGACAGACAGACAGACAGACAGACAGACAGACAGACAGACAGAGACAAAAACAGAGACAGAGGAAAAGAAAAAAAAGAGAAAATAGGAGAAGAAGAAAGAAAAGAAAGAAAGAAAGAAAGAAAGAAGAAAGAAAGAAAGAAAGAAGAGAAGAAGAGAGAGAGAGAGAGAGAGAGAGAGAGAGAGAGAGAGAGAGAGAGAGAGAGAGAGAGGAGAGAGAGAGAGAGAGAGAGAGAGAGAGAGAGAGAGAGAGAGAGAGAAGGAGGAGGGAGGGGGGGTTAGAGAAAATACAGAAAAAGGGCAAGGAAACCCAGAGACAAACAGAAAGATTGTACAAAAGACAGAAAACAAGAAATTCATTGATAAAAAAGTAATGTATTTATCCATCTAATTTTTTATTTGTTTATATCGAGGATAATGGAATAAGCGCACATTATTTTTTACATCAGTCCCTGTGTGTACGCAGTTTTGTTAAATTTTTGTCATTCTGTTCCCACCGGTACACAATTGACTACTGTTTCGAAAAGCGGAACATAATTTAACGTGTGGTAATATATGCTTTGTTGCGTACGCACACAGGACCTCGGTTTATAGTCTTATCCGGACTTTGGGGGAGAATAGAGTCTGCACTGATTGTTACCACCTCCTGGAAATAAAATCCCCTTTGACGGGATCCGAACCTGGGTCGTCAAATTGCGAGTGCAATTTTCTAACCACTATGCTATTCTATCCCCCATGTTAAAATGGGGAAGACAACAAAACTGTTACAAGAAATTTGAAGGATTTTAAGGGGAACAATAAGTACAACGATCATGTTGGACAAGAGGCATAAGAACAATAAAAAGAAATAAACTCCACAAAATAACGAATGGAAAAGAAATCACATACGCAATACAAAGCATAAACAAAAAGGAACAGCTGAAATACAAAATGATTAAATGCTTAGACAAACAAACACATATATAAAAATGGCAAGAAACAATAAGAAAAAAAAAAAAAACGGGAAAGCCGGAGCATTATAAGTGTGTGTATATACAAAAACTAAAACAAAAATATGGAATATCAACAGCAAAAAAGACAGCAAATCATAAAAAAAATGATAATGATGACAAAACAAAAAGACAAAAACACCAAAATAAAAATGAATCGAGATTTCAAAGAGTGAAACACATACAAAAACCAGGAGATAGACATTAAGTAGAAGGCAGACAAACAGAAAAGGTAAAAAAACTAAACTAAAAAAGCACGAAAGAGAAAAAGAGAAAGGGGAAAGCTGAACCTTATTATAGAACACAAGAAAAGAAAGGAGAACAAAGAAACAACGTCTCAGACAAAAGAATAAAATGTTTTTTAAAAATGTACAAAAAAAGGAAAGACGAAGAAAAGAAAAGCTTGATAAAGAAAGACTTAAGACAAAACGACAAAACAAAATACATACGAAAAAGAAAACAGTTACAACCAGCAATTACAACCAGCAACTCAACCAATTTGCAAGCAAATCAAACAACAAACCAAACATAAACCCGACTAACCAACAAACTATCCAAGCATCTGACCAACCAGCTAATAAATTAGCAAGTTTTCTTCAATGCTTTTTCTCTGTCTCTCTCTGTTTCTCTGTCTCTGTCTCTCTCCTGTCCCTCTCTCTCTCTCCTCTGTCTCTCTCTCTCTCTGTCTCTCTCTGTCCCTCTCACTCTTTCTGTCTCTCTCTCTCCACTCTTCCTCTCTGTCTGTCTGTCTGTCTGTCTGTCTGTCCGTCCGTCTGTCTGTCTGTCTGTCTGTCTGTCTGTCTGTCTGTCGCTGTCTGTCTGTCTGTCTGTCTGTCTGTCTGTCTGTCTGTCTGTCTGTCTGTCTCTCTGTCTCTCTGTCTCTCTCTCTCTCTCTCTCTCTCTCTCTCTCTCTCTCTCTCTCTTCTCTCTCTCTCCCTCTCTCTCTCTCTCTCTCTCTCTCTCTCTCTCTCTCTCTCTCTCTCTCTCCTCTCTCTCTCTCTCTCTCTCTCTCTCTCTCTCTCTTGTTCAGACCCTCACGCAGAGGGTCTGGATCACACCCTAAACCACGTTCCGTCTTTTAGAAGAGTAAGCTATTTGTGGGAAACATAAAAGCGTGTTCACACAGGAACTGGATGTAAGGAAAAAAAACAACGTGCGTTTTATTCCGTTATTCTGGAAAATAAGGACAAAATAAATAAATAGATAGATCTGTCTATTTTGCATGCTGCCCTTCACTCTAGATAACATCTTTGCATTAAGTTTTATACTGGCTTTATTTCATTCACCAGATATTGCTACAGAAAGGTAGAAATTTGGTATGGATTCCTTATTCTGATTATGCTGCGGATAGAGCCACATTATGCTGGGCTATGTAATCATCCAGCTTGATCACAACACCAGAGGCAAACGTTAATGCTATGTAAAATATGTGTGGTTGTGTGTTTCAAAGAAAACATGTTTGAAGAGTGTATGGTAGCAATAAAGTATAAGAAAGGGCATGATCTTGATATACATTTTTCCAGGAAGTGTCATCATTTGATTTGTTAACAGGGAACATAAATGGTAGAGAGAGAGAGAGAGAGAGGGAGGAGAGAGAGAGAGAGAGAGAGAGAGAGAGAGAGAGGAGAGGAGAAAGAAGGATTGATGAGAGATATGTAGAGAAGGTAGAGGAGGATGATGGAGATGTGGAGAGAGAGACATTATTGATATAAATATAATCACACAACCGAGATATTATGTGTGAGTGCGATGAGATGCGCTTGTGTGTGTGGCACAGTGTGTGGTGTAGTAGTATGTGTGAGGAGGGCGTGCTTTAAATGTTGTCGAGTGTATAGTGATTGTGTTAGGCGGGGCGTGAGTAAATAATGGTAGTTAAAAAGGGAGGGAGAGTGAAATCATTCAGTAAGAGGACAGGTGAGCAGTAGAGAGAAAAGCTTCCGAGACAAAAAGTACAAATCTGTTTACTGTCTGTTGTCTGATCTGTCTGTTCGCTGTTTTCTGTGTCTGCGTCTGTCTGTCTTGTCTCTGTCTCTGTCTCTCTCTCTCTCTGTGCCTACTTGTTTGTGTTCATTATGCTCTGTCCTTCGGTTGGGCTGTCCATTTATCTCTAACCATCTGTGTTCTGTCTGTCTTCTCTTCTTCTGTTCTTTCTGATCTTCTGTCCTGTCTGTCTCTGTCTCTGTCTCCTGTCTGTCTCTCCCTGTCTACTGCGTTGCCTTGCTCTGTCTGTCTGTCGTCTGTCGCTCTTATCTTAACTGTGTCTGTCTGTCTGTCCTATCTCTCTGCCTTGTCTCTGCCTGCTGTCTCTGCCTGTCTGCCTCTGTCTGCCTGTCTGCTCTGCTTGTCTGTCTTCTCTCCTGCCTGTCTGTCTATCTGTCTGTCTGTCTGTCTGTCTGTCTGTCTCTCTCCTTCTGCCTCCCCCCCTGTCTCTGTCTGCCTGTCCCTCTCTCTCTCTGTCTCCCTAGCCCCATGTTTCTATCCGCTTACTGATTGCGCGACTCCCCCTCCTTTTTTCTATATTCGTTTTTTGAGCACCAATGTTCAGTCACATTTGGGCATTTATGCCTAAAGGAGCAATCACTTCTTTCTTTCCGGGCTCATGTATACTATTCAGTATTCTCTTTATGACTGCGCATTCGTATTGGCATACGTGCAAACAGTCACGCGCGTGCATGTACGCAGACACACAAACACAGGCATAGTTATAGGAACACAGGCACAGACATATAGGCACTCAGAGAGAGATACACAAGCACAGAGATAGACTCACATAGGCATACACACATAAATACATACAGACGGACAGACAGGCCTATTGATATAATACTAGGCCAAATATTACTAAGAGTGAATGAACGTTAAATTGAAGACAATTGAGGACAAGCTGACAGTCTGCCCGACCGACCGACCGACTGACCGACCGACAGACAAACAGAAGACAGACATACAGACACACACACACACATACACAAGCACGCAAACACACACATTTATGTCCGACAGACAGACAGACAGGCATACAGGCAGGCAAACAGACGCACACATGCGCGTGCACACACACGCACGCATGCACGTATGCATGCAATCAGGCACGCATGCAAACACACACACACAGACACGCACGCACGCACACACACACACACGCACGCACGCGCGCGCACACACACACACACACACACACACACACACACACACACACACACACACACACACACACACACACACACACACACACTTGGGGAGGTGATTGATCGTCTCTGCTGAATGTGTTTTACGGGCAGCTGAAAGCATAATGAACATCCTCAGTCCGGAATGGGCAGGTTTTGTGCCTTCAGGCTGGATTTTATTCTGTGTTGTTCACTCTCTTCTAGCTCCTGTAGTTCTTTGTTTCGTTTTGCTTTGATGGTTTTGTTTATCTATCTAATTGTTTGTGGGTTTATTTGTTGCTAGTTTGTGTGTTTTTCATTTCTTTTTTTCTGTTTTTGTGTTATCAGTTACTTGATATATATATATATATATATAATAGATAGATAGATAGATAGATAGATAGATAGATAGATAGATAGATAGATAGATAGATAGATAGATAGATATAGATATATATATATATATATATATATATATATCAGTTTGGCTATTTACTTTTTGTTTAATTTCTATTGATATCTTCCTTTTTCTTCATTATTTCTTTCGAAGCTGTATCAGATAATTTTCATTCTTTATAATTTCTTTCTTTTACTCACTACAGAGCTTACTGATTTATGAACTAATCTAAACATCGACAGATCGATTAATGGATTACTTAGTTCATTGATTGATTCACGGTCAAGTTCTTTTATTCTTTCATTATTCATTGAATAGTACATTGTTTTATGTTTCTAAAATATATTTGATTTTTATACATGCTCTGATGTTTCTGATTCCTTTTTCATTTTCCAATGCGTTTCCTTTTCCTTTCATAGTTGTTGCTCTTTGTACTTGTTGTGTTTTTCTTCCTTTCATGCATTAAAAAAAAAGTGCATCCTTGTGTTCGTATTTCCCCTATGATATCAGATTTACATGCAGTTCTTGAGCGATCCCAGTCAGCAAACATGGATATAAAATGGACACGATTTGGGCACAATGGGCTATAATCTTTTAAAAGATGGCAACTACACGTTTCTTTGCTTCTTTATCATTCACCATAACAATAACACATGAAGCAGCTATAAATCACAGGCTTTCTGTGTCAATCTAGAACTGATGCCTGCAAACAAAGCTGTTTGGCCACAATATTGTGATGTATCGAGGAGCCTGATCACACTAAGAGTGTCCATGTGAATATCGCATGATTGTAATTCTACCAGATAAATCATCAAAAGTGTGTGTGTGTGTGTGTGTGTGTGTGTGTGTGTGTGTGTGTGTGTGTGTGTGTGTGTGTGTGTGTGTGTGTGTGTGTGTGTGTGTGTGTGTGTGTGTGCGCGCGCGCGCGTGTGTGTGTGTGTGTTTGTCTTGTATTGTCTTGTAATGTATTGTATTGTCTTGTGAGCTTATTTTTTTATTTTATTCTTTTATTTTATTCTTTTATATTTAGAATAGGAAGGACGGTGGCAGGATGGTTAAGACGTTCGCCTGCCAATATGTAAATCGTGAGTTTCTGGGTTCGTACCCAGCCTCGCCCTTTCTTCCCAGTTTGACGAAAAAATCGAACTGAATGTCAAAGTCATTCGGATGAGACTCAAAACCGAGGCCCCGTGTGCGAATGCACGCAGAACATCTTGCACACACGTTAAAACCCCGTTCCACCTTTCGGAAGAGTAGGCCATCGTGTGCCGGTAGGAGCGGATGACAAAATTATAAGAAACCAGCATGCACACAGGTGTCGTGTTTAGACACCATCCCTGAGGAAAAATCGGGGAGTCCGAGTCCCAGAGCGGCTCGGGGCTGTAGGTATATGGCAACGTTCTGGTGGCTCCTGCGACGGTACTGGAACCATTCGTATCGGTCAATGCCCTTCCAATGGATCATTCCAGTGCCGTGGAGAGGGGGGTTCTGCTGCATGGGTAACAGCTTGCCCTCCATACATACTTGCCCAGGCTTTGCGCTCTAAAGACTAGAGCGCAACTCCATAGTCTTCCGAGACTGATGAGTGCCTACTACTACTACTACTACTACTACTACTACTACTACTACTACTACTACTACTACTACTACTACTACTACTACTACTACTACTACTACTACTACTATTACTATATTTAGAATAATGGAATAAGCACTCCTGTGCTTTTTTACATCCAGTCCCTGTGTGTATGCAGTTTTGTAAATGTCATCAGTTCCCACCGGCACAAGATGGCCTACTCTTTCGAAGAGCGAAACAGGATTTAACTTGCGCGCAAGATATTCTGCGTGCGTTCATACGCGGTGTCTTGGTTTATAGTCTCATCCGAGGGACTTTGGGGAGAGTGAAGTCAGCACTGATGTTAACTCCAGGAGAAAAATAAGAGAATTTCCTTGTCAATCTCGAACTGATGAGTGAGTGAGTGAGTGAGTGAGTGAGTATGGGTGTGTGTGTGTGTGTGTGCGTGCGTGCGTGTGTGTGCGCAAACGCGCGTATGTGTATGTGTTGTGTTGTGTTGTGTTTATGGAGGGGGGGGGAGGGTGTGCGCGCGCGCGTGCATGCGTGCGTGTGTGTGTGTATGTTTATGTGTTTGTGCGTGTGTGTGATTATGTGTTTTGTTGTGGTGTGTGTGTGTGTTTCTGTGTGTGTGTACGCGCGTGTGCGTGTGTGTGTGTGTGTGTGTGTGTGTGTGTGTGTGTGTGTGTGTGTGTGTGTGGTGTATGTGCATGCCTGCCAGATTGTTTAGGCAAAGGCAATACAAAGCACAGATTATATGAGATATGAAGTGGATCTATGTTGACATTTCGAAAATCCTGTATCTGATTGCACACTATTGTTATCTTTAACTTCAGCGAACTTGCAGAAACGTACCCCTATAAAAGCTTAAACCTCGATAGACAATCAATTTGCTTTCATTTCCTGTGATGGGTTCTTTTCCTCTGCTATTGCCTTGTACTGCATCATTGTTCAAGTCTTTCTGGCCAGGATCTTATGATCACAGGGCTAAGCTTAAAGAAACAGATCGATGTCCCATGTCGTAGCTCTTATTGTAAGATTGATGCAGCCATCTTTATGTCCTCAAAGATGATAAACGACCCTCATTGTGGGTTGTCTGGAATAATTATGTATCCACAGATCTTTGTTCAGTGTTTTTCTCCTTTTTTCTTTCATGTTTCTTCCTGTTTGAATCTCTGTGATTTTTACCGTTCCATCTCTCTTTTTCTCTACTTTCTCTGTTTTTCTTTTTTCTTGTCTTATTTTGTCTATTTCTTTACTACCATCGTCCAAACGGTAACACTGGCCGAGTTCCGAGGTCTTTTCTATCATATAGCGTGGCTGCTGTGTTCCACTTTGTGGACATTGCTTAATGCATTCATGGCAGAGATAAAAGGTATTCTTTGCAATGCATAGCATTGCACTCTACTCTACTCTAGCATACCATTATGCACTGTTTTGTGTTGTATTTTTTGTATTGTACTCTCTTGTGTCGGAGAGTATTGTACTGCTTATGATTTATCTACAGCACAGCACTGTATCGTAAACTACTGCATTTTATTGTATTGATTTACATTTCAATGTATTTATTGTGTTGTGTCGTATTGTTTCGTAGTGTATTGTACTGTTTCGCGAGTACAGATTTACCATGTGAAGCTTTCATAATCACAGCACAATCATCTGCCTACAAGTTGTCCTGCTGTTCCAGGAGAAAGTCCGCTGTCATTGTATAGCACTAGCGTGTTTAGTGTATAATTAAGTTTTCCAATAATTATTATTATAGCATGTTTTAGCAATCCCGTCTAACATGTAATCTTGCTATGTTTTTTTTTATGTGTGATCAATGTATGTTTAAGATAAGTCCTTCCATTTTCTGACTTGATATAGTACGGAGAGCCCCATTCCTGACTGCGAAAATGTAAAACCCATACAAAAAACCCTTTAGTCATGGACAGGGGCTCCAAATTAGAAACCTCTCTTTATTGACAGCCCATTACTCATCTCTAGCCATCAATACAGTCTCACAGCTTGGATCATTCCGTTGCGCTATAGGGGCAGGGATGCTCCAGGGAGCTATCGATAGCTGTTTGCTGCCAGGGCACCGCTGGGTCACTTCTGTACACCTTATTACAGGCTGCCCTGAATGCAACATGGGCAGGTCACCACATATCGACCCCGCTACTGGTGATGGGCACCGTTTAATTAAGGAGCCAGTTGGGGGTGGGGGTGGGGGTGGTGTCATTCTTTAGTGGAGAGGGTCAGTGGGTTACCACGAGGACAGCTGTACTTGAATTGGCTCGAAGCATTAGATTGCGTTCTGTTGTATTGCATTTGCGGTACGTAATATCATCATACTGCAATGCTTTGTATTGCATTTCATTGTGCTGTGTTCTATTGTATTATGGTGAATGGGAACAAATTAATGATTGATTTTCCCATGTAAACTTAACCTATTTTGTAATTAGAAAGGGCCCTTTGATAAGTGATATGTCACTTATATTACAAGTAATTCTATGTATTTTTGTTCAGTAGGTGTGTTTCGTTATGCTAGTTGCTTTCTTTACATAACAAATGTCAGGAAAAGTTTTTGTTATTTGTGAGATCTGATGTGTCCGTTTTAACTAAAGTTTATAGAACATGACCTACTTTCACAGCCACATCAAAATGATGCACCTAAAACACACTTTATGATCTGAAATAAAAATGAAAATAAATCAAACCTTGACTAGTTCAAACTAAAAAAAACCCGCTATATTGGCTAGACTGGACTGTTTGCCAGTGCTTCTGACCCCTGTCAGTGTAATCTCTTTTGTTCCACTCTGCAAGGTCTGAGCCGTGTTGGCTGTGCTGCACCAGGGGGCAATGAGTCTGTGGGGAGCCATCAATATCTGCCTGCTGCTGGGGCATCGCTGGGTCACGTCTGGGAGGTTCACCGGGATCTGTTTTTGGATCCTAACCTATACTGCACGCAACCTATCGACCCAGCCACGGATGATAGCTGGTCAATTAAGGAGGAGACTGAGTGACGGGGTGCCCATCTGTCGTGCAGAGGGGGAACATGTTGCCACGCTAAGTATTGTATGAGAGATGGTTCTGAGTATTATACTGTTATTGTACTGTATTTTATTGCATTACCTTATGTCATATTTCATCATGGTATTATATTGAATGACAGTGAATTGCATGAAGGTGTAACACTGTGACTATCATTGAAAGTAACCAAAGGTTTTTCCATATGAACTTTGTCTTTTTTTTCTTTTTTTTTTTTGGGGGGGGAATGCATTCATAAAAAGCCGTAAAGCCTGCCGTGGAGAGGCTCACCATGCAACCATATGAAAACGTGTATGTGACAAGCTCCACGGTGTTGTCTTGTATCTTATTGTATTATATTGTCTTGTGTCATTTTGTTCTATATAACTATTATTGTATTGCATTGTGATGCTATCAGAGTGTATCATGGCTAATTGTTGTTAATGAATTAATCTTGAGAAATATCTTCATGGTGGAAAAGTATTTTGAGAGTGCTGTGTCACCCATTGTGAATGTGGTTTTGTACATGCTTGTGCCTTTGTTATGTTACATGAGTGGCTTTCTTCTACATAAACTAATGCGCCAAGAACAGTTGGCTTGTTGGCAGGACATTGTGTACACGTTTTAAATGTAGGTTGCAGAGAACAATAGTTTGTTTTTTTCTAATCCACCAGATATGCATCCGAAATAAACATTATAATTCAATAAAGGAAAAATAACTTAGGCTTCGGATTGGACTCAAACCAATACCAATTTGCTAGCTAAATAGTTGCCTTATAAAGAGACAATACCCTCGTGCTGTTGACCCTTTTATGCACATCTTTTTCATTCCACTATTCAATGCCTGAACTGGGTTCATTTTGCTGGACTGGCTATGGCCAAAAGCTGTGTCAGTTATTGATGTCAGGTACTTGCCAAAAGCTACAATGAAATATTGTTATGTTGTAATATTTTTTTTATGTTGGCTTGAGGTGGCCTTCAGCCATGGCAAGCTCTTAACATAACAATCTGCACAGTTCATAAAAGTATTAAAAAAAACCTGAAGTCGAGTTTGGCTGACTATATGGCGAGCTACTTGAAAACATGAATTCGTCCAAACTTCTCATTCAGTGTGCAATGTTAATTTCACTGTAATTACCAGGTGAGATGCGTGAGTCAGAGTGCACATTCTAGGTGACCCCCAGGGTGTTAAGCTGGGGAAAGCACAACAACGACAACATTCTGCTGGACTATAGGGGAAAGGAGTCCACTGACGCCTATCAATGCATGCAGTTTATTAGAGTCTGTTTCTGGCATCTGTTTCCCAAGCTAGACGCCACATATCGACCCTGCTACTGGTGGCAGTTTTCACTTAATTTAAAAGTCAGGTGACGAAATGTCGTTCTGTTGTGAAGAGGGTCACCATGCTCCATCATTTAAAAAAAAGAGATACCGGCTCTAAGAATTGACTTGTATTATGTCGTATGGTATTACATTCAGTTATGTTGTACTATAATATACGGTTTTGTATTGTTTGTGTTGTGTATTGTAGTATATTTTGAGTAATAACATTCAAATTAGCTTACACTTCTCCAGTGTTAACTTTTAACTATTTCTTCACTGAAGAAAACGCATTGCGATACTTGCTGTGCCACCTATTTTGAAAGTGGCCTCCTGTATTCTTGTATAAGTATTTGGTCTGTTATATTGTTTTTGACTTGACTTGACTTGACTCATATGAGTGGCTTTCTTCTACATAACTTTGCCAAGAACAGTTGGCTTGTTGGCATGTCAACATGTACTCTTGTTAAATGCAGGTCGCTTTAAACATCAATTTGTTCCCACTAGTCTACCCAAAATTACTCCCAAAATAAAGCTTGTAGTCTGATCACGGGAAGATAAATCCGTCTTTGACGTGGATTTCAATCAATAAATTATTTTTAGTTAAACAGGTGCAGCCCCATGGTTCTATTGACCTCTTTCTGCTCATCTCTCTTATTCCATTGAACGAGTCCTGGATCTGGTTCATCGGGCTGGAGTATGGGGCAAGTAGTCCACAGGAAGCTATCAATAGCTGGTCAGTGTTGGTATCTGCTGCGTCAATTTCGTGAAGTTCATTAGAATCTGTTTCCTATGCCAGACGCCAGACATCGACCAGACCATGCCATTGATGGCAGGATTGCCTTAATTGAAAAGTCAGGGTTAAGGAGTGTTATTCTGTAGAGGAGAGGGTTTTCATGTCATCACAGAAAGGTTCTATATTGTGAACCGGCTGAAAGTATTGTATTATTCTATCAGTTTGCATTGTGTCATATAGTACTCAGTAGCAATGCATTATAATGTATGATTATAATATTGGATCATAACGTATTGCTGCGAATACTAATCAAAAGCTACTTTGATTTTTCCGTATGATTTTGCGCAATTATTTCATACGAGAACTGCATTGTAATAAGTGATGTGACTCCATGTATGCATTTAGATTTGTTTCTTTGTATTCGATTGGTTTTCTTCTACATGCATGTGTCAAGTATAGTTTGCTTGCTAGCAGAACATCGGGTGCACGTTTTAGAAATGCAAATTGCTGATAAAATGTTTTCGCAATCCCACAAATGAATATACCCCCCACAAATTCTCAGGGTCTTATAAGTAGAATTCTAGAAAGAAGTTCTGCTTTGGACTGGGTTCAGATCAATAAAGTTTTCCTAGCTAAACAGGTGGCGTACATAATTATAGACAATCCCCTTGCGCTATTGACCCCCTTTCCTGCACATCTGTTTTCCCCTCTATACAACGCCAGGGCCTGGTTCATTTCGCTGGACCATGGGAGGCAAGGGGCCCACAGAGAACATCAATATCTGGGTGGTGTTAGGGCACTGCTGCATCACTCCTGTGAAGTTCATTACAGTCTGTTTTGAACTGAACCTATGCAGGACGCCACATACTGACCGAACCTGGTACTGGTCGTAGTATTTACCTAATTGAAAAGTCAGAGTAACCAGGGTCACAGTGCTACCCGGCGAAAGAATCTATGTGAACTGGATCCAGATGTTGTATTGTATCAATGACGTACTATATTGCGTTGTATCATATCGTACTCTATAGTATTATGCCGCATTGTAATGTGTTGTGGTGTGTCAAATTGTATCATGGTGTATTATGGTGCACAGTGAGGAAAATCATCAGTGATAATTTTTTTGCGAATTTTACCTGTTATGTATAGGGAGAGTGCACTGTGACAAGCATGGGTCATCCACATTCTATGTGTTTCCCTCTGTGCTTGCATAATCATTTCTCTTAATATACAAGTCGCTTTCTTCTACAGAAACATGCCAAGAACAGTTTCTTTGTTGGCGGAGCATCAATTCCACGTGATAAATGTAGGTTTTAAAGGGGCTTTCTTTCAAAATACTATCAAAATTTTGTATATAAAACAAGCTTGAAACGGTTTGATAAAAGGAGGACACGTTTGGTTTTTGAATGACTTGAACCAATAATGTTTTATTAACTAGATAGATGTCTCACATAATTATGAACATTTTATTGATGCTGTAGACACTCCGCTGCACATCTCTTTATTCCACTATACGAGCCAGTATCCGGGTTTGTTCTGCTGCACTATAATAGGGAAAAAGTCTGCAGGGAACTATCAGTGGTTACTTGGTGTCAGTGCACTTGCAGGTTATTTCTGTGACGTTCGTTACAGTCTGTTTTGGATCCCGCCTATGCAGGACACCACATATCGACCCCACTGCTGATGAGAGTAACTGCTTACTTGAGAAGCCAGACAGGGAATATCATCCTGGAGTAGAGAGAAGGGTCACTATGTTAACACAGCCACAGTTCAGTATGAAACAGCTCAGAATGTTGTCTTGCATTGTATGGTATCGTGCTGTATTGTTTTGTGTTGTGTTTTATTATATCATTTTAAAAGTTAGGATTTGAATTGTATTATATTATTATGTTATATTATATTGTATTCTATTGTTTTATACTGGTTTGTACTGTATTGTATATGACTGTGTCACAATGTATCATTTTTACGCCATTTGATAACTCTCACATATGTGAACGTCTTGGCTTTTCAATGAAAGACGTTATTTCACACTATTTTCTTATTGATATTGGTGCTGTTGCTGCTGTTGCTGCTGCTGCTGCTACTTCTGCTGCTGCTGCTGCTGCTACTACTACTACTACTTCTGCTGCTGCTGCTGCTGCTGCTGCTGCTGCGTCATACAGCAGATTTTCACATTTAAATGTTTGCCATTTTTTATATTATGTTCCCAAGGATAAACTTCCACCCACTTTTAACTTAGATTTCTGTTTACAAGAAAACTAGAGTTTTTAATCATGGGAATACCTATTTCCAATAGTAGTTTTCGAGGAATACTGTTCTTGTTTGTAGATATCTCTTTATGTTTGCTAAAATTGGAGTACAAAAGATGAGTAGAACTCGTAATTTTTCTTCACCACCCCACCCCTAAACAAATAAAACTAAAAACCCCAAACTGGACCCAAGACAACACAGACTGCCTGGAACAGGAAAAAAAAGTTTCAGTCGGATTCAAATTCGAAACCTTGACACGTGCAATAACATCAGACTATTTACTAGTACAACCGACCCCTTCCTGTTCGCCTCTTTCATTCCAGCACGCTAAGCATCAGCCTGATTCCTTCTGTTGCACTACAGAGCCAAGACGTCCCCTGAGAGCCATCAACATTTTGGTCTTTGTTAGGGCACTGCCGGTCACTTTGGCGGTGCTCGTTAGAATCTGTTTGGGACCCAAGGCATGCAAGGTGCCACGTGACGACTACTACTGATGATAGTAATTAACTAATTGAAGAGACAGGCTGAGAG
>CM060317.1:85979332-85986832 GCA_030674155.1 Stramonita haemastoma
GGGATTACTATCAACAAACACGGGGTCAACATATGGTTCCATGCATACATTGGCCCTAGACAGACCTCGATAAACTCCACAAAGGTTAAACAGCAGTGCCCTAACAGCAATCAGATATTGAAACTCCCTGTGCTCTCCTGGCTCTTACAGGGTAACAGAGTAAGCCAGGCTGTGGGATTGTAATCAGAACAGGAGATCAGCAAGGTTTTGTCAATAAACAAAGGCTGAAGCCCTTTCCAGGCTACACATTTTGCACATTTTTTTAATTATGAGAGACCTCATTATATCGTTTCTTAAAGTTTATAAAAAGAGAAACAAGGCTGCAACATACATTGAGCACAACATAAAAATCAAGAACAAATCTTCCTAAGCAAAATCCTTATCCCATGCAAACAGACGGTTTCAAAGGAGAAATAAATAAATGGGTAAAAAGCAGTATGTTAGTGCAGAGGAACCTGCAATTGTAAGGGGCGTACAAAAAAAAACTACTTGCACTCTGCATCACATCATGACAAATCACACAGCACTATAATAATTATGATATAGTACAAGGCACTGTAACACAATATAAAGGCACTCTATTAAAGTACAGCACATTATAACGTAAAACAAAGCAATACAAAACAAACCACACATCGTGCATAATGAATAAAATGGTACAACATGATACAACAAGCACAACACAACAAAACACAACACAAAAGAATACAAGTCACAACAAATGGAACATCATTTGCCTAACCTGCACATACTAGATGATGTCCATGATAAGGTAAAAATCAAAAACAACAACAACACAAACATCAGACCATGTAGCGGGAAAACCACCACAACATGTTGCCAGTGCCATAATGAGGAAGCAGAGATCAATAGCAATGCTGAAGAGGCTGGCAAAGGCTCTTGGCCACTGTTCATAGCAATGGAATTTCCCACTGAATCTGCGGAAGCAGTAAGGACTGCAGACAGTAAGTGCTGGGGTACTTGGGAGGATCATGTGTAATGATCATGTGCAGGATTTCCCACTGCCCCTTTCTGGAATCTCTCTCTCTCTCTTCTCTCTCTCTCTCTTCTCTCTCTCTCTCTCTCTCTCCTCTCTCTCTCTCTCTCTCTCTCTCTCTCTCTCTCTCCCTCTCTCTCTCTCTCTCTTCTCTTCTCTGTCTCTCTCTCTCTCTCTCTGTCTGTCTGTCTCTGCTCTTCTCTCTCCCCTCTCTCTCTCTGTCTCTGTCTCTCCTCTTCTTCTCTCTCTTTCTCCACCCCTCTCTCTCCCTCTCCCCTTATCTCTCCCCCTCTCTCTCCCCCCTCAATAAAACACACATGCACACATATGCACACACATACACGTGCAGACACGCACACTTCACGCACACACACGCACGCGTACACGTGCAGACGAAAGAGAGACGAATAGGTTTAAGACAGACAGAAACGTACACAGCAACGTAGCAAATTTACTGTATAACACAACATCACGAGTTGTTAAATCACATTAAACAGTAATACAAGACTAGACAACGAACAGACAGACGGAGAGCAAAAGAAGGAAGAGCAGAGGAGAGAGAAGAAGAAGAGAGAGAAGAGAGAGAGAGAGAGAGAGAGAGAGAGAAGAGAGAGAGAGAGAGAGAGAGAGAGAGAGAGAGAAGAGAGAAGAAAACATCAACAAACATACAATACAATAAATAATACCATTACATACATACATACATACATAAAATACAACATAACATACATACATACATACATACATACATACATACATACATACATACTGAGAGACAGACAGACATAGAGATAATAAATGAAGCAGGCACGCAGACACAGACACACAGAGGTAGAGGATGGGAGCATTGGACCACACATCAATCAGTGGATTCGAGACAGTCTTGTGGAAACATCAATGTTGCTTACTCTCTTGAATCACGGCCTAGAAAAAAAACACTATGCTACTATGTAGAGGAGAAAGAGAGATGAGAGTAAAGACGAAAGATGACGAGTAGAGATACTGAGAGAGAGACAGAGAGAAGAGAGAGAGAGATAGAGATGGAGAGAGGAAGAGAGCAGACAGAGAAGAGAGACGAGAGGAGAGAAGGGAGAGGATTGGCAAATGTCATGCCCATACAACGCAGAAACAGAGATTGCTGACAAGACACAGTACAGTAAACATCAAGTTACTTTTACCACTCTGCCTCCTTGACGGCCAGAGAATATTAGTCCTATGTGCTCATGTGTGCAAAAATACGAGGGAAGAAGAGAGAGAGGAGCAGAGAGAGAGAGAGAGAGAGAGAGAGAGAGAGAGAGAGAGAGAGAGAGAGAGAGAGAGAGAGAGAGAGAGAGAGAGAGAGAGAGAGAGAGAGAGAGAGAGAGAGAGAGAGAGAGAGAGAGAGAGAGAATTTGCAATGAATCATCCTATTCAAGGAAACAGAGAAGTAAGCAATACATACTGTTTTTTCCACTCGCCCTCTTGACGGAGAGAACTATGAGCCATGATGAGAGCAGCAAAATAGAGTAGCAAAAGAGAGACAGGGGAGAGAAGAGAGAGGAGAGAGAGAGAGAGAGAGAGAGAGAGAGAGAGGAGAGAGAGAGAGAGAGAGAGAGAGAGAGAGAGAGGAAGAGAGAGAGAGAGAGAGAGAGAGAGAGAGAAGAGAGAGAGAGAAGAGAGAGAGAAGAGAGAAAGAGAGAAAGAGAGAGACAGAGACAGAGAACAGACAGACAGAGACAGAAAGAGACAGGGGGGGGGGGGGGGGGGGGGGGGGGGGGGGCAGACAGATTGACACAAAGAGGCAAAAGACACTAACAAAGACACAGAAAGACAACGAAAGACAGAGAGACAGACTTGCAGACATAGGTACAGGAAGACAGACAAAGACAAGCGCATAAGATTACAAAGAAAAGAGAGAAAAAGAAGCCAGTAGACTGACAGACAGGCAGACAGAGGGCATTCATTTTGCATAATAATTATGTGCTCGAGGCAATCATCAATGATCAGTGCGTAGGAGTGGGGAGGTAACTTTCATTATAGCTCTGTTCGCTAGGTGTTTGTGTACTTAAAGAGAAATCGGCAGATGTAAGCATGTTTATATGTAATTGCTTTTGAATGTATGTGTGTGTGTGTGTGTGTGTGTGTGTGTGTGTGTGTGTGTGTGTGTGTGTGTGTGTGTGTGTGTGTGTGTGTGTGTGTGTGTGTGTGTGTGTGTGTGTGCTCGCGCGAGCGCGTGTGTGTGTCTGTGTGAGTGTAAGTGTGTGAGTGTTTGTGTATGTTTGTGTGCGTGTGTGTATGTGTGTGCGTGTGTGCATATGTGTGTGTGTGTATCTGTCTGTCTGGTCTGTGTCTGACTGTGTACAACCACATCATCTCATGCAAACCTTTCCAGAACTTAACATTGAACAGCAACTCGTCTAAAACCTGTGATTGATTTTATATCCCAGTCGAAACAGTTCAAAGGAGTTTCCTGTTTAATTATGTATTTTCAGAATCTCATCTAAACAGAACCTTGATATTTCTCTTTATCGAATTGAAATCTCTTATCATGGTGTGTTTGTTTATCATAGGAAGCAAAAACCCAAAATACAAAGAGGCAGATACCCTAAAAACAGCGCTTAATCTTCATCAGCTATTTCTATTGGGAAATTAACCTAATGATAGGAAAACAAACCAACGCATGCGCACACATTGCCCCTTTCCCTTTCCGTCCCCCTCCTCCCTCTGTCTCTCTCTACCAACTCACACACACACACACACAACACACTTTTGAGATACAGAGACAGAGACAGACAGCCAGAGAGAGACAGATAGACAGACAGAAATCAGCAACACAAACACACACAACACATCACACCACAAATCACACACACACACCACACTCAACACACAGATACAGAGCAGAGACAGAGACATACAGAGAGATACATAGACAGACAGACAGACAGACAGACAGACAGACAGAGAGACAGGCAGACAGACAGACAACAGACATACACACAGACAGACAGACAGGCAGTGTAACGGAGAGACAAACAAACAGACAGAGACAGACAGAGAAAAGGCCTCCATAACACACTTCCTGATTGATTCTGTCAATGGGTCATAAACAGTAGCAAGTTATCTGAACTTAAATTTAGCGAATGGCTATTTTGATGATCGTCCAAATTAGTTTGTATTTTGCTTTATAAAAACCCTCCAAAACCATGAATTTGTCAAGAGATTCCAGTTGAAGTTTTTTCATAAGAGAGTAATTTGTCCAGCAAAAGCATTTTTTTTTACACAGAATAAAAATTAATCTGGAGGCGGGAGAGCTCAGTGGTCAGAGCGCTCACTTCCCCCCAGTCAAGTTAAGCAGCGTCGAGCGTGGTTACCAGTTGGATGGGTGACCGTTTGCGCGTCTGTTGGCTTCAATACAGTCCCCCAGTTCAGCCAGCTGTAAATGGGTACCTACCCTCTTTTAGGGTCAGGGAAGGCAAAACAGCGAAGGAGAGGAGATGGGCGCCGCCCTTAATATGCTGGTCCCTAGAAAAGCTGAGGTCTCTGACACCTCGCTTCCATACGACCGCCTAGGTTACGGACACCTTTACCTTTTTTTACTTTAAAATTATTCAGAGTATTTTTGTAAAATACTTTACAAGCAAAGCGTTGAGTCTACCCGGGTAGTCAGGCTTAGCACATCCAACATCGGCATGGGAAAGAAGGGTTATATTTCAATAATGTCTGTAAAGAAAAAGGCCCCGAAAATGGACCACGTAGGCCAAAAATAGACAAGTACGAGTGCATGAAGAAAAAGAAAACTGACTTATTTAATACGGACAGCCGAAATTGGCCTGTTTTGAAGGAGGTTTTGGTAGGTTTTTGATTTATATAAAACAGCTGAGTGAACTGAATCTATAACCCTTCAGATCACAATGTTGACGTGTTAACCATAGACCATTTTCATCCAGCATAAAGAAAAAAAAAACGAAACATGCAAAGAACGCCTGAACGCACAGACCGAGCTGAACATTAAATTTTCTTGCTGAAAGATGAAAATATAACAAAATGAATAAAGAGATAGATAAGTAATGAGATACATGAAAAAAGAAATATAAATGTACTTATGCATGAAAACATGAAATAAACAAATGAATGTAAATTATCCGCGTTGAAACAAAACATGCCCACAATTGAAAATTGAATGAGTCTAAAGAAAAATCGGGAAGATTTTGTTTCTGCCTCACATCACCCCTCAGTGGCGTTAAAGTGAAGAAACATTAAAATCACTGTATCATCTCATGTACAAGAGTCTTTTCTTTGTCTTCCTCGATAAAGTGCATGATTTTATTTTGGTACTTTTTTCCATTGCTTTATATACGTATTTGTTTCTTCATCCATTTATGTTTATTTACATATTGAGGCCCCATTGTATACACATTGCTTATAAGAAAAAAAAACCTGCTAATCTTCATCATCGACAATCCTCTGTTGGGATGCGAGGGGCATGTCAGTATAAATAGCATCCCCACCTTCTGGAATTTCTGTGCTTGAAACTCCCTCTTTCGCACCCCTCTCATTATTTCGGGTTTTGTTCTTTCTCAGCCTGTAATCTCCTACTTGTTTGTTTTCTGCCGTCTTGGTCATTTTTCTGTCTTTCGTTTTATAGAAAGACTTAAAATATAGCAATTCTCTCCCATGCCGAAGTCAGATGTGCTGGCCTGACTTGTCATGCGCATTAACGGCAAGTACAACGCATTTTCGCTCATATGACAAACAAAACAGTTGCTGTCTGAGCATTTGATGAAAAGAAAATTAACATAATGTACTTTGCATGTGCATAATCTGATGCTTCCATAAAAGCAGGTGATGTGGGTGATGCTTAGATGTTTCTGTAACTGCCTAACGTTAATGACAAAAATGCTGGAATTTTGTACCTTTAACAAGGCACTTGATCTACTGCATGAACATTCATGTACATAGGCCGGCTACCTACCACATGATCTAGATATCATACCTAGAAAATAATCCCAAAGTCAAAATGCAATTACCTTAATGGTGAGCTAAAAACGGTTGCATACGCAAAATACTACAATTGTTGAGCCTAGGACCTCTAGCAACAGAAAACACACACACACACACACACACACACACACACACACACACACACACACACACACACACACACACACACACACACACACACACACACACACACACACACACACTCACACACACCCACACACACACACACACACACACACACACACACACACACACACACACACACACACACACACACACACACACCACGCACAAAACCAAACTGTAAAACAGTGCGTTATTTTTCCTATCTACCTCGAAGACTCGGATGATCCTAGCCTAATAACCTACAAACATGGGTGGTGTTTTGTGAGGTAGACATTAAGCCTGAGAGCATTGAACCCAATACCTGGAGAGCCCACAGGTGGCCAATCCTGCACGTGCCACAGCGACGCTTCATTTCATCTTCAGTGTTAAGTTTCCAGTTCCAGAACCAGCCATGCTCAGACAAACGTTTCATGCCCTGGTTGCTGGGGAAACCATGTGTAATTAGTTGGACTCTGTAAAATGAAACAATGTTTAGTTTCTCCAGGTGGCTGTTGCTGGCTTCTGCTACTGTTGTTGTTGTTGTTGATGCTGCTGATGCTGCTGTTGCTGTTGTTGTCTCTGCTGCTGCTGTCGTTGTTGCTGCTGCTGCGGCTGTTGTTGTAGTTGTTGCTGCTGCTGTTGCGTTGTTGTTGTTGCTGCTGCTGCTGCTGTTGCTGTTGCTTTTACTGCTTCTGCTGTTCTTGTTGTTGCTGCTGTTAATACTACCCTTCCTGTTGGGTCCTATTTTATGTTCCAAATACTTTTCAATTTTGTTTGATGTGCTGGTTTTTTTTGTTTTCTGTTGATTGTTTGCTATTGTTGTTATTGTTGCTGTTGTGATTACTATTCCATAGTATAACAAATCGATGATCACATTATGTATTCAGTCTCACCTGAATATCACTGCTTGTATAACTGGATTTTTTAAACACCGACAATTATAAGCACCCACACTTTAGATTTAAAAGTCTATAAATCGAGAGCTGAGACTGTTATTCTATGAGTTTGCCAAGGATGAAGACAATCATTGCGATACATGTTTATATGTGTATCAGTACAACATTATTAACAACGAGGATTTTTGTCTTTCCCCTTTTTCTGTTGTTACTTTTTTCTGTCATGTGTTGTTTTCATCATTTTTAATGCTGTTATGTATTTACGCGCACACATTTCCATGCGTGCACAAGCATACGTGTACGAGAGAGAGAGAGAGAGAGAGAGAGAGAGAGAGAGAGAGGAGAGAGAGAGAGAGAGAGAGAGAGGAAGAGAGAGAGAGAGAGAGAGAGAGAGAGAGAGAGAGAGACATACATACAGGCAGACAAATAGACAGACAGACATACACAGACAGACGGACGGACAGACAGATACGCCAATAAGCAGACAAGAAGACAGAGACAGTGAAACAGAGAGACAGA
>CM060317.1:85996832-86004332 GCA_030674155.1 Stramonita haemastoma
TCTCTCTCTCTCTCTCTCTCTCTCTCTCTCTCTCTCTCTCTCTCTCTACCGTCTCTCTCTCTCTTCTCCTCGTCTCTCTCCTCTCTTTCTGGGTGGCATGTGCGCATGCTGATAGATAGATAGTAATAGAAGATTAGAAAATAGATAGATAGATAGATAGATATATAGATATGATAGGTAGATAGATAGATAGATAGTGATTAGATAGATAGATAGATAGTAGAATAGATGTAGGTAGAATAGTTATAATAGATATGATAAGATAGATAGATAGGAGAGATATGTATGATGTGAGATAGATAAGATAGATGATAGATAAGTAGATAGATAGAAAGAATGATAGATAGATAGTGTGATAGATATAGATAGATGATGATAGATAGATAGATAGATATAGATAGATAGATAGTAGATAGATAAATAGATAGATAGCTAGATAATGTGTGATGTGTGTGTGTGATTGTGTGTGTGAGTGTGTGTTGTGTGTGTTTGTGTGCACGTGTGTGTGTGCGTGTGTGTATGTATGTTAGTGCTCGCGCACACACACTCGCAGACAGTGATACTTACACTAACCAGACTGCACGTTAAGCTAAAACCAAAAACTGCCAATAGCTGCTTCACTGTTTGCTTCATTGGAATCGGTGGGAATTTCCTCTGACGTTACCTCAGGAAAAAGGTTGCCGGATCATTTGGGTTTACCATAGATCATGAACAGGTCCTGTTACCAGTAGGACTGACAAGATTGCTGGTTTTCCCATTCATTAGCAAAGCTACTTTTTCCCGTGTTTATCATCATTTTGCTTATCTCTTTCTTTTTACCTTCATTGTCTAGTGTATTTGGGCTGGAATTACGATTGTATTTTATTGTACAGTGTTGTTTTTTATATTCCGTTTCATTGTGTCATACTAGATTATATGGCAATACACTATAATGGTTTGTGTTACACTGTGTTTTTCTGAAGGACAAGACAAGTACTTTGTTCTACTGAAATTGGGTGATGCTGTATTCAAATCGCTGCATTCCAGTATGTGTGTTTACACTTTTCATCAGTATCTATTCATGGTTGCTTTTTTTTTGCTTCTTCTATAATGGTATTGATATTTACTGTATTTACACAACGCTTTCGTTCTGCGTGAAGGATTCGTTTATTCATTCAACATATATGTTCAGTTCATTATTTCATCCAAAAGACCAGAACCGACACCATTGTTCATTGTCATAGAAAAAGGCTTTAAAGCGAATGTCTTTTTTTCAGGTGTTCCCTCCTTGAAAAGATGTTTTAGTGCTAAGAATAACTCCACAGGAGGTCTCCTTGCTGGCTTTAACTAACCATTCTGATTTCAGACGAGATCTTTTACTGTACATGATCATGGTGTGTGTGTTTGCGTTTCTATAACACATTAAAGGTAACTGGAAAACATGAGCTTTAAAATATATATTTCAACGTCTGCATGCTTATAGTGTTCCATAGACAAAAGGCGTATTGTTATTTTGAAGTCTGTGTATTAGGTCGTGGACGGGATAGATCAGTAGTCAGATCATCCCTTTCCCAAGCTAAGGTTAAGCGGCATTGAGCGCGGTGAACAACTGGATGGGTGACCGTTTGCGCACCTGGCTTCAGTACAGTCCACCAGTCCACCCAGATGTAAATGGGTACCTGCCCTCTTTTAAATTAGGGAAGACAAAGTAGCGAGGGAAAAAAGATGGGTGCCGCCTTCAATATGCTGGCTTCTAGAGAAGTTGAAGTCTCTGATGCCTCGCTCCCCTACGACCACAAAGGTTTCGGGACACCTTTACCTCTTACCTCTTTACCTTACGTTGACCTGGGAGATCTCAAAATATCATACCGTTAACTTACCAGACGTTACTGATTGAGTTCGAACCAAGAAACATGGACTCACGCAACTGATGTCAAAAACTCTTAACCAATCACTTATATTTTCCACCGAGTTGTTGTTGTTGTTGTTGTTGTTTTTAAATTTGGAATTGCTATCGCTCCAGAAATAGCACTATCTTAACCATGCTTTAGTATACAGTGGCTGACAAAACATTACTCATATTCAGTCTAAACCACGTTGCTATGTCCAGGATGAGAGCAGTGTTTTGCATTAAAGAAGCAAGGAGGAATATACAGGACGCTGGCAATCTGTCTTTACTGCCGGGATACTGCTGGGTCATTTTGTACTGTTCTTTGTAATCTGTTGGGATTCAGCAAATACGCATCCCACATACTGACCCAGCTGCTGACAACAGTAATGGCTTAATGGAGGTGCTAGACTTGACAAATAACAGTTTTGGGTGTGAGGCTAACATAGTTTTTAGAGAACAGTTTTGGAAGAAACAGCGCTAGAAAAAACGGATGTGGAAAACATAATGCAAAGTGTCAGAATAAATGAAGCAGGATTCAGCAAATACGCAAGACACATAAAGTTTTAAATAATCAGCTTTTGTATTGTATGATGACTGGCTAGATCCAGAATACAAACACAGTAAGTTTGAGGTTGCAGTGTTGTAGGGTATTTGCACTATCTTATATTGCAGAACAAATACCTTAGCCAAGCCAAGCCAAGCTAAGCTAAACACACACACACAACACCAACAGCACACAGACACACAGACACACAGACACACACACACACACACACACACACACCCACACACACACACACACACACACACACACACACACACACACACACACACAACACACTGTTGCCCTTAGAGAAGATTCCCACTTATGAACATGTTTATGATTTATTATAAAAGCAGATACAAAAAAAGTTCCTAAAGTGTTTTCATTGCTGAAAAATTGGGTTAGAATGTTGAGGTTGTCTATGTATAATAAATGATTGCTTTGTTTATTACGTATCATAGCATTGCCATACGCAGCTTTAAGCGATTGCATTAACTATTGTTGTATAACCCTCCTCAACATCACTGGGAAAGACTTTGCACGAGTAGTACTGAGAGACTCCAGATACATGTAGAGAAAGTCTACCCTGAATCTCAGTGTGGAATTCATGCCAACATATCGCCTATAGACATGATCTTCTCCCTCAAACAACTTCAGGAGAAATGTAGGGAATCCATATCCTTCTCAAGTTCGGATGTCAACCTACACTTCTCAGTATCATCAGATCCTTCCAAAAAGACATAAAGGTCAGCGTTGTCTTTGACACTCAAACTAGCTGCTTTAACATACAGAGCGGAGTGCAACAGGGTTGTTGTCGTCGGCTCCAACTTTGTTTGGAATCTTCTTTGTTAAAAAGCTGACACAAGCATTTTATCCGGCAACTGAAGGTATTTACCTCTGAACAAGGTCAGACAGAAAGCTTTTCAACTTCTCTCAGTTTTCTTATCATAAGAAAATTCAGTCCTTTATTTTGCTATACATCTTTACAGGCAACACCATACGAATATAACAAATAGTAAAAAGATTGTAAGAAGTATTTACAATAAAACAATTCTTGAAACAATAATACACATCTATTAATTTTTTCTCTAAAGCCTCCCCCTCTTAAATCCATTCATCTAAAGTAATAAAGAGGAAGGGAGAGAGAGAGGAGAGGAGAGAGAGAGAGAGAGGAGAGAGGAGAGGGGAGGGAGAGAGAAGGAGAGAGGAGAGAGAGAGAGAGAGAAGAGAAGAGAAGAGAGAGAAGAAGAGAGAGAGAGACAGACAGAGAGAGACAGACAGAAGACAGAAGACAGAGACAGACAGACAGAACAGGACAGAGACAGAAGACAGAGACAGAGACAGAGACAGACAGACAGACAGACAGACGACAGACTGACAGACAGACAGACGACAGACAGACAGACAGACAAACTGACAAACTGACAGAGACAGAGACAGATTGACAGACCAGAGAAACAGACACAAGGAGAGACAGCAGAGAGAGACAAGAGAGAAGAGACAGAGAGAGAGAGACAGAGACAAAAAGAAAGAAACAGAGAAAAAGACTCAGAGAGCGTTAGACAGAGGTAGAGAAAGAGATGGAAAGAGAGAACAGACAAAGACAGAGGCAAAAAAACAGAGACAGAGAGTGTGAGGTCAGGTCAACCCGTGCAATCAGAGAGAAGGAGGACTGACCCTAGAGGGAAACACAAGGCAACGTGTGGTAAAAACAAGCCATTGAAGTGTTGTCGTTTTTTTTTGTTTTTTTACCCCGTATAATATTGAAAGAGATGTCCCGTTTAATTATGTATCCTTAGAGTCTCGTTGGAGTAGAAACTAATATTTGTCTTTAGGAAATTGAAATCGTTTTAGGTTCCATTTGTCCTGGGAAGCAAAAACAAAACAAAAAAAACCCGTAGTAATATGGATATCTAAAAACAAAGTCTAATTCACGTGGGTGATTTTCTCCAGGGAAATTAACTGAACGATAAGGTTAAAACAGAAGGCATAGGCCACTCATGTGCACATATGCATGCACATAGTTCCATCTTTTCATCCATCCATCCACCTATCCCCCGCCCTTTCCTTTTCCCTTCATACACGGAGTAGAAGGCACTGATACCGAGAGAGAAGCACACGCACACTCGTGCGCGTACATTGCACACGCACACAGATACAGACACACACATGCACGCACATAGACGCACGCACATGCATGCGCGTCCCTCCCCATACACACGCACACGAACACACGTACACACAACACACACCGCCACACACACACACACCACACACAACACACCACACACACACACACACACACACACACACACAGAGGCTCATGTACACTCGCACAAACAATCACGCACACATATACAAACACACGATAAATGGAGCGCACACACATACTATGAACAGAACATGATAGTGTATGTATGTGTGTGTGGTGTCGTGTGTGTGTACGTGTCTGTGTCTGTGTGTCTGTGTGTGCGTGTGTGTGGGAGGGAGTCAAAGAGAGACAGGAGCAAAGGGACAGAAGGTAGAACAGAGACACGAAGAGAGACAGACAGAAGCAATAAGAACAAAATAGAGAAAGAAGACAGACAAAGGTATATAGACAAACAGACAGACATACAGACACACATACATACACACAAACAAACATACACACGCACACACGCCCACACACACACACACACACACAACACAAACACACACACACACACACACACACACACACACATCAAAAAGTAGATATTTCTTCCCAAAACTTCATCTTTAAACAGCGATTCATTAAATCCTTGGGAAAATGCTCTGGGCATGATTATAACCACACTAAAAAAGAATGAACGATCAGCTGTCCCCTTGCTATATTTGTCTTGATTCATTTCCATGGAAGAAAGTTTAGTTTTCAAATTCTATGTTTTAACGGAGGTGTAATTACGTCAGAATAGACTATCACACGACGCTTTAAAATACCCTGTCGTTTTTTAGCAAGAGTGATACCATGGACCACCTGACAATACAGAGAATAATTATGTCTGTGCTGCTAACTTATACTAGCTACTAACTACTACTACTATCTACTACTACTACTCAGTACTATCTATACTACTACTACTACTACTACTACTACTTACTACTATTCTACTATCTACTAACTACTACTACTACTACTACTACTCTAACTACTGATGATGATATGTGATAAGATGTGATGATGATGATGATGATGATGATGATGATGATGATGATGATGATGATGATGATGATGATGATGATGATGATGGATGAGAGGTGAGGAGGAGGAGGAGGAGGAGGAGGAGGAGGAGGAGGAGGAGGAGGAGGAGGAAGATAAAGAGGAAGAGGAGGAGGAGGAAATGGAGGTGGACGGTGGTGATGATAACACGCATATTGCACACCTAAAATAACACTCTTAAAACTTTTTACTATTGCTGATCATCTAGCCTAACTGAATACCACAAAAAATTTGATTTTCACCATTATACTCTTTGTAATGTCGGACTCTTCATAGTTTACTGTCCTTCCCTAAGGATATTCCACTGTGTCCAACTTCTACCCATGTACGCTACACAACATCTATAGCAAAGCCTTTTATCAGACGCATTATCAACTATGTAACCCAAACACATTTGTAAAACAAAACGTGTATACTACGTATTTGTAGTGTCTTTTTTCAATAACAAACTACCACTGACATGAACCATACATACGAGTGGTAGATTTCAGAATCGTTTCGCCCCATCGGTCAAAACAACTTGACGTGACAGGTGCATTACTGAATGCATGAGCCAAAGGTGCAGAAACAAAAAGAGATGGTGCCTCAAAAAGTGCATAATCCAGTGGTCTGACCTTGGGGACACTCCTGCCTTAATCCGCTTAGTGTCCATACAGAATGAGCTAAATGTCTTTGTTTTGGGCTGTTATAAGTTTCTCTTTCATCGCCTACCCCTGCCCCCCGTCCGCCCCCCCCCCCCCTCCCCGCACTAAGAACCACGACTTAGTCCGTTCTGCAGCAACCCTACACCCGTTTCCCTTCCCGGGGACGCAACAGACTGATGGTTAGAATAATGCACTTATGATCTGCTGACATGAGTTCCAATCTCGTTCAAGAGTATTAATTTTTACCTCTAGATTACCACCAGTACCGACTCCACTTCCCCCAAAAGTCCTTCGGATGAGACTATAAACTTTAGCTGCGTGTAGGAACGTACGCGGAACATCTTACAAACACGTTAAAACCCGTTCCACTACTTGGAAAAGTAGGCCATTGTGTGTCGATGGGGATGGATGACAAAATTGATAATACTGCATAAGCATGTAGACGGGATGTAGAAAAGTCCATACGTGCTTAACACATTCATCCTCGATTTAAAAGAATGAATAAATTAACACACACACAACGCAACACAATATAACACATCACCACACACAAATACACACACACATCACACACACAACACACATACACACTAAATACACCACACAACACACACACACACACAACACACATACACACGCACCACACACCACACACACACACACAACACACACACACACACACACACACACAAACACACACTAACAAACAAACAAACCACAACTCCTTAATTGTGCATGGAAACCCCAACAATACCCCCCCCCCCCCCCCCGTCTAACGAACCACAAACAGCACACAGCAACAACAACACAAAAAACAAACAAACAAAAACGAAAAAAAACAAAAAAACAAACAACTGATATGACTGCATGTATGTAGAAATAGAAAAACAGCAAATCCTTGGCAAGAAATCTTGCTATTAACAAGAGACTTACTTCAGCAACAGCAGCAAGCATCAAGATGAGAAAGCACTGATCTCATATTCCAGTATACTATCAGCTTGTCAGTTTGTTTTGACAAGCATTTTCAGGTTAGAAGTGGATTATTTTGAGATGCGAAACGAACCATGTCAGATTTTTTTGCTTGCAGCCATGTTCTATCGTCTGTATGTTTTTTCGTGTGGTTTGTTTGAATGTCTTTTTGTTTTGTACGTCTGTTTTTATGTCTGTCGGTCTTATTGCTGTCTGTGTGTCTTTTTCTCAT
>CM060317.1:86014332-86019332 GCA_030674155.1 Stramonita haemastoma
CTTCTTAAGTAGTCTCCATAGCAGACACTTAAGCCCCCAGGCAGACTAGACTACGCTTTGATCCGGATAGACACGAAAGAAATATCGATGGCTCACAGACTTGATTATAGCAGACGATTAGAAACATCACAAACAGTTGTCTGGTTTGTTTTCGTGCTGCAAAAATACACTGTATTCTCTCTCTGTTGACAGCTTGGGCAAGGCTATCTCCAAAAAGAAAACAAACAGGGTTTTTACGAGTATCGTCAGACTGTCTTGACAGCTTATTGTTTTCTTTAGATGTGTTTGTGTGTGTATGTGGAAGGGGGTGGGGGTGGCGCGGGTGGTGGTGGTGGTTGTGGGTGTGTGTGCCTGTGTGGAGTATGTGTGTGTGTGTGTGTGTGTGTGTGTGTGTGTGTTTGTGTGTGTGTGTTGTGTGTGTGTGTGTGTGTGTGTGTGTGTGTGTGTGTATGTGTGGTGTGTGTGTGGTGTGTGTGTGTGTGTGTGTGTGTGTGTGTGTGTGTGTGTGTGTGTGGTGTGTGTGTGTGTATGTGTGTTTGTATGTGTTGTGTGTGTGTGTGAGTGAGTGTAAGTTAGGGTCTATGTTTATCAATTTATTTATTTATCATTTTATTGATTTGCTTTTCTGTTTTATTTCGATGAAAATGGAATAAGTATTTAAGTGCTTTTCTTTTACATTTAGTCCCCGTATATATGTAGTTTTTTTTGTTCAAATTTTGCAATTCGTTTCCACCAGCACACTGCAGTCTACTCTTGCGAACAGCGGAACGGGTTTTAACGTGTGTGCAAGATAGTATACGTGTGAGCGTGCGTGCGTGTGTGCATGCGTGCGTGCGGGCACGTGTGTGTGTGTGTATGCATGCGTGCGTGCGCGCACGTGTGTGTATGTGGGTGGTGGTGGTGGTGGTGGAGGTGTGTGTATGTGTGAGTAATTGTGTGTGTGTGCTTGTGAATGTTATGATGCACGCTCTAGCAGCAGCAGCAGCAGCAGTATCATTGGCAGCAGTGACTGAAGCAGCAACAGCAGCCAGTGGGGGTGCTATTAGTTGTACTAGCATCAGTAAGTAGCTGTCACAGCAGTAGGAGTAACAGAGGCTAATGTATTATGTAGGAACCCATCAGTCTCAGAAGATTATAGAGTTGCGCTCTTGGCACTAGAGCGCAAAGCCTGGGTAAATAAGTATGTAGGGCAAGCTGTTACCCATGCAGAACCCCCCTCACCCTCCACGTAGCTGGAATGGTCCATTGGAAAGGCAATGCCCCATATGAATGGTTCAAGTGCCGTCGCAAGAGCTGCCAAAACGTTGCCATATACAGCCCTGAACCACCCTGAGGACTTCATCACCCCGATGTTTTCCTCAGAGTTGGTGTCTAAACGCATCAGTGTGCGTACTGCTTTTTATATTTGTTGTTATCCGCTCCTATCGGCACACAATGGCCTGCTTTTCCAAAATGCAGAATGCGCTACGGGTTATGGAGGTGTGCCCAAGATGTTCAGTATGCCCTTGCACACGAGGCCTCAATTTATAGTCTTGTCCGAAAGACCTGTATTAGTAGAAGCAATATCAACAGTAATGGCAGCTGTCTTTTTAAAGTTAGATATGTTCATGTCCCAAAGTAGAATGCAAACATTTACGCTGCTATTTTGTTGTTGTTGGTGGTGTTGTTGTTGGTGTTGTGTTGTTGTGTGTTGTTGTTTGTTTGTTCTTGTTTGTTGTTCTTGTTGTTCTTGTTGTTCTTGTTCTTGTTGTTCTTCTTGTTCTTCTTCCTCTTGTTTCTTTCTTCTTCTTGTTCTTCTTGTTCTTCTTGTTCTTCTTGTTCTTCTTGTTCTTCTTGTCTTCTTCTTGTTCTTCTTGTTTTCTTCTTCTTCTTGTCTTCTTTGTTCTTGTTCTTTTCTTCTTTTCTTCTTTTCTTCTTTCTTCTTCTTCTTGTTCTTCTTCTTCTTCTTCTTCTTCTTCTTCTTCTTCTTCTTCTTCTTCTTCTTACTTCTTCTTCTTCTTCTCCTTCTTCTTCTTCTTCTTCTTCTTCTTCTTCTTCTTCTTCTTCTTCTTCTTCTTTTTCTTCTTCTTCTTCTTCTTCTTCTTCTTCTTCTTCAGCCCTGATATGGCCTGTGCGGTCGGCGGGGCTCTAAGCAACATCATTGGATTCTTCTTCTTCTTGTTCTTGTTCTTGTTCTTGTTCTTCTTCTTCTTCTTCTTTTTCTTCTTCCTCCTCCTCCTCCTCCTCCTCCTCCTCCTCCTCCTCCTCCTCCTCCTCCTCCTTCTCCTCCTCCTTCTCTCCTCCTCCCCCTATTACGTTGTATTTATTTGCAATTCTTGTTGTACAAATTCTTCTTCGCAATTGTTTTGGCAATATTCTTCTCGCAATCTTTTTGGCATTCTTCGCATTCTTCTTCGCACTTCTTCTCTCTTCTTCTTCTTCTTCTTCTTCTTCTTCTTCTTCTTCTTCTTCTTCTTCTTCTTCTTCTTCTTCTTCTTCTTCTCTTTTGTAATTCTTCCTTGTAATTCTTATGCTACTTAGCAAATCTGTTTTGCAATATATCTAAAACAAAACAATGACAATTTTTTTTAGAGTAATAACAATGTAAGTAGCTAAAAGACTTGTTTCATGTTCACATTCATTTCTGTTTACACGTAACAGTGTCGCATAAAGTCAAGCAGAACAATAAAACATTTTGTAGCAAAAGAATGTCAAGAAAATGTGAGGTATGGGTTGGAGGTGAGCTGATGGTACTTTCCCATTCTTGATTGAAGAAGGTTTGTCCACACGCTGTCCATTCTGCCCGGACAGAGTATTTTAGTATAATGTATTTATCTGTTATTGTTTTATTACAAGGATAATGGAATAATCACTCCATTTTTTTTTCACCCAGTCCCTGTGTATATGTAGTGTTGTAAATGTTGTTATCCATTCTCATAGGTGCATAATGGCTTTCCCCTATAGAAAAGCGAAACAGGTTTTGACGAGTGCGCAAGATGTTATGTGTGCGTTCGCACAAGGCATGTTGATTTATAATCTCATCTGAAGGACATTTTGGGGGGGCGGATTCGACACTGATGTTAACTCCAAGGTAGATAAAGCTAGCTGTAGAATGTTAAGTTTTTACTTCCAAGAAAGATCCTTTCAACTTGACCTGATTTCACACACACACACACACACACCACACACACACACACACACACACACACACACACACACACACACGCGCGCGCGCGCGCGCGCGCGCACGCACGCACGCACGCACGCACGCACGCACAAATATAATATAAATTACATATATATATATATATATATATATATATTCATATCTATATTCATATCTATATTCATATCTATATTCATATACATGTAGATGTATATTTTTGTTTAATAACGCTTGATTTTCACATCCGTTGCAGGTAGGACGAATATACAACTTCAGTATTGTTGTTGCCGTTTTTGTTGATGTTGTTGCGGTTTCATCTATTGCATTTGTCAATTTTAAATGTATTTCTTGAAAAAATTAATATGCATAGTGAAGCATGAGAACCAGACATTTCTCGTTTAAGTGGACATGCTAAAGTTTGTCGTGACTGGTTTTGTTGTTTTCCATGTGCCTTTTGTGTGATGCTTCAAAATGATGTTGCCATCCAGATTGGACCTTTACTGTTGACAAGGGTGCTAAATCAAAGATCACAAGAAGCATTGATTTTAACCGTGGATTAATAAATACGTACTCAGTTGAAATACTGAGGTGACAACCCTGATATAAACTGCATGCTTAGCAAGCTTGTGGACAGTATGTTTATTTGATTAAAGTATAAGAACATACATTTCTTATCAGACGCTTTTTTTAAAAGTGAGCATTTTTATGATCCCCAGGTCAGGTTCAAGTGCAGACCTGCCAGCGCCTTCGTTCGTTCTGTGTACACATGCAAAAGATCAAACTATGCGCGCAGAACATGCGAGCGTTCACTGGGTTACGGAAACACAAACATACTCAGCACACATCCCCCAAATCGGAATGCGGCTACCTTTGTAGAGGGAAAAATGAGAGCATACGTAAACTTTCACAATAAGCGAATCTCGTAGCTCTAGCCGAGGAAAAATTTAAAAAAATACTAAGCTTTCGTTTTTTTAATCAGATGTATTCTGCATAGAAGCATGTTCGTATTCTCGCCATGTTAAGTTTATAGAAAAGTTGACACAACTTCGTATAATACCCTATCGGTCAATGACTTCTCAATAATTATTAATTTTGCTTTGTTTAGAAATCTATTAACAGTCAATCGAACATAACTTTCGAATTATTAAGAATGATACTCATGAGACGACAGAAGTTTCCATCGTTTTTTTCAAGTACACATTTAAAAAACAACAACGAAAGTTAAGAACGAAATTAATCTTTTAAAATGAGACATTATTAAGATTGTAATAAAATCAAATCGTTGCGAAGAACACAAAAAATTCCAAAGACTGAATCCTTTAAACGGGAGCAATGGGAAACGTGTATTCAAAAAAATCATTCAACAAAAAAAGAACGAAAAACAAAACAAACCAAATCGTTTAAATGCGATCTTATTTTGAATTTTTTGTATGCAAAATTAAAAAAAAGAAAGAAAAAGACAAGAACAAGAAGTTCAGCCCAGCTGCCGTTGTGATTACTTTTCTGTGTTCCTCTCGGAAATCAATGCCCACAGACAGTGTACACCTGCTGGCGTCTGTGGGAGTGGGGAGACTTTGTTCAGGAATCTATAGGCACGTACAGGAGAGAGAGAGAGAGAGAGAGAGAGGAGAGAGAGGAGAGAGAGAGAGAGAGAGAGAGAGAGAGAGAGAGAGAGAGAGAGAGAGAGAGAGAGAGAGAGAGAGACAGACAGACAGCAGACAAGAGACAGACAGACAGACAGAGAAGACGACGAGACGACAGACAGACAGAGACAGAGAGAGAGAGAGAAAGAGAGAGAGAGAGAGGGGGGGGGCAAAAGGTATAAACACAAAAGTAATAATGTGCCATAAGTACA
>CM060317.1:86029332-86044332 GCA_030674155.1 Stramonita haemastoma
CACACACACACACACACACACACACACACACACTTGTGTGTATTCTGTTAATCAAAATAAAAAGACCTTGGGAACTTGCAACAGAAGAAAGACGTAATCTCTACTGCAAAACTGAGCCAACAAATGCACAAGCATTCCTCAGTGGTGGCACTGATGGTATCTCTGCTCTCTCTTTTTTCCTCCATTTATTGTTTGATGAGTCACATAGGGCATGGCTCTGAATTTTCCTAGCCTTGCCCCTCAGGTAAGTTAAGCTGATTGAAGCCCATCAGTTTACAGGCATGGGGTACAAGCTAGGAGTGCGTTCCTGCTCTTGTTCATCAGAAACTAACATGAATTCTAAACTATGGAATTTTGGGGAAATCAAACCATTATTCTTTAAAGTTGGGTATAAAGAACAAACAAAAATGATGTTGTTACCTGAGAGAGAAAAGATCAAAGGAAAAACCGATGGGTAGACACCCACCCTCCCCCACCTAAAACAGGAAAGAAACAAAGCATAAGGCCAGTGAATGACGGGAGGAGATAGCCTAGTGGTCAGAACATTGCGCTCGCAATTTGACGATCCAAGTTCCATTCCCATTCGAGGTGATTTTTCTCCTCAAGTTACCATCATTGCTGACTCCACTCTCCCGAAAAGTCTTTCGGATGAGACTGTAAACCGAGGCCCCTTGTGCGAACACACGCAGAACTTCTTGCGCACATGTTAAATCCTGTTCCGCTTTTTGTAAAAGTAGGCAAACTGTGTGCTTGTGAGAGCAGATTAAAAGATTTACAAAACTGCATACATACGGTGACTGGATATAAAAATCACATGAGTGCTTACTCCATTGCCTTCGATATAAAAGAATAAATAAATAAATGAATAGAAATAACTAAATTAGACAAGCAGAAAATCAAACAGAGAGCAACAGGCAGAAACACAAACAGAAGGACTCAAGTTACTGTATTGTATGTCTACGCCCAGTCTGGAAAATCAAGAGATTGCTCGATATCACCACATTTTTCACAAGCTGCTGCAAAAGTTAATGGTTTGCTTGTGTCAGCTTAATAGGCTGTTAATAATGGAAAATGGTTTGCCAACTGTTGCTGTGAGATTTGATGTGCGTGAGCAAACATTTGCAATGTTTTCAGTAGAAGGAGTCTTTTTCATTTTGCCCAACCAGTCTTGGTTATTCAACATACATTGCCGGCAAGGTGTAATATTTCATGGATTCCTTTGAAATAAACATCATTCCCATTTTAAAAAAAAAAAAAAAAAACAAACACCAACAGAAAGTATCTCAGAGATTGTATGCATTGTTTTTGTTGGGTGTTCTCCAGATTGATAACCCTAAAGAAGAACAGTAATGTGCAGTCTACACATTCCATCGGGGAAATTACCATTGTTCCGTGAAGCACACTATGCACCTGAAGACTGTGGGCTTGGCAGTTTTTAGATACCTAGCCATTCAAGTTACCATACATTTACTCCAACTATACAAGACTGTTCATCTTTAATGAACAACACTGAACATTATGGTAAGAGCCTGTTATGGAGAAAAACTATTTTAGTATAACTTCTCAAGCATAATGACGTTTGGATGAAGGCCTTGATCTTTTCTTTACATCAGTAACCCATGTGTTTGAGCTGGGTAAAGATTTCAATATCTTTCAAATCACTTCAGTGAGTTACTTTGCTTTTTTGATATTGCTGATTGTATAAAGTTGTGCTTTCGTTAACAAATGTTTTTTTTCGAGAAACCTTATCCTTAAAACCATGGTTAATTCAATTTTTTTAGTTTATGCCTGTTTCATGAGGATGCATGACCAAAACTGTACTTTCACTGAAAGAACAAGGAGTCTTATTTGACAGGAATGAACTTTCTCTCATTCCCTCTGGTTGGAAGAAGACTACATATAATTTTCTTAGCTTCCTGTTGTTGTTTGATTGTCTCTTTTTACATCAATTCAACAAATAGCTTTGTTGAAACATGAGGATATGATATAGTTATCTAACAAAAGGAAAACACATCAAGATGACCTAAATCGTAGGCCATGTAAAGTTCTTCGTAGAAAACAATCATTTTAAGAGAGAGAGAGAGAGAGAGAGAGAGAGAGAGAGAGAGAGAGAGAGAGAGAGAGAGAGAGAGAGAGAGAGAGAGAGAGAGAGAGAGAGAGAGAGAGAAGGGGAATGAGAAACGATTTTCTTATGAGCATCAAGCTTGAAGAAAAGTGGATACAAAGAAAAGAAGTAAATATGCCAGCCTGTTCAGTCTCAGAAAGCACCTAGACCAGGTCTTGTGTATTTTGCATGATGAAAAACGAGTTTAGACCATATCACAAATATTGCTTCGTATGATAAAGTATACCTGAATACCACCTAGTGTAAAAGCAAACTGACTTACAACCGAAGTCCATGGCGTTCTATTCTAAAGATTAAATTGAACCCGTGTACTGATTAAAATGGCCACAGATCCAAAAATGATGGGGACACATGCTGTGAGGCAGATTGGATGTGCAGGGCAAAAATGTCAGGGGTTTGATTGGAGCTCTGGTGTAGTGTGCGGCTTCTCTGCGTGACTGCTTTGTTTGTTTTTGTCTCTAGCATATACACTCTGTCTACCTCTGTGTGTGTGTGTGTGTGTGTGTGTGTGTGTGTGTGTGTGTGTGTGTGTGTGTGTGTGTGTGTGTGTGTGTGTGTGTGTTTGTGTGTGTGCGAGTGAGTGTAAGTGAGTGTGTGTGTATGTGCGTGTATGTGTGTGTGCGTGTGTGTATGATTGAGTGTGTGTGTATGATTGAGAGAGAGAGAGAGTGTGTGTGTGTGTGTGTGTGGGTGGGTGTGCGTGTATGTGTGTGTGTGTGAGTATGTGTGTTTGTGCAAGCATGTGTGTGTGTTGTGGGTGTGTGCGTGTGTGTGTGTGTGTGTGGTGTGTGTGTGTGTGTGTGTGTGTGTGTGTGCGCGCGCGCACGTTTTTATTTAATTAGAATACTTTTGTTAATCTTCCCACGAGACAGGAAATTGTTAGCAGATTTTATTTTGTTTTATTGTTGTTTTTCTTCAGATCATTTTTATCTATCTGTTGGTTTGTTCTACCTTTTTTTCGTTAATTTCTAGAGAGTTTTTTTTGTAGCTCCCCCCACCCCCGCCTTGAACTAGTTTCTATGTGTGTTTTTGTTTATTTATGTCCCTCTCTACTCTTTATGTTCTCTCTTCTTCCGTCATTTTAGTTTTAATTTGTATTTCATTTTTTTATATCTACGATAAGGAAACAAACATTCATGTATTTTACAACATCGGTTACCGTGTGTGTGTGTGTGCAGTTTTGTAAATTTTGTCATGTGTTCCAGCCTGCACACAATGACCCACTCTTATGAAAAGCAGAACGGGTTTTAACTCTGCACAAGATGTTTTGCGTGCGTTTGCACACGATACCGCAACTTATAGTCTCATTTGAAAGACTTTGGGAGAAATGGAGTCGACACTGATGTTAAATCCAGAGGAGAAAACCTTAAATGAAATTCGAACCTGCATTCGCAGATCACAAGCAAATCACTCTTACCACCTGTTCTTCCCCTTTAGTCCCAATCTGTCCCTCTGTGTCTTTTATCATGGGTAACCTTTTCCTTCCAATGTGCAGTAAGTCAAGTTTTGTTCCTGTTTGTTTAGCAGAGACAGACCCAATGGCAGGAGATCGACATTTTCTTCGATAATTATTACAATGCTTTCAGGCAGATGCTGCATGCTAGACTAGTGACACGTGACATTTGCTGCCTTCATTGGGATTGGCTAAATGACCTGTTCTAATTTCAATATCTTCGATCAACGGATACCTAGGGATAACTACAAACAGACCTGTGAAGTGTTCTTGATAGTGCTTTTTATCATGGTCGCTCTCTCCTTTTATTGATAATGCATTACTAAAATTAGGTTTTGTTCCAATGTTTTCCTTTCTTTTTATTGTGTTTGCTAGTGTTATTGTACATGATATAGACAGGAATGAAAGTGGCAGGCTGGTTAAGACGTTTGCCTGCCAATATGTAAACCGTGAGTTTCTGGGTTCGTACCCAGCCTCTCAAGACGCTGTCCAAGACATTTCTTCAAGGAACCTTGGAAGGGGACAGACGCAGAGGAAGGCAACCCAAGAACTGGATGGACAACATCAAGGAGTGGACCGGGATGGACAGTGCAACGCTGATCCGCAGGGCAGAGGACCGGCCTGGATGGAGGAGAACAACGTTATCGACATCCTCATGTCTCTTCTACGACCATTCGGTCAGGAGAATGAGGTGAGGTGTGGTGAGGACCCAGCCTCGCCCTTTCTTCCCAGTTTGACGAAAAAATCGAACTGAATGTCAAAGTCATTCGGATGAAACTATAAACCAAGGTCCCGTGTGCGAACACACGCAGAACATCTTGCGCACAGAAGAGCAGGCCATCGTGTGCCAGTAGGAGCGGATGACAAAATTATATTAAAAAAAACAACATGCACACAGGTGTCGTGTTTAGACACCATCCCTGAGGAAACAATCGGGGAGTTGGAGTCCCAGGGCGGCTGGCGACATTCTGGTGGCTCCCGCGACGGTACTGGAACCATTCGTATTGGTCATTGCCTTTCCAATGGATCATTCCAGTGCCGTGGAGAGGGGGGGGTCTGCTGCATGGGTAACAGCTTGCCCTCCACACTTACTTACCCAGGCTTTGCGCTCTAAAGACTAGAGCGCAACTCCATAGTCTTCCGAGACTGATGGGTGTCTACTGTTTGTTCTATTATATCCTTACTTTCTATGTAGTCTTTCAAATAAGCTAGGCAGCTTTTAGATAGGACAAAAGAAGAAAGTAAATCTCATTACAATTAAAACATGTCTTTGCTGTTTCTTTTTTGAGTGAGATTTTTATTTAAAATTTGTGCATGTATAAAGAGGTGTTTTCATTTATTATTGTCTTTATTTAATTAATCGATCATGCGTTCACTTGTTTTGTATATTCGTTTATTCATACTTTTACTTGTTTTCCGTGTTTTATCAATTTGCATATTTATGCATTTATCAATTCAGCTTATCATTTATTCAGATGCTTAGTTGTTTTAAACAACCCTTTAGGATAAACTAGGGCAGCTTTTTGATAGGACAACAATTTACATATCATTATTATTGAAATGAAGGGCATTACATATCATTATATTGAAATGAAGCATTGACCCTTTCAAGTTTATTATATTAACGTTACTCTGAACATTTTCATCGAATAGAAAGATCTGCTAACATATTTTCAGTCACTGAAAGAAAGAGCTAGAGAGCAGATACACCAGGATACATTTGACAACTAGCCACAAAAGACCTTTAAACTTTACTTTAATATTAAATTCTCATTAGTTATTAAAAATAATTGCTAAACTGCTGGCAAATTATGAAAGTGAAAACATGCACTCCCATCATGACGAATTGTTCTGCCGCAAAATCAACAGGAATAATATGTAACCATCAATTTTGGGCAAAGTAAAAAAGAAATCATAATATGCTATTAAAAATGCGTCAACGAACAAATGTCTGGTCAGACCTTAAAATGGTATATTCATTACACATTATGGTTGTTGTTGTTTTGTTTTTAAAGAAACCCCATATCAAACTACTTGAGCTCATAAATCAAGCATTATGCAAGAAGCTCTACGGAATATAAAATGTTCACTCTTTTTTCTCTTAAAATTTGGAGAAACACCAAATAAGAAACACATATTATATCCATTAGTTTTCTTGTGTATAAAATGTAGCAAAACCGATTTTTGTTCAAGAAGATTCTTATCTATTTTGTTACAAAAACAATTCACAAACAAGAACAATTGTTTGTCCTGTGCTGCATATCACACAGTATCTTTTCATGATGTTTTTGGGCGTTCCCAATATTAACATCCTCACGGTTAAACCCAGAAGATGCAGTCCACTCATCAAACTAACACTAGAAATCACCTGATATTATCTGCCACAACAAGAAAGAGAGAGAGAGAGAGAGAGAGAGACAGAGAGAGAGAGAAGAGAGAGGAGAGAGAGAAGAGAGAGAGAGACGAGAGAGAGCAGACAGAGGAGAGAAAAGAGAGAGAGAGAGAGGAGATCATGAAACAAAAGGACAGAGTAGAAATTACATATTTTACGGAGAGAAGAGAGAGAGACGAGAGAGGCAGAGCAGAAAAAAGGAAGAGAGAAGACACAGACAAACACAGCAAGCAACAACAGATAAAATAAAGCAAAAAAAACAGGGGCAAAGACAGATAATAAAATAAGAAAAAAAGGAAAAAAACCACAATAGGAAATGAATCACATTCACCAAGTCACTTTTTCATCGTTTTTGGCAGACATAAATACAAACGAAAAAAACTACACTGGACTGAACTTTTCAGGCAACCCATAATCTTCACCATCAACACCTGTCTCAAATTCACTGAAACCAATCAATGTAAGGGTGATCAGGAATGCAGGCCTGCCTGTCGGTAATCATCTCATCCCCCAGGTAAAGCCAGTGACGCAGGGGTCTAAGATATCTGAATCAACCGTTGAAACAGAGCCAGAGCACTGAGCAAGACTATACTGCAGCTTACAAAGCAATGCAAGTGCATGTGTACCGGAAATTAAAATGCAGTGTGATACATGTGTGTGTGTGTTGTGTGTGTGTGTGTGGGTGGTGTGTGTGTGCGGGGTTGTGTGTGTGTGTGTGTGTGTGTGTGTGTGTGTGTGGTGGTGTGTGGTAGGGGGTGGTGGTGTGTGTGTGTGTGTGTGTGTGTGTTGTGTGTGTGTGTGTGTGTGTGTGTGTGGGTGTGTGGGTGTGTGGGTGGGTAGGTGTGTGTGTGTGGGGGTGAGTGTGATGTGAGGTGAGTGAGTGTGTGTGTGTGTGTGTGTGTGTGTGTGTGTGTGTGTGTGTGTGTGTGTGTTCTTTCGTTTTGGGCTAGAGGGCTGAGGCTTACCAATTGTAAAATGTTTGTGTGAACCTCCATTATTCTTATGTTCATTGTTTTGCTAGAAATAAACAAAGTCATGTCCAATACATGGATAATATTTTCGTCTTTGCTCTTATGTTTTGCTTTTTGATTAAAGCAAAACAGGGAAAACTATCCTTATTGATTACAAAAATTACAGTAATGGAATTGGTACTATTTGAAGCATTCGGAACATGCAATTACAAAAGTGCTTTGTCTAAAATTTATCATCTAATATTGGGAACAAATGTGACCAGAAAAATAGAGAAGTCAGAAAAAACCAAAAGGATTTCAGATTTAAGAAGAGGAGGGGATGAGAGATTGTTCAAAAAGTATATTTATAATCAAAACAGACTACAGAAGTTGCATGATTGATAAATATATAAATGAGTAGTTGCATGAATGAATGAATGAATGAATGAATGAATGAATGAATGAATGAATGATGAATGAATGAATGAATGAATGAATGAATGAATGAATTAGTAATGTGTGAATAAAAGACATGATGAATAAATGACTGACTAACTGACGACTGACTGAAGGAAAGAATGAGTGAGTAAATGAGTAAATGAATGTTACAGAAGAGAGAGAGAGAGAGAGAGAGAGAGGAGAGAGAGAGAGAGAGAGAGAGAGAGAGAGAGAGAGAGATGAGAGACAGACAGACAGACAGACAGACAGACAGACAGACAGACAGACAGACAGACAGACCACACAGACAGACACCAGCAGACACGCAACACACACACACACAACAGACAACACACAAACACACAGACACACAGACACAGACAGAGTGACAAAGAGACAGAGAGGGAGAGACAGAGAGAGATATGTAGAGAGACAGACAGACAGCTAGTCAGAGACAGAGGCATACACATGGACAAAGACATAACATAATAGATAGGCATAGAGACAGACAAACAGACAGATAGACAGATAAACACACAGAATGTTAGAAAGATACAGATACGGAAAGCTTTCACAAATCTTTTTTGTTTATTTCGTATATATGCCATCTGTAACAAAATCGAAATTCTGATTATCATCAAGACCAGAGTGTTTGGCCAGCTGCCGCAATGTTGAACAAGAGATACGCTTTGTCTGATGGCCCAGATGTGATTGTGTTTAACCTGACGATTTGGACGATTACAGAGTAATGCTTAGAAAGAATGTGTCTGTATCAATATGGAGACGCCTATGTCGTATTCAATAATTCAGTCTGTAGGTTAGAGAGCTCAAACATGTGTTCCAGTTTATTTACTTTCTTACTGCTGTGTAATTCTTAATCAGCTTCTTGATTTTAATTGTTTGGGCTGATGGATTTTATTAGTGTTTTTTGCTATTATCTGTTTTGAATGTGTATTAATTTCATTACGTTTTTCTTGTTATTCACACACACACACATACACACACACTATGCGTGCGCGCGCGGGCACACACACACACACACACACACACACACACACACACACACACACACACACACACACACACACACACACAAACACAGCAACGGTATTAGTCTGCAACTTAGCAAATATACAGTGATCATCAGTACCCATGTATATTTGAAAAAGCTAAAATCAGAAGCTGAACACTTTCAAGTCATATTCTCTAGCCAGCCTAAGATTCACAAAGAGATGTACAGACAAACAATGTACAATGTACCATGGATACAATTATGCTTAATTGGGACCTTTGATTTTTGGTCTCACCTGACACACTGGCATACTAATGCTGGTAAAGGAGATAAAACAAAAACGAAAAATAGGCGAGAAAAAAATAGTGCACCAACTCAAAACTTTACAGCCAAACTACCTCAGATTACCCCCACAGTCAGAATATGGCCACTTGTATGGTGAGGAAGCACTGTAGCATAGGGAAAATGTCACCATTGTGACCCACCATTACGAAATGAGTCACATGGCAACTAGCCAGCTTTTTTCCACTAGACGCCATTTTAGGCAGGTAGGGGGCAGATTATTGGTTTGAGATATAGATTGATTCAATGCAATTAATTGTGTAGTCAAGGGTCACACATTTCATTTTATTTTGATTTAGTAAATCTCTAGCCCCTGAGCAACAAAAGCAACAACAAAAATCCCCAACAACTTCCAGATCAAGGCACTGGTGCTAGTACAAGTGTTGCCATCTCTGAGCAATAGGTTTTGTTTGGTTTCTTCTTTGTTTTGCTTTCGGGAGTGTTCCCCCCCCCCCCCCCCTCCACATTTTGTAGGACATTTTGAGTAGCTGTTACTCTTACAGGCACACACCAAAACCTAAAACCTAATACCCTTGTTTTTAACAATTTTAGGATTCTAGAAACTCGTCCTCCTTTCCCACTTTAGTTGTTTACCATTAGTTACACAGAAAAAAAGAGCGAGACAATGAAAGAAAAGAAAAGTAAAAAAAGAAGAGGAGGATAAAAAAGGCAGCATCAGAAAGAAGAAAAGAATGATTAAAGGAACTAGAAAAGAAAAGAAACGAAAAAAAGAAAGAAAGCATGACATGAAAGACATAAGAGAAAAGAACAGAACAGGAAACAGGAAAAAAGACACACATTCACATACAGGTAGATGAAACGAAAGTCAGGAAAAGGAAGAGAAAAGGCTGGAAGGAAAAATGAAAGTAGAAATAGAAAATAGTATATCCATGCAAAGAAAGGTAAAAATACAAGAAAAGAAGAATACAGACAGTAAAGCAAAACAAAATAAACAAAAAGGACAGACAGACAGACCAAACACAAAAAAGGAAAGAAAAAAAGAAACGAAAAATAAACAATCATTAATGATAAAATCGTTTATTGTTAAGAAACCCCAGATGGTGAAAAAATGGAGAAATAAACCAATCCAAAAAAACGAAAAAAGAAACATACAAACACTGATTATAAAAAAAATGTACAGAAAAGAAAGTCAGAGGGTGATTGGAAGAAAAGAGAGAACACAACAAGCAAAAATCAAGTCATGTATCGAAGATAGAATCTTGAACTGACGCAGAAATACCCCCAAACCCTGGCAGAAGTTGACAGAAATATAAGTAGCGTGTAATTGGCCTGTAAACGGGCTACAGGGCTGATGGAGAGAAAAGCTAGACAGGAAAAAGAACCCAGTGAACGACCAGAGAAATCCGATTTGTTGACATGCTTGAGTGAGACTGAGTGCGTGTCAGTCTTAAATGACAAAGATTGGCTGCTGTAAATTTGATCATCTGTGTCTGCATGTTTGCTTTTTTGTTGCAGTTCTTTCAGTTTTTTTCTTCTTCTATAGTTGTGGCTGCCTGTTTATGTTGTTATGTTTCTCTCTATGTTTCTCGGTCTCTCTCTCTCCATGTTTCTTGGTCTTTCTCTCTATGTCTGTCTTTGTCCCTCTCTGTTTCTCTCTGTCTCTCTTTTTGTCTGTATCTCTGTCTATATCTGTCTATGAATCTCTTTCTGTCTCTATCTCTATCTATCTGTCTATCTGTTGGTCTGTCTGTCTCTCTGTCTCTCACGTTCTCCTTTTGTGGGACACTATTTGTAACCTGGCTTCATGACTGAACAGTTACTATGGTCAGTAGGGGCTTTAGGAAATGGTGTACTGCGCATTTTAGCTCAGAACGGGCATCACTGAATAGCATTTAAACGACCCAGCAGCAGTGCAGGGCCCCTCTGGCTGGTGGTTCGATGGTGCCCTAACATCGATTGGGTCCTCGGCAACTTCTGATCCTGAGGATGCAGCATGACAAACCTGTGTAAGCTAGGTTGGTCAGTTTAAGGTAAGGGCTGAATGAAAAACAGTACAAGAAATCACTGTAGATAAGACAGCAACAAAGACAAAATCTGAAGCAAAGAAACAAACAAAAACAAGCTAAATAACAAAAACAAAGAGAAACCACACAATAGAATCAACTCAACTTGCAGTTTAGATACTAGGCAATCAACCTAAAAAAAAGGATAAAGAGTTTATGCAGGCAAAATCAATAAACCAATAAGACTCGAAACAAAACTTTGTAAAGAAATTTAACACATATCTCATTAAAGAAAACAAGCAATCAAAAAAAGCTTATATTTCTGTCCTTCATCTTTTAAAATATTGAATCAAAGCTGTGTGGCTCTGCTTGAATTTCTGGCCCGTTGTTGATGATTATAAGCAAAGTGCTAAGGCTTACATGAAAACAGTGCTAGTCTTTGAAATGATCTGTTGACTTTGTCTTCATTAATGCAAAACTTGCAGCATTGCAAACTGTACTGTTCATAAAAAAGGGGAAATTGCCAAAGACTCAACTATGTCAGTTATCCATGCATACTAAGTGCTAACTTTAACTTTGAAATATCAAAATACCATTGAACGTGCTTTTTATTTGCTTTCGGGTCTTTTTTGTTGTTGTTTTTCACCTCCAAGGTTCTTTAATTATAAGATGGTTCATATGCGATCATTTTTAGGTACAGGGAGTGTATATTGACATTACAGCTTCAGGGATAAATGTGATTTTGAAAGACTCCTTCAGATTTCAGTCAAAGCAGGGTTGTTGTTTTTTAGCTAAAACCACGTGGGTTTTTTTGACGTGGAACAAATCCCTCTGGTTCACATTTATTTTGAGTGCTTAAACGGCGAGGTACTCAAAAACAGACATCATAATGCATTTGCATTGCGTTAGATTATTTCATGTCATGTAAGATTGCGTTACATTGTATTGCATTTGGTTGTTTAAAGGGCTGTACATTTCAGCGAAGCCTGATACAGAGTAGCTCAGTGTAGTGTATTGTCGTATAGTTTAGTGCAGTGTTGTGTAGCTAAATATAGAGAAGCGCAATGCAGTGTACTGCAGTGTGTTATAGAGTAGTGCAGTGTAGTGTGTATGACACAAAGTAGCATGGTGTAGTGCACTTTGGTATAGTTTAGTGCATAGTTGTCTAGCGTGGTATAGAGTAGTGCACAGCGCACTGCAGTGTGGAAAAAAGTAGCGCATGTAGTGCAGCGTCATGCAGTGTAGTGCAGTTCAGGTGTAGTGCAGTTCAGGTGTTGTGCAGTACACACAGTGTAGTGAGGTATACAGTAGTACGGTACAGTGCGGCGTGGAATAGATACGTGCAGTGTAGTGTAGTGCAGCATAATGCAGTGACCTGCAGTGTAGAAACGAGTAGTGTATTTAGTGCAGCTTCGAGCTGTGTAGTGCAGTAAAGTGTAGTGCAACTCAGGTGCAGTGCAGTGCAGTGCACACAGTGTAGTGTGGCATAGAGTAGAGCAGCGTAGTGTAGTGCAGCATAATGCAGTGACCTGTAGTGTAGTGCAGTGCAGTGCAGAGGCACAGTGTGATGCAGTGCAGTGATTCATATGGCAAACAACATAAAATCAAATATGACTTCAAACAGGTTTCTTTTCAACTCTTGCGTAAATTCTCTTTTTTTTCTTTTCGTTTACCCACATGAAACAAACACAATTTTAACAGAGCATACATGTAAACTGATAGTTCAATCAAAAACTTTATTATCATTCCAAATAACGACATTAGATAGAAACCACAGCTGATAAACAAATGATTACTCTGAATAATACAATCATCCAGAAACTAGAGTGAGCAAACAAAGTTTGTAGAGGACGTACAAACTGTGGTTCAGAGCCGGGGAAAAACCAAAAGAGGTAATTTCAAAAGCCTTGGCATGAATTCGAAAATCAAGTTAACAAGCTTGCGTCTATTCCACTCGTGTGACGGAGTGTATGCATATTCAGTTTGCGAAGGTGTATGATTTTTAGCGTCATATTGGTGTATCTGGTACCTATTATCTAGTTTCCAATATCGCACCCAGCACTAAGGTCATGTGAAATTCAGTCTGTGTTGATGGTTCGATCTGTTCTCTTCTGTCTGTATTCTTATCTTAAGTCTGTCTGTGTATGGGCATCCTTGTTTTCTCCGCCCTGTGTCTAGTATTTAAAAGTTTAATGATGTTGGTGTTGACCGTCAGTCTCTCTGCTTGCTTTTCAGTCTCTCAGTTACTCTTTGCAGTATTTTGTCTAGGTATTTATGCCTGCGTCTTTGTCGGTTGAATGATCCTACCTATGTGTGTGTGTGTGTGTGTGTGTGTGTGTGTGTGTACGCGAGTGTGTGTGTGTGTGTGTGTGTGAGTGTGGTGTGTGTGTGTGCGTGTATGTGTGTATCTGTCTGTCTCTCTCTGTCTATGTCTGTCTGTCTCTGTATCTCTCTCTCAATCCATACTCACACTCACACACACACACACACGCACACACACACACACACACACACACACACACACACACACACACACACACACACACACACACACACACACACACACACCATTCATCAGTCAGGCAGAAGAGAAGCAGACCCCACAACAAACATATTGCTGATACATCTGATTAATTGGCGCGCCGGCGCGAAGTTATCACTTCAAAAGCAGTCACAGTTTGCTGATTGTACATTAGCCTCTGAGTGAGTGAGTGAGTGAGTGGTGTGTGTGTGTGTGTGTGTGTGTGTGTGTGTGTGTGTGTGTGTGTGTGTGTGTGTGTGTGTGTGTGTGTGTTTGTTTGTGTGTGTGTGTGTGCATGTGTGTTGAATGTGTGTGTGTGTGTTTGTGTGTGTGCATGTGTGTGTGTTTGTTAGTGTATTAAAATTTGAGTGTGCATGTGTGTTTGTTTGTGTTTGTGTTTTTTTGTGTCTGTGTCTCTGCGTGTGTTTGTGTGTCTGTGTCTGTATGATAGTCTGTTTGAATTTGTGTTACTAATTAATTTATGTACTGCAGTGAATCTTTTTAAGTCATACTTTTGTTTCTCTCTTTTTTTACATGATGCTTTCTCTTCCTCCACTCTTCAAAAGGGAAAAAAATAAATATCGTTAAATTGTGTGCATATATATGATATAATATATGTATGTATATATATATATATATATATATATATATATATATATATATATATATATATATATATATATGTATATAATATATTATGTATATATATATATATATAATGGGTATGTTTGTGCAACACAGAGAGAGACAGAGACAGACAGAGACAGAGAGAAGAGACAGAGACAGGAAGACAGAGACAGAAACAGAGAGACAGTGAGAGACAGAGACAGAGAGAAAGAGAGAGACAGAGAGAGAAAGATGTTTAAAAAGCTGAAAACCTTGTTTCCAAAATCAAAGAAAGAAACAAGAGAAGAGCATTCCCATGAGTGTGCTGGAGCTTTGTCAGTACAAACACCTTCGCTACCATCTAAAAACTCCGTGCTAAAAATTCCTCCTGTTTTGTCCCTTTCTTTGTTTCTTTCTTGTTCAATATCTTCCTGTCACTTTGTTCTTGTCTATTTTCTGCCCTTTTGGTCCACTTGTCTGCTTTTTCTCAAGAAAGGCCTAAAAGATAACATTTTTCTCCCACAGGTAGTCAGATGCTATGGGCCTGAGTCGTCAGATGCTTAATGGCAGCACAATACGTTTTCGTTCATATGACAAACGACAATAGCTGTTGTCTGACTCTTTGACAAAGAACAACAAACATACAAGCAAACCACTGATTAAGATTAGTGCAGCACTAGCTCAAACCCCTATATACCCCTACATTACACACGGTTACCATTCTAATGCAAGAGCTAATAATCTAACCTCTCAACTTATATTTCTGTTTGTTTTTGTGTGTGTGTTTGTGTTGGCTTGCATTGCTTTCCATACGTTTAGTTACATTTTGCTTGTTTGTTTTTGAAAGTACTTTTATGTAGCAGGCACACCCATAATTATTTGTACGAAAGATCCACAGCTTTTTGGAGGATCTTTTCTTTTAAACATATGTGCGTACTTTGTCATCAGTTACTGAAACCGTAACCAATAAAGAAAGAAAGAGCATGGAAGATAAAATACAACACAGAAAGAAAGGAAGAAAGAGGGAAAGAAACAAGAAAGGGAGAAAATTAGGAATCAAGAAAGATGAAAGAATTGTTGAAAAGAAAAAGAAAAAAGGAAAGATAGAAAGAAAAAGAGAAAAAGAATAGAGAAAAAAGAAAAGAAAGAAGGTGAAAACAATACAAGAAAAAAGACACATACACAGGGTAAAAACAA
>CM060317.1:86051832-86059332 GCA_030674155.1 Stramonita haemastoma
GGTTTGGTGTGGTTAGTTTGTGTTTTGATTTGTTTCATTTCAGATATTAGATTTTACACAAAATGATGTGAGGAAGTATACAGAGCAGTGTGCTCGATGTAATGTTTTTCCTGTGCTACAGTTTGATTGGCATGGAGACCGCTTTGTTGGATGTTGAAAGGTTTGTGCTAGACAAATAACGTGAAAAGAACGAAAAAAAGAAAGGACTGAATGGCAGAGAAAAAACAACAAATAAAAAGATAGAAACTGAGACAAATAAAGAAAGCATAATAGAATTTGTTCATAGCCATCAGTAGTAAAACAAAATTTAATCAGAAAGAAAGCAAAAAGAAAGAAAGAAGAAGAAAGAAAGAAAGAAAGAAGGAAAGATATAAAAAGGAAGAAAAAAAGAAAGAAAGAAAAGAAAAGAAAGTAAAAAAACAAGAAAGAAACATAGAACGAATAAAAGAACACTTATCAACAATAAAACATTTTTTCCCGATAAACCCATCTACCATCTTCACAGGCTGGTTCTGTATTGATTTCTGTCACCAATGATCATACAGATTAAGGTTGCTCTTTCTCTTTTTCTGTGGTCAAGAGTCCAAGCCTTTGTTGCACGCAGCCAAGCAAGAATAAGGACACACTTTTTCGACAATCTCCTGAGTCAGTAGAATTATATCATCATCCTATGATGCAAGGAAGAACAAGCCAAAGGAGCAATCTGAGCGGGATAAATAAGCGTTGTAAGTATTCACGTCTAGTGGGTAGTGGCCAAAGCTAAAAATAAGAAAAAGTAAAGCATTCAGGGTTGATTAAGTCAATGAGTTTGCCAGTCATGTATCAGCTGGGAATATTTCTTTTGTCATGCATGAAATATAGTGCACATGTTGGATTTATTGTTATTGTTCTGTGCTGTTTTGTTGTTTTGTTGTTCTTCCTTCTTCTTCTTCTTCTTCTTTCTTCTTCTTCTTCTTCTTCTTCTTCCTTTCTTCTTCTTCTTCTTCTCTTCTTCTTCTTCTTCTTCTTCTTCTTCTTCTTCTTCTTCTTCTTCTTCTTCTTCTCCTCCTCCTCCTCCTCCTCCTTGTCCTCGTCCTCGTCCTCCTCCTCCTCCTCCTCCTCCTCTTCTTCTTCTTGTTCTTCTTGTTCTTCTTGTTCTTCTTGTTCTTGTTCTTATTTGTTGTGTTGCTGTTGTTGTTGTTGTTGTTGTTGTTCTTCTGCTTCTTCTTTTCTCTCTTCTTTTCTTTTTCTTTTTTCTTCTCTCTTCTTCTTCTTCTCTTCTCTTCTTCTTCTTCTTCTTCTTCTTGCTGCTGCTGCTGCTGCTGCTGCTGCTGCTGCTGCTGCTGCTGCTGCTGTTTCTTCTTTCTTTGCAATTCTTCTTCGCAATTCTTCTTTGCAATTCTTCACAATTCGTCTTCGCAATTCTTCTTCGCAATTCTTCTGTTGTTGTTGTAGTGTTGTTATGTTTGTTGTTGTTGTTGTTGTTGTTGTTCTTCTTCTTCTTCTTCTTCTTCTTCTTCTTCTTCTTCTTCTTCTTCTTCTTCTTCTTCTCTCTCTTCTGCTCTCTCTCTTCTTCTTCTTCTTTTCTTCTTCTTCTTCTTCTTCTTCTTCTTCTTCTTCTTCTTCTTCTTCTTCTTCTTCTTCTTCCTTCTTCTCTTCTTCTTCTCTTCTTCTTTTCTTCTCTCATTCTTTTTCTTCTTCTCTTTTCTTCTTCTTCTTCCTTCTTCACTTCTTCTGTCGTCTTTGTCTTCTTCTTCTTCTTCTTCTTCTTCTTCTTCTTCTTCTTCTTCTTCTTCTTCTTCTTCTTCATCATCATCATCATCTCTTGTGGTTCAATGGTTACTCTTATAAGGGTAACCAATAACATAGCTATACTATCCCAATCACTTGAACTTAAAGCCAATGTGAAAATGTCAGTACAAGATAACGCAGATTATAACATTGCGTGTTCTTATCAGGACCATGCAGTTTAGGTAGCCGTACTCCGACTTCGGATTTGTTACTCTTCTGTAATAAAAACTACAGATGTTTTCGCCAAGAGCTTGCCATGGATGAGGGGAATGTAAAGATCTGATTTTAAAGGAATCAACTTTTTACCCTGGACCGAGTGTAAAGTGCTTTACAAGCATAGGCAACCCGTTGACAAACAGATGTTTTTAAAGCAGACCTGCAAATACATATAAGCAAATAAAGAACATGAGGAAAAATCTCCAAACGTGATCCGAAAAATGAGATCACAAACAATATACTATTTACAAATATTCTATATTTTGCACATTCTGTCGTTGTTTATTTCTATAAAAGTTTTTGTTCTTGCTGTTGATGTATCTGATACTGTTGTTCAAAAGGTCTATTAAGTATTTTGCAAAAGTTGCATATAATGATAGCGATAACAATAGGAAGGATGGATGCAAAAAGCGCTACTAGCAGTATAAATTCGATTAGCAATATCTACTTTTCATCGATTCCTTTTCTAGTTTTTGATGTATAGAGTTTTTTTACATGTCCCCATTCATAATGCACTAAGCCTCATTGGTTACTATCTATATTCTATTTCACCTCCTGCTCCATACCTTGCCACAGTAGCACACACACACACACACACACACACACACACACACACACACACACACACACACACACACACACACACACACACACACACACACACACACACACAACACAAACACACACACACACACACGCATGCAGAGAGACGCAAGCACACAAACACAAACACACAAGCATACACGCACACACACACATTCATACACATACATGCGGGCAATCCTCACTCGCGTACGCGTGCGTAGGCGCAGTTACTGTTTTCTGTCTCTTGCAGATGAACGTTTTTCTCTTAGATTATTATTTCTCTAGATTGAAAGAGAGAGAGAGGAGAGAGAGAGAGAGAGAGAGAGAACAGAGAAGAGAGAGAAAAGACAGAACAGACACAGAACAGACAGAGACAGACGAGACAAAAGACAGAACAGAGACCAGACAACGACAGACTGACAGACAGACTGACAGTCAAACAAAGAGATTAACAGATAGAGACAGAGACAAAGGAAAGAGAGGGGAACATGGGGAACAAGAGAGGGATGGGGAAGAGAAATCAAACGCGCGCGCGTGTGTGTGCGTGTGTGCGTGTGTAATGTGTGTGTATGTGGTGTAGTGTGGCCCTGTGTGCGGGCCCGTGCACGCACGCGGGCGCGTGTATGTGTGAGTGTGTTTTAGATGTTTGTTTGTTTGTCCCCTAAAGGCCAGATCTTCGATTGCAAACGGCCATTAAATTGTAATGTTACGGGAATCAGATAACGAAATTAATCCTCTCCCTCCCTCTTTATAACGTCAAGGAGTAACCCTGCATTGACCGTGAATACAGTGTGTGTTTGTGTGTGTGTTTGTGTGTGTGTGTGTGTGTGTGTGTGTTGTGTGTGTGTAGGTTAATTACACACACATATGTATGCACGCGCGTATGAAGACACACACACACAGCGCGTACGCAAGCGCACATCACACATACACACACGAGCGCGCACAAACACACACATGCACACAGACACCACATACATAACACAGCCCCTGATCCCCCCACACGCACACGCACGCACCACACACACACGCACCACGCGCAGACTCCCCCCCACCACACACACACCACTGCCACCACCACACACACTACACACACTACACACACACCAACACCACACGCACCACCACACCCCTCCCACCCACACACACCACACATTACTAGCCACACACACACACACACCACACACACCACACACACACACACACACACACACACACACACCACGCACACACACACAAACACACGACACACACAATTTTTTGGGGATTGTTTTGTTATTCAAAGTAACAAAGCACCTTGTATAGCCCCCACGTGACCAGACTCCTGCAATGTTGATTGGGCATTTGCTACAATGTCAGTGCTGCATATTTTTCCTGATAAACGTGCACACCCACCACACACACACACCCCACCCCACCCCACCCACCACCCGTACGTACGAAAAACTTAAATACAATTAAAATGACATTTGTTTTAAAAATTCAGGACTATGAACACTGAACACAGAACCCAGTCTCTCGTTTTAAAACTGTTGCTGTGTCTTCAATTTTACGTCTGCTTACTTCTAGTAGTATTAGAGGAAAAACAGAAACTGTCTTATTCAAAAACATGTGTCAACCTCCCACCACCCCCACGCCCCACGCCTCCCCAAAGAAGAATTACACCCCACAATGTAACTTGGCATGCAATAGGGAAACAAAAAGTATAAAACCCCTTAACGTTAATGCAACTATAACAGACGTCCTATAGAACTGTGATAGAAACCGTTCACAATTTCAAACATCAATTTTAAATCACTGAATAGGCTGTCCTGGGGCTGTTGACAGGTTTTTAGAAAACAAAATGGAGTTGAAAGGTTTTGCACTCTTGCGCCTGTGCAAGCTGTACAGCTCATCAAGTGTGTATTATTAGGAAGCCGAATCGAACACAACACGAAATGTTTAACACGGAAAGCAATACAAACAATTGTTTTTATGATTCTGTCAGCTTTGACATTTTTTGTTACTGACTGTCACCTGCATATGTATACACTAAGCATCACAGCACACAGAGAGAGAGAGAGAGAGAGAGAGAGAGAGAGAGAGAGAGAGAGAGAGAGAGAGAGAGAGAGAGAGAGAGACAGACAGACAGACAGACAGAAGAAGAGGAGAGAGAGAGAGAGAGAAAGACAAGAAAGAAGAGAGAAGAGAAAGAGAGACAGCGATAGAGACAGAGAGAAGGCTGGTGTGCGAAACAGACATATAGAAATACAGTACAAGAAAGCAGAGAGGACAGACAGCAAGACAGACAGAAACACACAGATTGGTCGTGGGCAGAAACAAACATGAAACATTTACCAGACAGACAACAGACAGACAGACAGAAACAACAGAGAAAAACGAGCCACTTAAAACTTTTTAAGAGTTCTGATGCTCTTTTTCTAGATCTGTTTCCTGTATGGTGCATCATCACTACCACTACCACCATCATGTTAGCGCTCGTTTCTTTGTCATCGGCAGTATCATTATAACTCTCTCTTTAGTTCGCCTTCCCCTTAACCTACCCCGTAGTCCCGCGGACCACTGAAGATCTTTTCTACCAGCTTCCCCCACTCCTTAAGGTTTTCTGCCCTTCGTAGCAGATGCTCCACCGAAGGCCAGTCTACTGTCTGATGTTGTTTTCCCATCGTTTTATCTGTCTGCCTCTTTAATTCGCTCTCCCGCCTTGTATGTTCCCAGTTGGACAATCTTGGCCAGTCGAAGATGTTTGTGTGAAAAAGCAGGAACATGGACCAAGAAAGCAGAAATAAGACGAGAAGGAGGTGACAGAAGGAAAAAGAACAAGGCAGAAACAAAGTTATTATATATCTTTTGCTGTCGTCACCACTGTCATCCATCGTTATCGTCATTGCCATTACTATCACCATTATCGTATTCGCCGTTGTCGTCTTTGTCATTATAGTCATCGCCGTCGTCACGACGTTTTTGATTTTTTTTTTACTGGAACTTTCTCATTTTTCTATCACTCTCTTTGTTTCTGCTTTTTCCTTATTTTCTTGTCACATTCTTCGTGTCATTTTTGCCTTCTTGGTCCACTCTCCTGCCTTTTTTCCCCCAGAGAGACTTAAAATGGAACAATTTTCTGTTATGCCGAAGTCGAATGCGCTAAGCTGATTAACAGGCACTTAATGGGAGTGAGACGTCATTTTGTTTATATAATAGTTGTATCTAAGCGTTTTAGCGTCTTCATCATTCTTCTTCTTCTTCTTCTTCTTCTTCTTCTTCTTCTTTCTTCTTTCTTCTTTCTTCTCTCCTTCTCTTCTTTTCTCTTCTTCTTCTTTGTTTATGTCATTTGTTTTGCTTTTTGTCGTTATTTATGTTTCCAATGTTTATAATCTCCTCTCCTCCTCCTTCCTCCTCCTCCTCTTCCTCTCCTCCTCTTCCTCCATCTCCTCCCCCTCCTCCTCTTTCTCTCTCCTCCCCCTCTCTCCTCCCCACTCCTCTTCCTCCATCTCCTCACCCTCCTCCCCCTCCTCCTCTTTCTCATTCTCCTCCTCCTCCTCCTCCTCCTCCTCTTCCTCCTCCTCTCTCCTCCTCTTCTTCTTCCGCTAAATTTCGATATCCTGGTTTTGAAACTTTTTTTTTAGGATGCTGATACTATTTGTTTCTTTGTTTGTTTCAGTTTTTTTCTCATCTTTAAAATTTACTCGGATAACAAAGAAGCTCAAGAAATTAGAAACTCAAGACGAGAGAAATGCTAATGAATGCTTCCTTTTCTCCTTTCTTTCTCTCTTCCCTCAACTTGAATGCATTTATCTGAATTGGGTTTTGTTTGTGTGTGTGTTTTTTTCCCATTTAGATTGACTTTGTTGAGTTTTATCTCCGTTTTTGTTTAGCTTTTACAGCATTTTCTTGTATCATAGAAATGTTTTTCTTTTTTAGAATTTTTGTTTTGTTTTCTAAGAAAAGATTGCTGTTCGGGCTTTCAAAATGTTTTAAGTTTCGATTTTTTTTCTTTTTTACCTTTTTTTTTGGTTTGGAGTTTTTATGTTTGTTTGTTATCTAGATTGATTTTTAAATCTATGCTTTCATTCGGGTCTTTTTTGTTTTTGTTTTCTCTTTGTTTGCTTCACTTTGTTGTGTTTTGTTTTGTTTTGATTTTGGTTTTGCGATGAGCGCATCAGTAGAGAGAGAGAGAGAGAGAGAGAGAGAGAGAGAGAGAGAGAGAGAGAGAGAGAGAGAGAGAGAGAGAGAGAGAGAGGGGGGAGAGAGAGAGAGGGGGGAGAGAGAGAGAGAGGGAGAGAGAGAGATAGAGAGAGAGAGAGAGAGTGAGAGAGAGTGAGAGAGTTTGTGTGTTTGTGTATGTGTGTGTATTTGTGTGTATGTGTGTGTATGTGTGTAAGTGTAAGTGTAAGTGTATGTGTCTATGTGTGTGTGTTTGTGTGTGTATGAATGTGTCTGTTTGTTTGTATGTTTGTCGGTCTGTTTGTCTATCTACATCTCAGTGCATATACGGTATTTGTGTGCGTGTATGTGTATTACTGTGTGTGTCTGTTTGTGTGTGTGTGTGTGTGTGTGTGTTGTGTGTGTGTGTGTGTGTGTGTGTGTGTGTGTGTGTGTGTGTGTGTGTGTGTGTGTTGTTTGCATCTCTGTGTGCGTGTTTGTGTGTGTGTGCCTGTCTGTCTGTCTGTCTGTTGTTCCTGTCTGTCTTCCGTATTTCTGTTTCACTGCCTGTGGCTGAATGTTTCTTTTATCAGTTAAGAGATTTTTTTGTGGTTTCATGTCGTTGTTTTCTATTTTCCCTCTGCATCAGAGAATGAATAGCTCTCGTGACGATTTAGCGCTACAAGGCGTTGTTTTAAATCTGAAATAATGACCTCCGTGCTTGCAATTCTCAGGATTTGTTTGGTATTAACCCGGGAGGGGGAGGGGGTATCAGAGGATACATCA
>CM060317.1:86066832-86076832 GCA_030674155.1 Stramonita haemastoma
TCTCTCTCTCTCTCCCCTCTCTCTCCCCCTTCCCCAACACCCCACCCCCTCACCCTCCCCACCCCTCATATTTTTCTCCACCCTGCCTCTCTCTCTCTCTCTCTCTCTGTCTGCCTGGGTGTGTGTGTGTGTGTGTGTGTGTGTGTGAAGCTAATCGATGTTCTATGTACTTAACAGTGTAATGGATTGCCTGTCTCAAAGACCGTCCCCAGACGTGTTTCATCTCCCTTGTCTCCAATCTCTGCTTTCAGGCTCCCTTCCAGAGTGGCCGCTGCTCCCCATCGCCGGTGCCAGACATGAGTCGTGGCCCAGGTCCCCAAGGTTCCCCGGGTCAGCCCGCGAGTGGAGTTGTTGCAGATGCTGAACTAGCTGTCTGAATCCGCCATGTAAGCCTGCCTCATGGTCAGCATCAAAAAGAAGTTTTTCGGCTTTGTTGTTTGTTGTTACTGTTGTTGTTGTTGATGTTGTTGGTTTGGTTTGTTGAGTTGTTGTTGATATGGTTAGGTTGCTTTTTTTCTAAAAGGAGCGTGTATGTTTATATGTATGTACGTGGGATAGCTGTTCCAGTTTTAAAGTCTGTGTCTTTTATCAAGTTTTATAGGTTTAGAACCTGGCTTTGTTTCCAGTTTAAGGACAATGTCTAGACAGATAAGCAGAAAGGCAAGGGAGATAAAACATAAAACGAAAAATTAATCAAGGAGAGAATGAAGGTAAAGCATTTAGGGAAAATAATTACTATTGATTAAAATAATGTAACGAGCAGAGAAAATCAGACAGTAAAGCGAACTAAGACACACATCGATAAATAAGCGAAAACACAGCGCACCAATCCTAAGATGATATGCTGAGCTTGTTAAAACCAGCTATTGAAAAGACGACACAAACAACAACAACAACATTTTGAAACTGCGAGTCAAGGAAAGATAAATTGAAAATGACCGGAAAAACACAATACGATACAAATTGGAAAATACACACATTTTTAATACATAACGTAAAAACTAACGAACAAATTAAAACTTAGAGTATGGTAAAAATAATAGAGTGGTAGATTAAAACGGACGCAGTGTAACAGAAGATTGAAAGTAAAACAGAAAAAAACAACTACTATGAAGTATTACTGCAATTAAGGGGAACAAAGGACAACCAGATATTAACTCTTTGATAAAGTAAACAACATTAAAAAAAACACCACACAAACAAAAAAGGACATCAAAAGTTTATCACTTGTTATCTTTTTTAATGACAGCGAGATACACAGATCGTTCTTTTCTTTTATCATCGTGCCTTATTAAGGCATTCCCCAAGCAAAAACAAACAACAACAAAAACAAACAATCAAACAACCCTCAAACAAGCAACAACAGAACCCCAAAATAAAACAAACAACCCAAAACATAAACAAGTAAACAACCCAATAAAAACACTACCTGCAAAGGTAAATCGTTCATCACTATAAATACCAATGATGCTTCTCCCCCAGCCTCCCTCCTCCCTACCAAAAAAATAAAAAAAATAAAAAAACCTGTCTGGATAATTCGTAGTCTGGTGAATGAGACTGTCTATCTCTCCCTTCAGTATTGATTGTTCCAAAGACTAATATTGCTGTGCTTAGCAGTAAAGACAGCTAGCCTCTTGCTCTCCGCTAGTCCCCTCACCGCTGGGCTAGGGATGCAAGCCAGTCGAAGATTCTTTTAAAATTCGCTGGAACCCAAGGACTAAAAAGGTGGAGGGTCAGACAAAGGCGTCTGTGATTCGCAGGCTTCCAAAGCACTGAGGACTTTGATTCTGCCGCTGAACATTATCAAGTGAATCGCCTTTGGAGGGGGACTTCGTCCTCTTTCGGCTCTGTCTCTGAACTGGTGAGTCAAGGTGTTGTTGTTTTTAGTAAGTAATGTCCTTGTTTTTGTTGTTGTTGTTGTTGTTGTTGTTAAGTTTGCTGTTGTTTGCTGTTGTTGTTGTTATTGTTGTTGTCGTTGTCGTTGTTTATCTTGTTGCTCTTGGTGGTGATGGTGGTTGTGGTAGTTGTAGCAGTGGTGATGTTGGCGGAGGTGGTGGTGGTAGTGACAGTGTCGTTGTTCTTGTTATTCTTGTTTCTTCTTTCTTCTTGCTGTTCTGCTTTTTCTTGCACTTGTTGTTGTCGTTGTGTTCGTTGAGTTGTTGTTGTTGTTTTTCTTGTTCTTGTTCTTGTTCTTCTTGTCTCTTCTTCTTCTTCTTCTTCTTCTTCTTCTTCTTCTTCTTCTTCTTCTTCTTCTTCTTCTTCTTCTTCTTCTTCTTCTTTTTTTCTGCTTCTTCTTCCCTTACTTTATCTGTCCTCTTGTACCATCTAGGGCGTCGAAGGCCTGGGTGGGTGGAATGTTGTGTGTCTTCAGTGTTTCTTTTACACCCTCGATCCAGGACTTCCTCGGTCTTCCCCTTGCCTTGTACCGGACATCCTTATGTTGTAAGCTTTACTGGCAAGCTGATGAGGATTGTTAGGTGCCCAATTTTGCTTATAAGTGGAGAATTGGTATTGTCCCAACCATTTCTCTGATCTTGGTGTTCTTGATAGGATCAAGTCTGGTTTTATTGACAGCTCTCCTTAAACATCGCATCTTGCAGGTGGTGATCTTTCTTTCCAGACTTTTGGTAAGGGTCCAAAGTCTGGCTCTGGTAGGTCAAGGCTGGTCTAAATATTGACTCAATGAGTTTGGCTTTGGTTTCGATGGGGATGTTGGGGTGTCTTATGAGTAGGGCAAGCTTCATATTTTTCAAATCCTTCGAAATTTCTCTCCAAAATTCTTTTTTGAATTCTTCTTCAAAATTCTTTTTCGATTTTTTTTTCTTTTCCTTCTCTTTGTCTTCTACATTAATCTTATTTGCAACCATTCTTCGCGTTTCTTTTCTTCTTCAGAGCATAATGTCATTTTTTCAAAATTATCCTTCTCAGCATATAATATTCTTCTTCTATGCAGCTCTTCTTTTTCTTTGCAACTCTTCTCTTTTTTTTTTTTTCTTTTTACAATTTTCTTCTTTTTCTTTGCAATTCTTTTTTTTTTTGCAATTTTTCTTTATCTTGTTTATGTTATTGACAGTTTAGATGTTTTACTCGTGATGTTGTTCTGTTCTCTTTTTTATTTTGCCTTTATCTTTACCTTTTTAACAATATCCGTTCCAGTGCTAGTACTCTTGGTGACACTTTTTGGGGGTATGCTTTATTGTTCTTGTTTTTGTTGGCTGTTGTTGTCATAGGACTTATAGATGTTATTATTATTGTTGTTGTTGTTGCTTCTGCTACACTTATTGTTTTTGTGATGCTGCTGCTACTACTGCTGCTGATGGTGATGATGATGAGACGTGACGAGACGACGACGATGACGATGAAGATGATGATGACGATGACGACGACGATGATGATGATGGTTTAATAAAAAAAAAAAATTGAAGAAAGAGAAGGTGAACAAGAAGAAGGAGGAGAAAAAAGAAGAGAGAAGAAGAAGAAGAAGAAGAAGAAGAAGAAGAAGAAGAAGAAGAAGAAGAAGAAGAAGAAGAAGAAGAAGAAAAAAGAAGAAGAAGAAGAAGAAGAAGAAGAAGAAGAAGAAGAAGAAGAAGAAGAAGAAGAAGAAGAAGAAGAAGAAGAAGAAGAGAAGAAGAAGAAGAAGAAGAAGAAGAAGAAGAAGAAGAAGAAGAAAAGGAAAGAAGAAGAAGAGAAAGAAGAAAGAAGAAGAAGAAGAAGAAGAAGAAGAAGAAAAGAAGAAGAAGAGAGGAAGGAGAGAGAGAAGGAGGAGAAAGGAGAGGGGAAGCTGGCACACATAACATAAGCATACACAGAGAAACACAGACACATAGGAGCACACAAAAAAACACACACACACTCACACACACCACACACACACACACACACAATACAGACCAATACACCATATATATATATAATATACATATATATATATATATATATATATATATTATATATTATATATATATATATACACATTGCATCATATCATAATACATACATACACACATGCATACATACATATATACTACATACATACATACATACATACATACATACATACATACATACATACATACATACATACATACATACATACATACATACATGCATGCATGCATACATACATGCATGCATACATACATACATACATACATACATACATACATACATACATACATACATCAGCATCATGCATCAGCATAGCAGCATATCATACATACATGCACATGCATGAACATCTACATACATACATACATACATACATACATACATACATACATACATACATACATACATACATACATACATACATACATACATACATACATACATATCATACAACATACAGACGCATAGGCAGACACACACAACATACATACAAACACGCACACACACACACAACACACACACACACACACACACACACAACACACAACACACACACACACAGAATACACAAACACACAAACACACACATGCAGACACACAAACACACACACACACACACAAACAAACAAACAAACAAACAAGCAAACAGCAAACACTTACACACACACATACAAAGACACATTAACGCACATATGCGTTTGTTTGTCCTTATCGCTTATTACTATTACATTTCAAGATGCGTTATGCGTTATGTTTTTATGCTTATGTTCTCTTGTCTTTTATATGTTCTTTTTTCTTTTCTGCGCATTTAATTACATTGGAAGAATTGATAGCTTGGTAATTGGCTTTGTTTTCCAAAGCAAGAGGTAGTTTAGCTTATATAACGATCTCTTCTTTTCTGGCTGTGTACGTTTGTGTGATTTGCAATTTCTGTCTCTCTGTCTCCCAATATGTGTCTCTGTCTTTCAGTATGTGTCTCTGTCTCAGTTTCGGTACCTGTCTCTGTCTTTCTCTCTGTCTTGTCTGTCTCTGTCTCTTTTTCACTCTGTCTCTCTGTCTTTTAATCTCTGTCTCGTCTCTATGTCTCTATGTCTTTCTATCTTGTCTGTCTATCTGTCTGTCTGTCTGTCTGTCCTCTTCTGTCTGTCTGCTCTCTCATTCTCTCTCGTCCCTGCCTTCCTCTGTCCCTGTCTCTGTCTGTCTGTCTGTCTGTCTGTCTGCTCTGCCTGCCTGCCTGTCTGTCTGTTGTCTGTCTGTCTGTCTGTTTTCCTGTCTGTCTGTCTGCCTGTCTGTCTCTCTGCATGTCTGTCTGTCTGTTTCTCTCTCCCTCTCACTCTCTTGCCTTGCCTTGCCTTGCCTTGCCTTGCCTTGCCTCTCTCTCTCTTGTTTAATGAACGTCAGTGATATATTTTTTACCCAATGGCTGACGTACATTCCAAGTTCCACCCTCTCTCTCTCTCTCTCTCCTCTTCTCTCTCTCTCTCTCTCTCTCTCTCTCTCTCTCTCTCTCTTCTCTCTCTCTTCTCTCTCTCTCTTTTTTTTCTTTCTCATGGAATTTCTTCTTCCAATCTGAGGACTGTAGACGGCGTGATGCTGCATAATACACATTTTGTCAGGAACACAATCACACACACACTAAAGAAAATCTTGTTTTGCTGAAAAGCAATAACAGCCCGCTGAGATAATTGAGTTGGAAAACATCGCAACGTTTTCCTTAAACATTTATGGCGTCATTGTATAATACATTGTGTTCTTGTGTAAAGAAGCAAAAGTCTACATTCATATCTCCGGTTTTTATTTTGCCATCCTGAACAGTAAAAAATGAAAACTGTCTTTCTTAATTAGCACCCCCACGTACTGACAATTTTGCGTGTTCAAATCTAATTAAAGGTGTTAAATGAATTCATCGATAAAAAATGCTTTACAATTCTAAGAAAAAAAGTAATAAATCACATTAAAACGGAAATAACACTTTCTAGTATAATTGCATTTGCTGCTGCAATGTAAGTTGCATTTTTTTAGTCAGGTTTTTGGAGTTGTTGCTCACATAGCTTTGACTACGTGCATCTTCTTGTTATGTATTGATATCTTATAATTGATATTCGAATATTTTCTGAGCTTTTGGTGTTTTTTATGTATAGAAACAGAATATTGAAAACATTTCACATACCCCGGGGCTTATAAAGAACACACACCACCACGCATCACACACACACGCACGTACGCACGCAGACACGCACGCACGCAACGCACGCACCACGCACCACCACCACACACACATACCACCACCACACACACACCACCACACACACACACACCACACCACACACACAAGAACGAAAGACAAACAAGATGGACAGAAAATGAGAGATTTTATTTTTATGTATTATTCTTTCATTCCGAGAATAATAGAATAAGCACTCCTGTGCTTTTTATTATCCAGTCCCCGTGTGTATACAGCATTGAATATATTGTCATCTGTTCCCACTGGCAAACATGGCCTACTCTTCCGAAAAGCAGGAACGGGATTTCACGTGTGCGCAAGTTGTTCTACCTGCGTTCACACACAGGACCTCGGCTTATAGCCTCATCCGAAGACTTGTAGAGTGAGGGAGTCGGCACTAGGTTAATTCTTAAACCATATTCGAACCAGAATCGGCATATATTACTAGTGCAATGCTATCCCGTCCTCCATGAGACAGACGAGAGAGAGAGGCAGAAAGAGAGACGGACAAACCTTCATACAGACAGACAGAGACAGACAGACAAAACAAAGTTAGGCAAGAGAAGACAGACAGACAAATAGCCCGACAGACTAAGTGGATATGTTTGTTTCCCTCTTGATGGTACTTGAAGCTCCTTCATTCAAACACCACATGTGCTTCTTGCTGTAAATCACCAGCTGGCTAAACACCGCTGTTGGCAAGAACATGCATCAATGATAGTGTGCACTCTTCTCTTCTGTCTCTCTTCTTTTCGTTAGATGTATCCATTTTGACATGTATCTCACAACTTTTCAGAAAAAAAAAGATTTGGTTGTTATTCAGTCAAGTAAGGGAGCATAATCATTATTTAGTCATGGCGATCATTTCAGATGTGTAATGTTATAACTGTTACTTTTTGTTTTGTGGGTCAAGAGATATGGGTTGTCACTCCTGCACGTTTTGGTTACAAATCATCAATTGTCAGACGGCCAGGATAGCACAAGGTTATGGCACATGTTTTTAAAAAAAGTTGGAATAAAGATAATGTGTTGAAATTATTGGTTGTTGTGGAGCTCCTGGAAACTGTTTACTTTTCATTTTGTTGTTGTTTTTGTTTTTGTTTTGTTTTCTGCAATTTATATTTCAATCAAGGAAACACGTTATCCTAAATTATCACTAACATGTTTGTATCGAACAATGCATCTTGTATGCGGTTTATGTTTTTTCGTCAGCTATTATCAAGGAAACACAATCTCCTAACTTATGCACTTAAATGTTTGTATCAAGCCATTCATCTTGTATAGTTTGTGTTTGTTCGTTAGGTGGCTAAAAACGTTATGGCGAACTGAATGGCACTTTTTGGAAATAGATGATGTTGGCCGTCAATGAGAGGACATTCACCCCTTGCGTTATCAAATTTGATTAGCTCTCCTCTTTGTCTTCCCCAACTCTCCCAGGAGTGATTACGGCACCACGTTAAAGTTCTCATGTCAACGTGTCCTGGACAAAGTTGAAACTTGATCAAGTTTATCATTCTGTAAGCTGAACATTATTTCTTTCTGTGTGTGTGTGTGTGTGTGTGTGTGTGTGGTGTGTGTGTGTGTGTGGTTGTGTGTGTGTGTGTGTGTGTGTGTGTGTGTGTGTGAGTGTGTGTGTGTGAAAGAGACCGACAGACAGACAGAGAGACAGACAGACAGAGACAGAGAGACAGACAGACAGACAGAGACAGAGACTGGAGATGGAGGGTTGAATGGAAATGGGGTGACTCTTTATTCCCCGCTGGTTGCATGACAAATGCACTGCTGTCAGTCCATATCACTGGCTGTAACTGGCCTACTCTTTCACCAACAAAAGAGCAATGTGTTTTTAATGTCTGAACAATTCCTTCTGTGTGTGCGTTTGCACACGGGGCTCCGGTTTATAGTCTGATCCGCAGGCTTTGCAAGGAAATGGACTGGGAAGTAGTTTTAAATTCCAAGGAAAGCTCTCTGCTCGGGGGAAAACTGGAAGCTTTCCTTCTCCTCTGCAGTGCTGATGACATGCATGGTGCTCTCAGCGTTTACTGCCCTTTAACATCAGCCTGTTTTCTGTTTGTCTTCTTTGGGTTTTGTGTTGTTTTTGTTTCTGAACGAATACAAAGCTTTTTTTTTCTCGGATAATCTTGAAATTCAGAAAAAAATGAAAATATTTTGTACATTATTACTGCACTTTACCTCACAAGAGTGCAATTGAAATGTTTTTAGTTCATTCCGTAAAATTACTAGTAGGTGCAAAATTTTGTGATAAGTGGTGTAGTCTAATATACCCCTTTTTCTGTTCAAGCCATATCGTGTTCTATTAAACCTTATGATGTACAATATTTTCTGTTTTACAATCACTAAACTATGTAAAAATCAATTCTACTTCTGTAATCAAATTGTGTAAGCAGGATAACTTGATTGGTAAATGTAGGAGCATATTCAGATTTCACAGTGTATGCTAGCGCAAAAGACACCATTCTCTCCAGCCTGCTACTGGACAGAGAAGGTGCCACGAGAAAGTGGGTACAGGTTTTACCTTGGCAAACTGGAGCATCATCAGCTGATGCAAAAGAAACTTCTGTGCATAACTGTTTGTATACATGAAGATTCAAAGCTTGCACAAAAGTAAAGAAATGTGTCTGACTTAAAGTTAAAGAAAGGTAAAGGTGTTCCATAACCTGAATGGTTGTAGGGGAGCGAGACATCAGAGACCTCAGCTTCTCCAGGGGCCAGCATGTTGAGTAGGTTGCGCCCATCTCCTCTCCCTAGCTGCTTTACCTTCCCTGACCCTAAAAAGGACAGGTACCCATTTACAACTGGGAGAATTTGGGGATTGTACTGAAGTCGAAGCGCGCAAACGGTCACGCATGCAACTGACAAAAACGCTCGATGCGGCTTAACTTTGACTTTGGGAAGCGAGTGCTCTGACCACTGACCTATCCCGTCTCCCATATTCAACTGCTACTGTTCAATCACAGTTATACCTCAAGTCTGTACATGAATATTTCTTAAAAATAATAAAAATGTCCTAGGGGAACTGAGGTAAAAAGAATAAAATTCTATACGTTTTTTCACAGCTGATTTAACTATATTTTCGCCTGGCACTTACTGCTCTGACTCACTGTGGCAAAATAATCCTTTGAAATGAAGCGCACACTTAACACGCGGGATCAAGTCATCTGCATCATTGCAAGTCTAACCTCCCTGCTACCTGTATGGCCACTTTGAACTGCATCAAAGAGTACTGAATGCAAAATTTGAGGTGAAATAAACAGAAATCGAAACATGAAGACAGCCTGATGCTAAATAAAAAAAAAAGTTTGCCTCAATATTTTCTGGCTACCGTTCAGTATGCAGTTGTAGGAAAACTTAAGGTGAACGATATAACTTTCATATAAACTGTATGTTTCAGCTTCATTTTGTTTGCTCAGTTTAAACTACTCAAGATATTTTCCGCGGGATACCAGATATTCCGCCAACCATCTCAGCCAATGTAACAGCCCCCCCCCCCCCCCCCAGTCCCCAGCCCTGCAAAAAAATAAATATTTTTTAACTTTGAAAAAAGTATAATCAGTTAAGGGAACTTAGACTTTTTATATAGTTTCCTCTTCTTTTTCCTTTCTCTGTACATTTTTTCTCTCTCTCTCTTCTCTCTCTCTCTCTCTCTCTCTCTCTCTCTCTCTCTCTCTCTCTCTCTCTGTCTCTCTCTCTCTCTCTCTCTCTCTCTCTCTCTCTCTCTCTCTCTCTCTCTCTCTCTCTCTCTCTCTCTCTCACTCACTCTTTTTTCTCATTCTCCTTCTCCTGTGTGTGCATGTGTGTGTGTGTGTGTGTGTGTGTGTGTGTGTGTGTGTGTTGTGTGTGAGTGTGAGTGCGTGCGTGCGTGCGTGC
>CM060317.1:86081832-86086832 GCA_030674155.1 Stramonita haemastoma
ACACACACACACACACACTACACGCACACACTACAAACAAACAACAAACAAACAAACAAACAAACACACACACACACACACACACCACACACCACACACACACACACCACACAACACACACACACAATTATACAACCACTACTGCAAGACTTATCTCCGGCTAAAGAAATGATTTATGAGAATAATTTGTTTAGATGCTTCTTGAGAACAAAGCGATTTGAAACATAACCTTTTGTTGAAAACTGAAAAAAGTATAATGTTTACCGAGCAAAAGAATGTGCTTCTACTTCATAGCTGAAAACTGAACGGCTTTAAATACAAAATAATATATCAGATATAATTTGTGTAGTTGTGGTATCAAAATGACTGTTTCCCGCGCACTATTGTGTTACATATCTAAAAGATGACATATCTTTTGTCATTAGGTATTCATAATTGGCGATATTTGCTTTAAAACAGACTTTATACATATACATACATGTACATCCTCACAAATGCGCGCATGTACATAGACAGGCAGACTGACAAACAAACAGAGAGACAAAACACACAGACAAACAGCCCAGATCTAGAAAGAGCAGATATGTATGACTAAATGTAAAAACATAATTATACAAGTAGACATGCCTAGTTTCATCGACACCCACTGTCTTTTCCACAAACCTCCATAAAACCCAATCCTTGTAGAGGTTAAGATAATACAGACTACACCTCGCTACACCTGGGAGCGGTATCAGTAACAACAGTGATGATGTGGGTTTGGGGTGAGCAGCAACAGCAGCAACAACAGCAGTAGCAGCAGCAACAGCAGCAACAACAGCAGCAGCAACAACAGTAGCAGCTGTACTAATAAAATGGTAACGACAGTTGCGGCTGTAAAAGTAAAAACCGATGAGAGTAATAGTAAAAAAAATATTCGATATACACACATATATACACCCATGCACGCGCACATACACACATACACACTCATGCACGCGCGCTCTCTCCCACACACACACAAATATATATATATATAATATATATTATATATATATATATATATATATATATATATATATATTATATATATATATATATATCCATTGACGAACCTGGATATCTGGGTAGTCTATTATGAACGTGCAAAATAACTGGTTTTAGATGTCGTGAAGTGCATAGCAAACACTCTTCTTGCAGGTTCGTTCTTGTTAAAAACAATCTCATTCAGAGTTTTGATCAAATCTCTTTTGATCAGGATAAACCTTTTGAGAGGATAATAAGGTAGTGTGGCTGTGTAACTATATCGTTTTAATAAGAGACCCCTGAAACATCTCCACTGAAAAAAATATAATATAAAAGAATTTTTAAGTTGCAATTTCAATTACAACACAATATAAAACAAGAAAATACCATGCAATATAAAACAGTGCGATGCAATAACAATGGAATACAATACCAGACAATGTGATGCAATGCAATGCAGTACAGTTTAATGGGGTACATTACAATACAATACAATGCAATGCAACGCAATGTATTACGACGCAGAAAAGGCAACTCAACACAACGCAATACAACACAGTGTAATACAATGCGACACACTGCAATAAATTACAAATCAGAACAGCGCAATACATACGATACAATACGATACGATACGATACGATACGATACGATACAATGCAGTGCAGTGGGGATAATATTTTATCATCTACAAAGAGCAAAATAATGTAGGTTACGAGGCAAGGTTAAAATAGCAAAGAAGTCATCACAGAGATTACATTGCCACACAAAATCAAAGCATTTCGTCTTGGTAAATACAAACAACACACCCCTGAGTAGCTTCGATCATCTTAAAATTAGTAGGGCTCAGGATAGATGCAGTACTATATTCGTATTAAAACTGAATGACTATTAATTTTGTCAATGTTTTAGTTTATGAATCATATTTGTAATAATAAGCCCCAGTCGTAAGTCGACGCCTACACAAGAACAACACTTTCTGCATTGAAAATGTCTTTCATTGTTAAGTTTGGTATTGATATTTTAGGTTATTTTTCACTTATCCTTTCAGGGGGATAGACTGGCTTAGTAGTTAGGGCAATGTAGTCATGCTCTGACGGTAGGCTTAAGTCTCTGCTTACGCATGAATCTTAAGGGGTTTTTTTTTGCCAGGAATCAGGACTAAAACTGAATCTACGCACTCGAAAGTCCGTTGGAGGAGACTATAAACAGACTTATTATGTACAAGCGCATGCGGGATATCTTGAATGCATTTCGAAAAACGCATAGAGGTAAGGGAGGGCGAGGAAGCCTGGTGGTTAGAGTGTGGCGCTAGCGATTTGATGACCTGGTATCAAGCCTGGGTTCTAGCCACCACCGAGACGCCCATTAAACGATAATAGTATAAAAAAAAAAATTCTTTGCAGTTAACGTCACTAGGCCCACTGACGTCACTCCCCTTGAAATCTGTTGGGTGAAACTAGAACCCTGGGCACGAAGAGCGTGACGCGCACATGTTAAAGCTTGTTCTACTTTTCGGGAAAAAAAAGTAGGTCAGTGGTGTCAGTAAGAGCGGATGGCAAAGAAACATAGAAAAAACGCACACTAGTGTCTTGTGTGCACATCCCCAAATTTGGAATGCAGCTATGTAATGGTGGGCAAAAACGATGGCACAAATCTTATCATTAGTCAACATCTGAGATCTAGCCAAGGAATGACACCTCCCTCCAGCCCCCTCCCCCACCCCCCTTCTAAAAAAGAGAGAAAAAATGGAGAAACAAACCAACCCAAAGCACGCTTTCTTCTGCCTTTGTAGATATTGAGGAGACAGCAGCACTGGCAGGTAGAGCGGATGACAAGACCTTACTATACACAGCATGCAGTCTGGTTCTTGGAGAGCGGTTGACTTCACCAACTTCAAAGCTCCCTGGACACGCTGACTGCCTGAACAACAGTGTTCAGTGCACGGTACCTCAACACACTCTCCCAGGCTGTCAGGGGAAACCCCCAGCAAGTCAATTCTATGCTTCTAGTAATCAGCAAAAAATGTCGCGTATGTAGGGCTACATTGTTTAGAAAATCCTGGATGATTTTGCTTCAGTTGACTTATTGCTGAGTGACAGACTGAGTAATTGCTTAATCGAATGATTTACTCTATGTAGGTTCTTTTATTCGTTCATTTAGTCATTCATTAATTAATCAATTTTCTCTTTCAGGTAATGTTTTAGTTCTTGTTCATAGGATGACTTGCCATTGATAATGTTCATTTTCTTCTCTGAGAGAGAGAGAGAGAGAGAGAGAGAGAGAGAGAGAGAGAGAGAGAGAGAGAGAGAGAGAGAGAGAGAGAGAGAAGAAGAAGACAGACAGACAGACAGACAGAGACAGACAGACAGACAGACAGACAGACAGATTGACTGACAGACAGAGAGCAGACAGACAGACAGACACAGTCAGAGCCAGAGACATAGTTTTACACACACACACACACACACAACACACACACACACACACACACACACACACACACACACACACACACACACCACACAAGAAACATACAACACCTAGAGAGACACAAAACACACAAAACAAAGATCTACAGTCACAGACACAGATACAGGACAAAGGGTAAGTAGGAGAATGACAGAAACAGATAAAAACAACAATGCAAAGCAAAGCAATGAGACAGACAGGCTGTCAACAGGAGATTTAGATACAGGAAGCATCAACACAATGTGCAAATAACAAGGACGAAAACAGGAGGCACTTAGAAACTAGCTCAAAATAAACATCAAAGATCTGTTCAATCTCAGATTACAAAGAAACATATGCTTTCTTATTCAATGCCTGTCAATTAGAGAGTTCTGTGAAAAATGATTCTGAGAGCTCAGCATTAGAGAAAAACATTGTTGTTGTTTTTAAACAATTCATAGACAAAAAACCCTGGTTTTTTTTTTAAACAATTCAAAAACATAATTTTGAAATTTGAAGTAAACTGGACTAGTACATGCTAAGCAAATCTCTCTCTCTCTCTCTCTCTCTCTCTCTCTCTCCCCTCTCTCTCTCTCTCTCTCCTCTCTCTCTCTCTCTCTCTCTCTCTCTCTCTCTCTCCTCTCTCTCTCAGTGATAATGCTCCCCTTCCCCCTCCAACTTATCTTTTGGCCCAAGGCAGGAGTACAATTAAAATATTCAGTGTTCAGTGTTCTCTTTCTTACAGCACACTCACACACATACATTGATAATAAACAGTACCATTCAACACTATTGATAAAGTTCTTTATATCCACGTTTCATCTATTCTTTTTAAGTGTCAAATTGAAAGACCTTCATTTATTTTTTTAAAACCACTAACAACATGATTAATCTGATCTAAGCTAATTGCCCTTTTGAACAAATTGATCGACTACCCATTTTATCCATTTTGTGGTTCTATTATAACGGCGTAAAGTTTCCTTGTGCCGTAAAACCTGGGAGAAAGCTTGGAATTGGTTATGATTCAGGTCAGCTCACCGACATTATTGGGGCAATGTACTGCCGGCAGGGTGGATTCCTCATTATCCAGTTAAAGCAGAAACCTCGTCATTTAGGTCAGTGACTGAGCTTGTTACAATGAACGATTTGTTTTTCAATCTAATCTTACCTCATGCACGCAAGCACACACGATAGGCGCGCGTGGAAATATACACATACACACACACTCACACACATACTCACACACACTCGCACAAACGTGCACACTCACACACACACACACACACTCGCACAAACGCGCACGCACGCAAACACGCACATACACACTCTCTCTCATATTTACGAATCACAAATATTCACACACACACACACACACACACACACACACACACACACACACACACACACAACACACACACACACGACGCACGCGCGCGCGCGCGCGCGCGCTCGCCCAAGCACACAGACACACACAGACACACAACACAGACACACACACACACACACACACACACACACACACACACACACACACACACACACAC
>CM060317.1:86091832-86094332 GCA_030674155.1 Stramonita haemastoma
TAATTGGTAATCATTGTAAAGCACTTCGATCTGAACATTTAATGTGGCCATATAGACTCTGTTTGTGTATGTGAACAGATATATTGATCAGTGTTTTGTCTGGACATGTTGGTGTACTTGGTAAAGGCTTGGCAGCAAAATTCTAAAACTCGATGTATTCAGAGCGGTAAACTGATATTTGGCGTATATCTGTTTAGAACTAGATCTTAGAAGATAGTGAGACCCACGTTTCTGGTTATCTAGATGAATAGATTCCACTTAATTAGATATAGATATAAACTTAAACATGCTACTCACATTTTGACATGACATTAATCAATTACCGATATATATATATATATATATATATATATATATATATATATATATATATATATATATATATATATATATATATATATATATATATATGCATACATACATATTCAGGTAAAGAGTATTCACATAAACTTTAACATAACATATAACTTTGTGTACAAACGTTCATAGTAGCATCATTTACGTGTTATGTATTAAAGAGTGTAGCGAAGGTTAGCAGAAATGCACTGAGTCTGCGGGGTCCTTAGCACTCAGTGAAAGCCTGGAGCACAAAGAACAAAGAGCAAATAAAATACAAGTCAGTTGTGTGGAAGATGGAGAAAACGACTTTGGCCTCAGGCAGAAACTGCAGCTGCTAGAACAAAGCCAGGTCTAAATGGCGACGACGCTTTGGCTTAAAAGTGCACACACTTCATCACGTGAATGGAGAGTTGTGAATGCAAGAGGACAAAAGCCCGATTTTCGCCAAGAATTGACAGGAAGATCGTTTGGTCATCTGTCCGTCTCTGTTTGTCTCTCTTTTTTCTGTTTCTGCCTTTGTTTTTCTGCCTCTCTTCGTCTGTCTGTCTGTCTGAAGGCCTGTATGTTTGTCTCATTGTCTCTGTTTCTCACTCTGTCTCTGTCTCTATTTCTGTCTGTCTCCGTGTCTGTTTCTCTCTGCCTTTCTGTCTGTCTGTCTGTCTGTCTGTCTGTCTGTCTGTCTGTCTGTCTGTCTGTCTGTCTGTCTCTCTCTCTCTCTCTCTCTCTCTCTCTCTCTCTCTCTCTCTCTCTCTCTCTCTCTCTCTCTCTCTCTCTCTCTCTCTCTTCTCTCTCTCTCTCTCCTTCATGTTCTCTTCTCTGTTGTCCCCTGCTTTTACTTCATGCTCCCCCTCCATTTCTTTCAAATAGATGCTTGGGACACTTTCTAAAACATCTCCTGCATTGTCATGATATTAAAAGAGCTTAAAAAAAGATCGTGGCAGTTGAATTCTTCAGATTGCTGAATCTGTTAGTCTCAGCAGACCTGGCATATGCTTGGATAATGTGCTTGAACCATTACCCATAATCTGTTGATTAGTGATTACATGGAAAGCTGCTTTAGATGTAAGTTATAACTTCATGCTTTTAGCCATGTTAAATGATTCTTGCCAAAGATATCTTGCCAAAACAAATTAGATTTGATGCGTTTCCAGATCTAATTGTTTATTCCTTTTATTTCAGCTTGCTTAGTTATTTCTTGATAGTCTTATCATCACGGTCACGAAAAGCCGCTCTTGTTCATAAAATTTATAGTGGAAATTAGTTTTTTTATGCATAAGAAAATTGTATGGTACAGTAAAAAAAAAAAAAAAAAAAAACCAATAAAAAAGGGTATGCTTAATTTTTGTAATAATCTGAGATCGTCCGGCTAAACGTTCTTTGCCTCAATGTCTTGCAGAATGGTTCATGACAAACCGCTTGGAAGTGTTTTGTTTATGATATATTTTCATCAATAGCTGAAGCATAAGATATATGCGTCAGATCTATTTCTGCGTGCGGTTTAGCAAAAGTATAAAATCGGAAGGCAAATCAGACCTCGCAGCCGTATGTTATCACAGCTGAATGCATACATCAATCCTCTTACAGGGCAGGTCATTTCGCTTTCCAGCCATGTTCTTATGTTTTGACATGATTAATACCATGATACAGCATAGACTATTAACACACGTTATAAACATGTCCATGGCTTTGTGTGCAAGCCAGATGTCTACAATATTGATACATATTTTATTTTTATATAATCCCATCCAATCATAATCCAGCGAAAGAAAACTGTCAACAATTCAGCAAGAAAATACTCTTTGCCAAAAGGAAGGCCGAGTTTTACAGCATCGTTAACACTGTCTCTATTTACATCATAATCGTTCCCCAAAATCACTTAATCGTGGACATTGGATTCTCGATAGCATAATGATCCCTCTTTTTCTCTGTCTGTTCTCTCCAAAATGTTTATGATCTGCTGGCTAGCTAAGCCTGTGGATGTGAAAGCTGTACCAGGGCTCTTTAGCAGCCGGCAGACTTACAGGCGAACAATTGACATGGCATCAGTCCACGCTTCCTGTTCTGCTACAAACTGCTTGCTTTACCTTCCTGCGATACACATATCTGCAGAAACAGTAGAAGGAGGCTTTAAAAACAGTGTGACATCAGCGATTTTTTTTCT
>CM060317.1:86096832-86124332 GCA_030674155.1 Stramonita haemastoma
AAGAAGCGCCCAATAGAGCAAAACCGAACAAAGCCCATCATGGCTTATTGTCTGAAACTGTACAGTTGTTTTTCCCAGACAGTTGTTACAGAAGAAATGGCCGGCTCCTGTGCAGTGATGGAGGGGGCTGGTCAATGGACCAAGCAGTGGATGAGGGGTAGGCAGGACAGGCAGACAGGCGTGGCAGTACACTAACTGCCCTGTTGACAGCCCTGTAGTACATAAGTTTGCTGGAATGGTTTCGTTTTGGTTTGGGTTTTTTTTACTGCTTGCTCGTAAGATTTTTGTTTGGTTGGTGCCTGGTTGTCGGTGTGTTTGTTTTGTTTGTTTTGTTTGTTTTGTGTGTGTGTGTGTGTGTGTGTGTGTGTGTGTGTGTGTGTGTGTGTGTGTGTGTGTGTGTGTGTGTGTGTGTGTGTGTGTGTGTGTGTGTGTGTGTGTCTGTCTGTCTGTCTGTCTGCCTGCCTGTCTGTCTGTCTGTCTGTCTGTCTGTCTGTCTCTGTCTGTCTGTCTCTCTCTTAAACATGTATCTTCCCTTTATATCTTTTAATCTAGTTTTGTTGATTTGTTCTAGACATTTTGGCTATGCATGTATTCATATGATCTGATAAGTAGTATAATTGTTCCAGTTTTCAAAACTTGTCTCTACAGGTTGAATTCACGACCTGGAACAAGTACCTCTTAGCATGATAAAAGAACGGCATATATATCGTTGACAATCTACGCAAGTCTACTATGTCGAATCTTTAGTTGTTGTTGTTGCTGTTGTTCTTACTTTTAAGGGGTTGCAGGTCCTTTTTTTAGTGGAATGTACCATCAATCTGCCCCCTAAACCAAAGAATCAGTACATGCATGCACCTCACGGAAACAATGTTATTATTCATTCTTTTATTTTGAGGACAATAGGATAACATCGCATACTTTTTTTTACGTCCAGTGCCAGTGTGATGTGGTTTTGTAAATTGTATCACTCTTTCCCACAGCACACAAAGTGATACTCTTCCAACAGACAGAGAAGGGTTTAATGTGTATGAATTATGTATCCGTAGCTTCACACACGAGGCCTTGGTTTCCCTTGAAGGATTTTAGGGAAGTGGAGTTGGCACTGATGTCTTGGTCAGGAGAAAAATCCCCTATAACCGGTGTCTAAGTGCTAGCTCGACCTTGGGCTTAAATCTTAGCTTTCAGATCGCGAGTGCAACATGCAACGTTTTAACCACGAGACTATTCCGCCCTACAACCGCATAACATTATATGTTAGCAGAATATTTTAGGGTTACATTGTTTTTGTCGTGATTTTTTCGAGCATGAATTATTTCAATATACATTTAATTTAGCTTGATTACTGACTGGCTGAAAATCACAGAACTATTGCTTCAATGACAATAGCAGTAAAGAAAAGCATATCAAAATATTGGTGTTTTTTGTAAATTGATTGCACGCTGCATGACAAATAGTTCGGAGTTATAAACGTGTTAAATCGCTGTTCACACTGCACCTCCACCCCCCTCACACACCATAAAAACACAACAAAGACACAAACACCCTCTCCCCCCAAATCAAAATGCTAACAAAACTCCAACAACAAAACAAAAAAAAACAAATACCAACCAAAGAAACAAAACCAAACCAACCAAACAACCCTCAACCCCCAAACCAAAAAACCCAAACCACAACAACACTGAGAAAAACAGAAAGAAAGAAGAAAAACCCAGTGATGCTGCCTACAATCATACTGATCAGTGTGCTCCGGCACAGTAATCAGCGGAGAGATAGCAGATAGCGCAGCAGAGCATGTAGTGCAGCCAGAGTGACGAGTGACAGTGGTCACTGACTCACACTGACGGTGACAAAGCGGGGATAAGAGGGGAGAGGTGGCAGGCCAGATAAGAGAGAGAGAGGGTCTGTTAGTGCTAGAACAGTGTTTAGTGCTGAGGGTCCTTCAGGGCTCTTTACCGCTGCCTGTGGGCGTTTGTACTCCTATGTCTGTATGTCTGTTTTTATGTTGCTCTGCCTGTTCTATCTGTTCAAGTCTCTGTCTCTCTCTCTCATGAAGATAAGTCTTTGGTTCTAACTGATTCTGAAATAATAATTATGATAAAAATATAGAGCGGAGGCTTATGAAGTAGTCTAAAAGCTAGTCCATTATCCTATTGTAACAGTGATAATTATCACTTTCAGTACCTTTGATTCTCCGAAGAAAAACACACACACAGATCTTTTACAAAATGGAATTGGTTATTCTGAAGATTTAAATGACTAAGGTAAAGGTGTCACCTATACCTTAGTCATTTAATTCTTCAGAATAACCAATTCTATTTTGTAAAAGATCTCTCTCTCTCTCTCTCTCTCTCCTCTCTCTCTCTCTCTCTCTCTCTCTCTCTCTCTCTCTCTCTCTCTCTCTCTCTCTCTCTCTCTCTCTCTCTCTTGTTGTGTGTGTGTGTGTGTGTGTGTGTGTGTGTGTGTGTGTGTGTTTATCAAATGACTACAAACAGCCTAATCATAGACAAAGAAAAGAACCCTGAACAAGATATCACTTCTGTATTGACACATTATTTTCATACAACAATAATAACAGTTGAACATAGTTCTCCCATGTTACAAGTACAAACAAAATGGCGTGGTCAACTCTATACAACATTAGCAAGACAGAGGCGGAGAGAGCTGTCGCCAGCACTAACACTGGTCAATGGGTTGGATGGCGGGAGTTAGCAGGGAGGCAGCAGCCCCACAGGCCAATCAATGGCAGGAGTCACTGGTCCTCGCTCTGGGGGAAGGGGACAGAGAGCTGGCCCATCTGGAGGACAATCAGACTGGTAGGGACAGTCAGCCTTTAGCATGAGAGCGCTTCATCTCTCCTGTCTAGTGCTTTCGGCTTGTTTACTTACTTCTCTCTGTCTGTTTGCGTGTGTCTTTCTCTGTCTGTCAGTTTGTTTCTTTGTCTGTCTCTCTGGCTAACTGTATAACTGTCTACTTGACTCTCTGTCTGTCTGCCCGCCTGTCTATCTGTCTGTCTGTCTGTCTGTCTATCTATCTATCTATCTATCTATCTATCTATCTATCTATCTATCTGTCTGTCTGTCTGTCTGTCTGTCTGTCTGTCTCTGTCTCTGTCTCTGTCTCTCTCTCTCTCTCTCTCTCTCTCTCTCTCTCTCTCTCTCTCTCTCTCTCTCTCTCTCTCTCGCCCCTTTTCTCTTCTTCTCATTAAAAAACTACAGCAAAGAAAAAGTATAGAAGAAAAAAAAATCGTAAACTATACAAACCCAAGGAGCAGCAGCTATCCAGCCAGGCAGGTATGTAGGCTGTGTAGCAGTGCAGTGACCAATTTGCTGCAACACAGTAATTACACAGGGGGCAGCAGAGCGTGTTGATGGACAGAGGACACTGGTCAGTGATCTGCCCTCGTGCTGCTGCCGGAGAGCAGGGAGTAGCGGGCAGCACAGTAATTACAGGCCGGACAGTTAGGGCAGGATGAAGGGCCGTTAGTTAGTGCCAGGCTGCTTTATAGCCTCCCTCACTGCTGGCCTTCACTGCTTAGTCTCTCTCCTTATATCTCTGTCTGTCTATCTGTCTCTCGCTTTCTCTCTGTCTCTGTCTCTGTCTTTCTTTCTCTGTCTCTCTCTGTCTCTGTCTCTATGTCTCTCTCTCTGTCTCTGTCTTTATCTGTCTCTCTCTCTTCTGTCTCTGTCTGTCTGTCTGTCTGTCTGTCTGTCTGTCTGTCTGTCTGGGCCTGTCTGTCTCTCTCTCTCACTCACTCACTCTGACCCTCTCTGTCTCTCACTCTCTCTCACTCACTAGTTTGCTTTTCCCTCAAACCTGCTGGTTTTACTGTCTTCCAATGAAAGTTCTTTAACTTACCTGTATTACAGTTTTGCTCAACGTTGCTATTGGTGGATTTCAGAGAACAAAAAATAAAAGGGAAATGTATTGCTAGAAAATTTTCTCTTTTTGCTTAAAAAAATATCTATAAACATTTTGGCTTGTAATGATGGAGTATGGAAAAAAACAAAACTCGTAAAACAAAACTCCTTTAAAAAGTTGGAAAAAGCAAATCAGCTGATAAAAATATTTAGGATCTATGAAACCATCTAGTTCTAGTATAATTATAGAAAACCACATCCTTAATCTGCATATATCTTGGCATCTTTAAACGTAAAAGTCAACTATTGCTAATCAAGATCAAGCGTCAGAATATTTTGCACATATGAATCATAATACTGTCACATTTCAGATACCATTTTGTATGTGCATGTAGGCCTAGTTTATTCCCGTGTCAAACTGGCCAGCCACAACCGATGCTGTAACAAAATAAACATCTAGTGCGCAACTCTACAGTCTTACGAGACTGAAGGCTGCCAATAGAAAAAAGTCCTCAGTCTCTACTGCTTTTTTGTTCTTCATGAAAATATTGTGTCTGATTCTTCCAACTTTGAACAACTTAAGTAGTTCTGTTAGTGCTAATGCTATACTGAAGCAGAGAACTCAAGTTGCTAGAAACACTGGTCAATTTGTGTGATGGCCCTAGTTGACAGGAAGATAGCAGGCCCCACAGCCCAATCGATAGCAGCAGTCAGTGTTGGTCATTGACGGTGAAGGGGAAAGAGAGCTGTCACATCTGCAGAACAATGAGCAGTACGGGGAAAGCCCTCACCATAATGATGCTTGATCTCTCCTGTCTCCTACTTGGGGCTTGTTTACCTTTCTCTCTGTCTGGCTGTCTGTCTGTCTGGCTGGCTGGCTGTCCGTCTGTATGGCTGTCTGTCTGGCTGGCTGTCTATCTGTCTGTCTATGTCTGTCTGGCTGGCTGGCTGTCTGTCTCTATCTGGCTGTCTGTTTTGCTGTCTGTCTCTATCTCTGCATCTGTTTGGCTGGCTGTTTATCTCTCTGCCTGTCTGCCTGTCTGTCTGTCTGCCTGTCTGCCTGTCTGTTTGTCTGTGTGTCTGTGTGTCTGTGTGTCTGTGTGTCTGTGTGTGTGTGTGTGTGTGTGTGTCTCTCTCTCTCTCTCTCTCTCTCTCTCTCTCTCTCTCTCTCTCTCTCTCTCTCTCTCTCTCTCTCTCTCTCTCTCTCTCTCTCTCTCTGTTTGATTTCTCTATTAGTTCGTTTTCTCATTCACAACAAATGCACATGTTTATTTTCTTTACCTGAATGTCTGCAGATCACTGTTTCCTATTTATGGTGCTTTCTACCAGTGTTATGTAAATGCTTGAAAATTGAAGGATATGGCTTTCTAGAGACTAAGTAATTTGACATAAGTGTTTGTTAGCCTTTTATTCCTTGCTTTCTGAAAAAAAGATAAATTGTAGAAAATTCTAGTGTCTGCGGTAATGTAGCTTTTCTTTTGTGTAGTCACGAGGCTTCCTGAAAACAAGCCTATAAATAAGAAAATAATATAATTTAAAGGGCTTTGCAAATACTGAAAATTGTATCTATTACAACACATTCCTGATATCTTGAAAAAAAACAGGAAAAAAAGAAAAGAGGGAGACATAGACATAGACATCTGCACACAGAAAAAGTCAAGACATATCAAAGTTGATTTGGCATAAATACTTTTACCCATACTAAGCGTACATTGTATCAATTCTCCTGGACGTTTTGCTTTGAAATTGGAAACTTTTCACCACTTTCCCTTACTTGTAAAAAAGGAACTTGTAGGCTGTGTAGACAAAAATCAATACCATACCAGAATACTGCAGCCTTGGAGGGTACAGACTGATTTGTTCTGTCACAATAGTTACATAGAACAAGCAGACTACCTTGATTGATAGATGGTACTGCAGCCAATGGTCTGCACTTTCGATGAAGGACAACGGAAATCTGACAGTATGAATTGAGACTTGCTGCTGAATGAACGGCCTTTAGTAGCAAAAGGCTTTGATATATCTTTCTTTACATTATTCTTGCCTTACCCATACACTTCTTTGTCTGATTCTTTGTATCTCTGTAACCCTCTCCTTATATCTTAAACAGCATCTTTCTTACCAGCATTGTCTTCTTGAAAAAAAAAAGTGTTTCAAAATGTGAAAACGTGTTTAATGTCTTATAAGTTAGTAAAGTTTAGATGCTACAAGAAAAAGTAAAAGGGGCTGCCTGAAAGCGCTCTGACCAACTTGTCCCCCCCCCCCACTGACCGCAGGGAGAGCAGCAGAGCCTGTGGAGTGATGGAGGACACTGGTCAGTGATGGAGGACACTGGTCAATGGTCTGCACTGTGAGGGAAGGGCGGGGGGGAGCAGGCAGGGTGAGAGGGGCACTTAGCACTGGATGGACAGGCAGTCTTTATCTCTCTACTTTTACTCTTGGGTCGTTACCTCTGTTTGCCTGTGTCTTTGTCTCTACATCTCTCGGTCTCTCTGTCTCACCCTTTGTCTTTCTGTCTGGCTCTTTCTATGCCTGTATTTCTGTCTGTATGTCAGTTTGTAAATCTGTCCTGTTTGTCTCTCTGTCTCTGTCTATCCCTCCCTCTCCCCCCCTCTCTCTGTCTCTCTGTCTCTGTCTCTCTGTCTCTGTCTCTGTCTGTGTGTGTGTGTCTCTCTCTGTGTTCCTTCACCTGAAGGGGTGCATAGTGCCTAGTCTTCTCTTGTGCTTAGAAATTTGCTTGAGCTGTTCCCACTGGTCTCAGCCAACACGTTTCATTCCAAAATAGCTCAATCCATTGTACAAAAGGCATGCTGGACATTTTCATTTTTCTCTTATGCTTGTAAGTTTGCATAACGTCTGTGTGCTGTCCTGAGCCAACACATTGCAAATTCAGATCAGCACTTTTCATTTCACAGGTGGCATGCTGGATTTGTTCATGTTTACATTGTTCACTAAATGATGACATGAATTATAGGATCCTTGACGCACATACTTTACTTCTGCAAGTGTATTATATACAAAAAGAAGTGAGACCCTTTGAGATATGCGTTAGAGTTTTAAAACCCTTGGCCTTAATTCACAAGGTGCTGTGGCCGAGATTTGTACCTAGAATTCATCGTCCCCCTGAATTGAAGTCAGACAAACTTAACCATTTGGCCATACAGTCTGCCAAAGTTTGTTTCAAAATGTGAGACACCTAAAACCGTTTTAACAGCACAAAACCAGTCAGCAGCTAAGCACACTGCCTGGAAACGTGCTGACCAAAATATTGTCTCTCACACAATGACTGCAGGGACAGCAGCAGAGCCTGTGGAGTGATGGAGGACACTGGTCAGTGATGGAGGACACTGGTCAATGGTCTGCACTGTGAGTGAAGGGCGGGGAGAGCAGGCAGGGTGAGAGGGCACTTAGCACTGGATGGACAGGACAGCCTGTAGTGCAAAGGAGCTCGGATAGCTCTTCACTGTTTCTGTTGGGTTGTTACCTCAGCTTAGTCTGTCTGTCTGTTTGTTTTTCTATCTGTCTGTCTGTCTGTCTGTCTGTCTGTATGCCTGTCTGTCTGTCTGTCTGTCTGTCTGTCTCTCTGTCTCTGTCTCTGTCTGTCTGTCTGTCTCTGTCTGTCTGTCTCGTCTGTCTGTCTGTCTGTCTGTCTGTCTGTCTCTCTCTCTCTTCTCTCTCTCTCTCTCTCTCTCTCTCTCTCTCTCTCTCTCTCTCTCTCTCTCTCTCTCTCTCTCTCTCTCTCTCTCTCTCTCTCTCTCTCTCTCCGCCCTTGAAAAATGGTACATTGTTATCTTCACAAAGTTCTCCGATTATGGCTAGAATCTTTTCAGCCGGCCAGTTTCACAAAAAAAAGAAAATGGTTGCATATGAAAAAACATCGCCATTCCTGAACCTTGGTTGGAAACTTTCACAATGGGAAGTAATACCATATTATTTCAAAATTGATGAAAATGAATGTTACTGTTTACATCTTTGTCGCGTAATTTGAAACTGAATGAATGAAAATATAATTACAAAACAACCAGGTGTTCATTAGAATGCAAACTGCAACACAACGTGTGTTGCAATGTTTCCCCATTGCTAGATCAAGGAGCTGGTGACAACAACAACAAAATAGTATGCGCCAGGTGTCATGTTCAGACGCCATCTCGGAGGAAAAATCGAGGAGTTGGAATCCCCAGGGAGTGTCAGGGCTGTACGCCTACATGGCAACATTCTAACAGCTCTTGCAACAGCACTGGAACCATTCATATCAGCGACTTGCCTTTCCAATGGACCATTCCAGCGACGTGGAGAGGTGGGGTCTACTGCATGGGTAACAGGTTACCTCCATACTCACTTACCAAGGTTTTGCGCTCTAGAGCCGGAAGGGTAACTACACAGTCTTCCAAGACTGAGGGATGCCTACTAAGATCAATGAAACCAAACCAAAACCAAGGACAAAGTATCCTCAGTTCCTGTTACAACACACACGGCATGTAACGCTGAACCAATAATAGATATCGTTGCATATTCATAACTGAGGCGGAGGATGTATTGTGCTGCAGGAGTAATTACCAGGAAGGAAGGCAGGCTGTAGTATGCAGTATGGAGAAAGGCATGTTGCTGGTGCTGGTGGTCAATGGCCTGTGTTGTCGGTGAAGGGCACAGTACAGGGGGCTGAATAATGCACAGTGACAAGCAAAGCAGAATAGCTGGTCTTTCTTTACCGCAAAGGTCTTCTGTTCTCTGCACTTCTGCGCTTGACATGTTGTCTTTGTCTCTCTCTCTCTGTCTGTGTATCTGCCTCTATCTTTTGTCTGTCTGTCTGTCTGTCTGTCTGTCTGTGTCTCTGTCTGTCTGTCTGTGTACCTGCCTCTCTCTTTGTCTGTCTGTGTTTGTCTGTCTGCCTGCCTGTCTGTCTGTCTGTCTGTCTGTCTCTGTCTGTCTGTCTCTGTCTCTGCCTCTGTCTCTGTCTCTCTTTCTCTGTCTGTCTGTCTGTCTCTCTCTCTCTCTCTGTCTGTCTCTGTGTCTCTGTCTCTGTCTGTCTGTCTGTCTGTCTGTCTGTCTGTCTGTCTGTCTGTCTGTCTGTCTGTCTGTCTGTCTGTCTGTCTGTCTGTCTGTCTGTCTGTCTCTCTCTCTCTCTCTCTCTCTCTCTCTCTCTCTCTCTCTCTCTCTCTCTCTCTCTCTCTCTCTCTCTCTTACCAGGAAGGTATTGTATTACCATTGTATGGTAAAAATGTACATGTGTATGGATATGTATTCAGGATAATTTGTCTTTGCCTGCGCGCGCGCCAGTGTGTGTTGGTGTAATTGAGTGAGTATGTTTGTTTGTGAGTGTTGGTGTGTATGTGCGTGTGTGTAATTGTTTTATTTGTGTGTGGTGTGTGCGTGCGTGCGTGTGTGTGCTGTTCTGTGTGCGTATGTGTGGTGTGTTTGTGTGTTTGTGTGTGTGTCTGTGTCTGTGTCTGTGTGGTGCGTGAGTTTGCGTGGTTCGTGTGTTCGTTGGTGTGTGTATCTTATCTGGACTTTTGGGAAGAACTGTTTGTTTGGGTAGGGTGTGTAGAGAGGGTAGTTTTTCGTGTTTGATTGTTGTTTAGTAACTTGATTGGTTCACTTATGTGGTACTTCATTGATTTCCTGATTTTCATTAATTGAATTGTAATATGACTGACTGATTTTCTTAATATGTTAAATTTATTTGTTTATTAATTCATTGATTTATTCATATTCTCTTCATTTTGTCCCCATGAGGGCCTGGTGTAAAGATAGCCTCTGGCTTACCCAATTACCCTCATTAAATTTTCGAGTTCGGTTCGAGTTCGAGTTCGAGTTCGAGTTCGAGTTTTCTCTCTCTCTCTCTCCTCCTCCTCTCTCTCTCTCTCTCTCTCTCTCTCTCTCTCTCTCTCTCTTCTCTCTCTCATCTCTCTCCTCTCTCCTCTCTCTCTCTCTCTCTCGCTCGCTCGCTCGCTCGCTCGCTCTTCTGTATAAATTACACACAAAGTACAGAATAACAAGACATGATATATATAGTATTCGCCTTCACCTGTCCCGTAGTCCGTGGACCGTGGGGGGCAGTGCTGAAGATTCTGCAACAGCTCCTCCACTCCCACGGTCTCAGCCCTCTGTAGCAGGTCGTTCACCAATAATCAACAAATGAAGATATATATATATATATATATTTAGATATATATAATATGTATATATATATATGTGTGTATATATGTATATATAATGTATATATATGTATAATATATAATATATATATATTATATCTTCATTTGTTGATTTATTGGGTGGAACGACCTGCTACAGAGGGCTGAGGACCGTTATATATATATATATATATATATATATATATATATATATATATATATATATATATATATATTATATATTATATATATATATCGTTCAGAAGGGAAAAAAATCGAAATAGATATATTTTTTTCTATACACTGGACTTACCTTTGGTCATTATTGCATTCCCATTTAAGATTCCTCTTTAAAGATGAGGAAAAAGAAGACTAGAGGGCGGTATAGCCTAGAATGTATGGTGCTGTGCACGTGATCTTGTGACTCAGGAATGGGCTTCCATTGAGACAACCATTAATGGGGATTTCCCCTTGAATCACCATCAGTACCCACTCTACGCTCCTGTAAGCCCAGACTGAATATTAAAAACCAAGGTCCCAACTGCAAATGCACACAAAACATATTCCACTTATGTTAAAACTGGTAACGACACACTTACTTAAATCGATAACACACTTGAAAGAAATGACAACGTTGCCTGTAACTTTTCATCACTTTTTTTCTGAACTTAGTCAAGACTTTTTTTTTCATAAACGCCCTCTTTGCAAACCTAATAAGCACTAAGGACACTTTAAAAGTAGAGTAAGTACAGTCTTAGCATGTATCGATCATCGTACTTCAGTACAGTGATAATGAGAAGGGTAGCAGACTGTGAGGAGTGGACGATGCTACTGGTCAATGGTCTTTACTCTGGGGGAGGGAGACAGGCACAGTTGACACGTCTGGCCAAATAGCCCTAGTGCTGAATAGACAGATATTAGAGTACACCTCCTTTAGAGGTCTGCTAGTGCTTTTTACCTTTGCTGTCGCTTGCTCTTCTTACGTTAGGTGTTTTTGTCCTTGCTTATGTTTTGTTGTTGTTGTTGTTGTTGTTGTGTTGTTTTGATTCTTCTTTCTTCTTCTTCTTCTCTTCTTCTTCTTCTTCTTCTTCTTCTTTCTTCTTCTTCTTCTTCTTCTTCTTTCTTTTCTTTTCTTTCTCGCAATTCTTTTTCGCAATTCTTTTCTTGTTCTTGTTCTTGTTCTTGTCTTCTTGTTCTTCTTCTTCTTCTTCTTCTTCTTCTTCTTCTTCTTTTCTTCTTCTTCTTCTTCTTCTCTTCTTTCTTCTTCTTCTTCTTCTTTCCTCTTCTCCTTCTCCTTCTTCTTCTTCTTCTTCTTCTTCTTCTTCTTCTTCTTCTCCTTTCTTCTTCTTTCTTCTTCTTCTTCTTCTTCTTCTTCTTCTTCTTCTTCTTCTTCTTCTTCTTCTTCTTCTTTTTCGCAATTCTTCATCGCAATTCTTCTTCGCAATTCTTCTTCTTCGCTTCTATCTTTGTTTTGTTTTATTTGTTCACTCACTCATTCATATCTTGTCCACTTTCTTTCCTTATTTCCTGTTGTTGTTGTTTTTTTTTTGTTAAAAACTTCTTTAAATCTGGCATAGAAATGTGTGTGTCTGTGTTTTTGTGACTAAAACACGCACATGTTGTGTGACGGATAAGGTACTGATGAAATATGGCACACAAAAATCGATAGTACACGAAAAAGAAATGACACTATTACATGTTACTTTTCACAACTTTTCTTTCTAAGTTTAGTCAGTACTTTTCTTTTGAAGAAACTCCGTCTTAAAAAAAAGAGATAAGGGATAAGTACACTTTTCCTGCAAAGTATGTATAGTCTTAATATGTATCGATCATCCATGATTAAGGGTAGTTGTAATACAGGAGATAACAGGCACTCAGGACAAATAGCTACCACTTGATTCTGCCGACAAAATGGAAAGAAGATATGTAATACAATAATTATCATGTATTTAGCTGGCACTAATCACACTAGCATACATTTCTTTATTAAGAATGTAATTGAGTGCATCCAGTGCAATATATATATATATATATAGATAAAAGATAGATAGATAGATAGATAGATAGATAGATAGATAGATAGATAGATAGATAGATAGATAGATAGATAGATAATTAGATAGATAGATAGATAGATAGATAGATAGATAGATAGATTAGATAGATAGATAGATAGATATCCATCTATCTATTGTCTATCTATCTGTCTATTATCTATTATCTATCTATTATCTATCTATCTATCTATTATCTATCTATCTATCTATCTATCTATCTATCTATCGTCTATCTATCTATCTATCTATCTATCTATCTATCTATCTATCTATCTATCTATTATCTATCTATCTATCTGTATGTGTGTGTGTGTGTCTGTCTGTCTGTCTTCGTCTGTGTGTCGTATACAAATCTTCCTGCCCACTTCCTATCCCAAAAACACTCTAGACACACCCATTACTCGTCTGAAGCGTCTGCCTCCTCCTGCTCCATGGCTAGTGGTATAACTGTTTCCTCTTCCTGGCAGCACCCACGTCTCCATACTTCCCTGCCTGCCCCCTGTGTCTTTATCAGCAGCAAATACTACCAGGCCCTTTACCAGTAAGAATGACCCAGAGGTTGTACTACCTCATTATTGATAGCAACACCCACTTAACCTTTTTCAGCCATGCAACGCTTGGGGGAGAGTATCTTCTAATTATGACTAACACCAGTCTGTGAAAGGTGATGACACATGCGATAGGAAGGGGTTTCCTGACTGCGCATTTTGCGTAAGAATTTATCTTAGGTTTACTCTTAGGTTGTTGATCCCGTTCAATGGGTATTTTATGCGAAAACTTAAGTATCTCACATTATTGTTGATTATTCAATATTTTAATGCTCTTGCTGTTTCTTGTTTACTATCTTCTGTATTATCATATGCAAAAAACATAATTTCCCTGTGGTATACTAACCAGGAAACTGGGCTGAGCAGAGATGTTGAAAAAGGGATGTGGGGATGTAAAGATGCAATGCCAAACTGGTGAATCTGCCAATCCGGCTTTTTCACTTCACTATTTGATTTCTACAGAAAGCACAAAAAAACAAAAATTTTAAAAAAAACAGGGAAACAGATGGGATTAATTGTTATAACAAAAGAGCCCAACGTTGTTGATATGTCTTTCTGTTTACCTAGTGGTACACATGGGGACAGAATAGCTCAGTCATCAGAACACTCGTTTTCCCCCAGCCAAGGTTAAGCAGCATCAAATGTGGCTACCAATTGGAGATTGGCCATTTGCATGCCTTAGCTTCAGTACAACCCTCCAGTTCACCCAGCTGTAAATGGGTACCTGCCTGCTCTCTTTAGGGTCAGGGAAGGTAAAGCAGCGAGGGAGAGGAAATGGGCGCCACATTCAATATGCTAGCACTTAGAGAAGCTGAGGCCTCTGATGCCTCGCTCCTTGACCACATAGGTTATAAGACATCTTTATCCTTTACCTTTTGTAATACACACAAACATGCATGTGTGCACATGATTAGGAACACTAAGAAAGGATATTTAAGAGAAGATGTTTGCAGATCGGTCACTCTCAAGCATTGTTCCACATAAAGCAAAAACAGTCGTCTACATGCAGACGAGTAAGGTACTAAACCTTGCATTATTCTAGACGTCCAAACATACCTGGAGACAAACTGACTCACTTATTGGAGTAACACTTTCAATTCGGATACTGAACTATTGACAGGTGTATTAGAAGGCAGAACAAAAAACACTTTGTTACTAGGCAGCATAAGATAAAGACAAATAAATAAATCAAACATTCAACAGACAAACAACAACAACACGCCTATCACTCCCCCCCTGTCCCCTCCCCTCCATCAAACAATCTCTACAAACAGGCAAACAAACAGCAAAAAAAAAGTCCACTCTCTCATGATGGACACCGCACTTTGGTATACAAAAATAGACTACAGTCAATCAAATACCTTGTCCAACAATGGGCACATAGCTAACCATGTAACAATAAGTGTGTGTGTGTGTGTGTGTGTGTGTGTGTGTGTGTGTGTGTGTGTGTTGTGTGTGTGTGTTGTTGTCTGTCTGTTGTGTCTGTCTGTCTGTCTGTCTGTCTGTCTGTCTGATCTGTCTATCTGTCTATCTGTATGTGTCTGTGTGTTTGTGTGTCTATGCTGTGGCTGTGTCTGTGTCTGCGGCTGTGTAAAACTGACCTTGAGTGTATTCTGGTACTTACCGAGTACATTATACACAGTGCTGCATAATGGATGGGCACAACTCACACTTGTAGGAGTAAGTACCATGGAAGAGCAGATAATTATGGGCAATGAGGGTGGCTAATGCAAAGATGGGAGAACATTAACAGAAAGGAATAGATTGACAGACTAAAAGCCATAGAATAATGAGAGAGAGAAGAGAGGGGGGGGGGGGGAGGGGAGGAGGGAGGAATAGACTGAGAGAAAAGAGACCTACAGAGATCAAAAGAATGACAGGAACACAAGGACATTCAGAAAAAGATTTGACAGTGATACGCAGAGAGGCAAGAGAAGAGAGAAAAAAGGCCAAATTTTAATGACAGAGAGTGGATAAGAGAGGCGGAATTTGAAAAATATGTATATATAAAATTATACATATATATGTACAATTATATATGTATATGTATATGTATAAATTTATATATATATATATTATATATATATATATATATATATATATATATAATATTAGGTAGATAGACAGACAGAGCAGACAGACAGATAGATAGAAAGGATAGATAGATAGATAGATAGATAATAGATAGATAGACAGACAGACAGACAGACAGACAGACAGACAGACAGACAGACAGAGAGGTAGGTAGGTAGGTAGGTAGGTAGGTAGGTAGGTAGATAGATAGATAGATAGATAGATAGATAGATAGTAGATAGATAGGTAGGTAGGTAGTAGGATAGATAGGATAGGTAATAGTAGTAGTAGATAGATAGATAGATAGATAGATAGATAGATAGATAGATAGATAGATAGATAGATAGATAGATAGATAGTAGATAGATAGATAGATAGATAGATAGATAGATAGATAGATAGATAGATAGATAAACAGACAGACAGATAGACAGACAAACAAACAAACAAGCACACAGACATACAAAACAACACAGACACGCCAACACGAAATATCGTCAAACAACAACAACAAAAACACGTGACCAAGCAAAAGACAATGACAAACCAGATCAGACAAGCACTCAGCCGACAGCACTGACGGACTAGCACCAAAACCAAGTGGGTACTTTGCACGTACACAAAGAAAGAACAAAAAAGCAAACCTAGCCCTCACGCTTGCGTTCCCCCATGCTTTTTACACCCAGTGACCGGCATGATTTATGGAGGAGCAGTCCCAACAGTGCAGCGTGATGCATGAAGCAAAACGGGGCAACTATGGGGGAAAAACAGACAGGCTGGGTTGGGGCAGTGGGCGGGGGAGGGAGGGGGTGGATTTGGAAAGGGGGGTTAGGCGAAGGGGAAGGGGAGTACAACGCACGTACACACGCAATCCCTGACAGACAAACAGATAGAAAGACAGAAACACACACACATACACACAAAAGTACACACATAGTTTTATATATCATATAAACGTAATTATATGGATACACGCACACGCAGTAACAAAAGACAGACTTCAGATTTTATGAAAGAGAGAGAGAGAGAGAGAGAGAGAGAGAGAGAGAGAGAGAGAGAGAGAGAGAGAGAGAGAGAGAGAGAGAGAGAGAGAGAGAGAGAGAGAGAGGCAGGCTAGAAAAACTACAGACAAGCAGGCAGGCAGACAGACAAATAGACTGACAGACAGACAGACAAGCAGGCAGGCAGACAAATAGACTAACAGTCAGACAGACAGGCAGGCAGGCACCTAGACAAATAGACTAACAGACAGAAAACAGAAAGGCAAGCAGGCAGGCAGACAGATAAATAGACTAACAGACAGACAGGCAGGCAAACTATCAGGCTGACTGACTGACAGATGGACAGAAACACAAGAAAAAGAGACAGGGCAAGAGATGAGGAGGAGGAGGGTGCTATGAAAGCAGGTGGTAATTTGTCAGGGGTCAAGCTCATGCTTGGCGCAGCGCTGAATGCTTCGTTTAGCGGAGATAGATCGATAGCACGGCTCTAGCAGCCAGCAGTGCCTTCAATTTGAACCATATCTACACCCTCCTCCTCTGCCAGTTTATCCTTATTTGTTTTGTTTCATATTTTGAACTCCTTGCTTCGATTCCGCATGCTCGCATGCGCGCATGTGTACATGCAAAAAACACACATTACGTTAACGCTCAACACACGCACACTACACTTCACGACATTACATTACATTACATTACATTACATTACACTACACTACACTACACTACACTACACTACACTACACTACACAAGGCTACATGACATCACACTTCATTTCAGTACACTACACTACAGTACACTACAGTACACAACACTACATACACTACACTACACTACACTACACTACACTACACTACACTACACTACACTACACTACACTACACTACACTACACTACCTACTACTCTACTCTACACTGCACTACACTGCTCTACACTACACTACTCTACACTACTGTACACTACACTATACTACACTACACTACACTACACTACACTACACTACTCTACTCTACACTACACTACACTACACTACACTACACTACACTACACTACACTACACTACACTGCACTGCACTGCACTGCACTGCACTGCACTGCACTACACTACACTACACTACTCTACACTACACTACTCTACACTACACTACACTACACTACACTACACTACACTACACTACACTACTCTACACTACACTACACTACACTACACTACACTACACTACACTACACTACACTACACTACACTACACTACACTACACTACACTAGAAACGTATTTCTCTCAACTACCCAGCACCATCCGAACAACAACACTTTAAACGTGCCCACATATCATGTTTACTGAAGAAAAACAACATGTATTTAACTTACAATCTTCGGATTAAGATCCTTTGGATTAGACTATAAACCGAGGCCCCGTGTGCTAATGCACGCAGAACATCTTGCGCACACGTTAAACCCTGTTCCGCTTTACATAAGAGTAGGCCATTGTGTGCCGGTGGGAAAAGTTGATAAGATTTACAAAACACACGAGGGTGAGTGCTTATTCCATTATACTCGATAGAAAAGAATAAAATTGTGACGCTCCACCACATAATGAGACGGAGTGCACGTGAGATCAATTTTTAGTTATTGACATGTTATTAATGTGTAATAAAGTGGCTATCAAATACAAAAAACAGTTTGAAAATCGGACAATTCTGTGCAACATTATTACAAATTGAAATGATAGACTGCAGGATGTGACAAAATGAGAAACGGGCAAGTTTATGTTAGTAACAGGTTGTCAGAATGAGTGCTTGGGTATTTTCAAAACACATTTAAAAGCAAAAGGAATAAAAATAATACCTTGATATTTCATTATAAGATAAATAAACAGATCTAGTTTAATAATCAATCAAAATCCCAAAATTGACAACTTGACCCCCACCTGCCATTAAAGGCTCCTAGCGCAAAATTGGGTAATGTGCTAAGCGACTCATTTCGTGGTGGAGCGCCACAAATAATTAAATACAAATAGATACACCACACTGCACTATACTAATCTCGGAAATTTCTAGAAACTCTATCTCTAATCTTCCCAGCACCATCTGAACAACAATACTCTAAACTTGTCCACAAAATCGTGTTTAAGGAAGAAACAACAACACGTATTTAACTCACACTCTTCAGACTAAATCAAGCACCAGCTCAACACACCACAGTAGATGCAGGAAGATGCTTTCAATTTCCCTCTCCTTCCCCTCTCGCCAAAAACAACAAGCCAGACATGGATGACAGGCCCTGAAGCGGCAGCTGTCTCTTCCCGCCACACGAGCTGGGGTACACAGCCCCCTGTCTTGGCACCCACAGCTTCAGGCTTCCGTTCTGGCACCCCCGCCCTCTGGTCCTTCTCCGCGTGGCAGAATAGCAGGCCCTCTTACCGGTAATAACGACCCCGAGGTTGCAGTGCCTCATTATTGATAAGGACACCCACTTAACCTTTCCCACCCATTCAAGCTGGGGGCAGAGCAGCTTCTAATTATGACGAGAGCACGAAGGAGCGCCGATGTGGAAATGGGATGGTGACTCATCCTGCTGCCGTGTGGATTGATTTTCTGGATGAGTATGGTGAGTGGGGATTGTTATCTAGTTGTGTGGTTATGGCTGCTGCATGCCACGTTAGAAAGTCAATGTAGCAAAGTGCTAAAGGATAACTGTGTTTTGTTTGATGGTTTTGTTATCAGCAGTCTGGTACATTTTTTTTTCTTATGCTTCAAATTTTGAAGGCAGGAATGGTGCAAAGCTGGGATGTGTTGCCAGGGTATGACTTGAAGGCCCCCCACACACACACACACATTATAAATAAAATAGCTAATGAAGTTAAACAAGTATTGTTGATGTTGTTGTTGAGATTTTTCAAGGTAAGCCCTCTAAGAATCACCCACAAAATAAAGTTTGTAGAATTCATCACACCTGAAGATCATTGTGAGACCATAAATACACATTGGACAAGAGGTTTACATGTACGACCATTTGTTAAGTACCTCCCTTATATTATACGTAACCTTACTTGAGCTGCAGATGATTTATTTTACCCATAAAAGAGAATACAAGATATTGTGCTACGAGCTAATCATAAAAATCATAAGGAAAGCATAACATTCGAAAAAATCACATTTTGAATAGAAGTTTTAATGATGTGCTTATGCTAAAAAATGATAAAGCTTTTGGAACTATCTGGTTAAACAAATTTACAACCTGTGACTAGGGTTTAAACATTTATGCAGATCAAGATGGAGATAAAGGTAATATGACTTATCAACTCATAACCATATCATTATTGATATATTAACAGGGAGACTCTTGTTTGAGCATACAATGATTTATTTGCTTGTCATTGTTCTATGTATATTCATAATCTTAGGCTAATTATTTTCCTGAACAGAATCATTAATGATACTATAGATTCTAAACACAGGACACTGAAATTACATATTTGCAGCCAGAAAAGAGCAAAATACATCACAAAACGACTTTAAAATTTCAAAATGAAATTAGAGGTACACTCACATAGCTAACACTGAGACCTCGCATCCATTTTCCTAAAATAGTATTTTATCTTATTTATTAAAAAAAAATTATACCACTTTATGTCACATCAGATTTCTCTGCGTGAAATTCGAGCTGCTCTCCCCGGGGAGAGCGCGTCGCCACAAGTGCAGCGCCCACCCATTATCATTTTTTTATGGTGGTAGTAGATCATTATTACTATAAGACCGACAATGTTCATAAGTATTAAGAGATGCCCCAACTACCACTACCACACCCATTAGTTTGCAATCACCCTGAATCCCCCTCCCCCCCACACAACACCCCACACACGCACATACATGCACTCACAGGAGTGCAAACACACAATAAACACACACAAACATCCCAATACACCCCACCCCACCTCCACCCACCCCTACACACACATACTCAAACATGCACTCGCACACCTACATGCACGCAATCACACATACACGCGTGATTACATACTTAACGTGGCAGACATCTTCTACACGCAATGTCAGATGGTGTTACAGATCTGCTGCAGAAACAGTTCACCGAGATGGAGCACAATGGAGGACACAAGTAGATTAACTCATTGTTTGCACTTGGGACCCTACACCTGCCAATTGGACAATTCAGCTTTGCATAATGCAAAACACAAAGGATGTATGTCATAATATATACCACGCGGAAGTCAGATGCGCTGGGCCTGACTTGTCTGGCGCTTTAATGGCACAGCAACGCATGTTCGCTTGCTATTATGATAAATAACAACAGTTGCTTTCTGAGTGTTCAAAGAAGAAGAAGAATGCTAAGAAGAAGAATTGCGAAGAAGAAGAATTGCGAAGAAGAAGAATGCGAAGAAGAAAGAGAAGAAGAAGAAAGAAAAGAAAGACAAGAACAAGAACAAGAAACAAGAACAAGAAGAACAAGAACAAGAAGAACGCAAACAAACAGAACGCGAACAAAAAGAAGAACAAGATAAAAGCTTCATCATCAAACACGCGAGAAAATAATCATGTTTCTAAGACACTGAAACCAAAACGTTGGCTGAAAATGCAGACAGACACTACCATGGGACAGTTCCACTATTGGGACAGCACAAAGCTTTGCGTGCAACGCTACCATGACCTCGTGGGTACATAGGTACCAAGCCCATTACACCTACCACTGCATAATGGATGTTGTGGATCTCGTGCATGTATACCAGTAGCAAAGGAGGAGGGGAGAAAAGTACAACACTTGCACATGAAAGAAAGAATGATAAGAGGAGGAAGTGAAAAACAGGAAGTAGACAAGATCAGGGCGTGACTCTGTGTGTGTGTGTGTGTGTGTGTGTGTGTGTGTGTGTGTGTGTGTGTGTGTGTGTGTGTGTGTGTGTGTGTGTGAGAGAGAGAGACAGAGACAGAGACAGAGACAGAGACAGAGACACAAGAGAGACACAGAGAGAGACACAGAGAGAGACACAGAGAGAGAGGTGGGGAGACAGACAGAGAAAGGGAGATCAGAACAATAAAGAGAGAGAGAGAGAGAGAGAGAGAGAGAGAGAGAGAGAGAGAGAGAGAGAGAAGAAGACAGAAGACGAGACAGACAGACAGACAGACAGAACAACAACAGACACAGACAACAGACACACAGAGATAGACAGACGGATAGACACACAGACACACAGACAGACAAACACAGACAGAAAAGACAAATATAGACAGATATAATCAGAAAGTGAAGTCAAGTCAAATCAATTTGTTTTTTGTTTTTGCAGATAATGAATAAGCATTCCTGTGCAGGTTTACACACAGTTGCCGACTTTATCGGGTATAACATCAAAAGGAGAAAAAAAACCCAGAGAGACGTCGACAGTAAAGAGACAGAGACTGACAGAGGCAAACAGATAAAGACAGGGACAAGCAGACACACCGACAGACAGATGAACACAGCCATACAGACAAAGATAAATAAACAAGCCCCCAAACTGACAGGCCTGAGCAGCCAGCGTAAAACACAATGTTTCACATGCGTGCAAAAGTCAAACTCATCACTGCACCTGTACTCCCACATGCATATTGCACGCCTGACCTGCATGATTTATATAGAGCTTACCTGCCACCCCTCTGCTGCTGCATGCACCGTCCACGGCACATGCACGAATAGAAGGCGAATGGGGAAAAGTACAGGGTGGGGAAGGGAGGAGAGAAGAGGGGGAGGGAGGAGAGAGAGGGGGAGAGAGAGAGAGAGAGAGAGGAGAGAGAGGAGAGAGAGAGAGAGAGAGAGAGAGAGAGAGAGAGAGAGAGAGAGAGAGAGAGAAGGTGACAGAAAGATACAGGGAGATGGGCAGACAAACAGACAGGCAGACAGACATAGAGACAGACAGAGAAAGAACCAGCCAGCTACCCAAAGCAATGTGTATGTGTCTATGTGTGTGTATGTATGTATGTTATGTATGTAGTATGTATGTATTTTTATGTGATGTATTGTATGTATGTTATGTTGTTGTATGTATGAATGTATGTAGTAGTATGATGAGATGAGAGTATGAGAGGAAGAAGAGAGAGAGAGAGAGAGAGAGAGAGAGAGAGAGAGAGAGAGAGAGGGGGGGGGGGGGGGGCATAGGCAGGAAAAGCGGTTGACAATTTGTCATGGGTCAAGCTCATTTTTGGCGCTGAAGCGTTCCTTTTTTGGCGATCAATGAAATTTCTGGCACCCAATACCCCCTTCCTTTCCATCACCATCTCCTTACCTACCCCCCTCCCCCCTCCGGGCTCCCACTACCCTCTCCCCTGCCATCTTTCTGCCTTCTTCCAGTTCAAGTCCCTCAGTGCACCTCAGCTGCCCTCACCTCACCTCACCTCAACTCATCTCACCTCACCTCACCTCACCCACCATCCCTCTCATCCTGTCCTTATCCAGATATCTGACTTTCTTTATTGTTGTTGTTTTTATTGTTGCTTGTGCTTATTTTCCAGCTTAAAACTCTGCAGGTCACGCGGGATAAGCACTGTATGTTTATCACCGATTAATAATGTGACATGGCTAGCGATTACGACTGATTTTGAACACCTCGCCATATAATGTGATTATACAGCTATGTTGAGATGAATAGTAACATACAGGATTATAAGTTTGTGATTTTATGTACCTCGCCCTATAATTACATACAGCCATTCTCCAGTTTTAGAGGTTTTTTCTCGATAACAAGGGTGGTAAGTTGTTATGCTAAGACCTTGTCATGGACAAAGACAATCTTTACATCATATCTTAAAATATAACAACATTTCAAAAGTGGGCTTTGGCACATTGTTCACATCCATATTTATTGACATAACTGAGCAAAGGAGAAATCTCCATCAGATTACGGAGTAAGATATTGTAAATACCAGGATTGTTCGCTGCATTACCATACCAGCACCCCCCAGCCCCCTTCAAGGACGCATCAGTCACTTGAGACAACAGCATGTCTTGGTGGGGTCATGTCACATTCACTGACCAGTCACGTGACTGCCCACTCCAGAGAGGTTGGGTAAGGGTATGGTTGTGGTCAAGGTGAGAGGAGGGTTACTAGGTATGAGGGGTCAAGATGTATGTAAGAAAGGAATGCGTAGGGAGGGATGGAGATAGATAGATAGATAGATAGATAGATAGATACATACATAGATACATAGATAGATAGATAGATAGATAGATAGATAGATAGATAGATAGATAGATAGATAGATAGATAGACAGAGACAGACAGACAGACAGACAGACAGACAGACAGACAGACAGACAGAAAGGGGGGATGTAGATAGAGACGGACAAAGATAGAAAAATAAAAAAGTACAAACATTGGAAAAGAGAGAGACAGAGACAGAGAGAAAACAGACGGAAAAAACAGTGTGAGAGAGAGAAACAGACAGACAACATAAAGACAACAGAGGCAGAGAGATAGAGACAGAGATAAAGACAGGAATAGTGAGACCTACAGAGAAAAACAGTGTCAGAGAAAAGGGGAGAGACAGAAGCATACATACAGAGACAGAGAGACAGACAGACATACAGACAGGCACGCAAACCATACGCACCATACACAGACACAGACACACACAGACACACAGACACAGACACAGACACAGACACAGCACACCACACACACACACACACACACACACACACACACACACACACACACACACACACACACACCACACACACACACACACGTGAGCGGATTTCAGCTGACCGAGAAACTAGAATGTGTTGATCACGCGTTGAGATCTAACAGGAAGGCCACCATATTTGTGTACACCCCCAATGCATGTTGTTGAGTTCAGGGATGGTCTCCCCTCCATTTTCTTCACCACCACCACCACCACCACCCCATTCCCACCACCATCACTACCAACACCCCATCACTCTCCTTCTACCACCCAAACTAGTTCAAACAGTGCGACTACTATTTGTGTGACCGTATATGGCCTGAGTGGAATATAATTCTGTTAGTATATATTTGAAACTGTTTTTGATATTATACCTTTTTCTTGCCAATACAATTCGCTATGGCTGTATAAACTGGCTTCAACAATAGTTTGGTTCATATTCGTTGGACGGGCAATTAATCTTTGTCTGTATGTCTGTCTATATCTTTGTTTTTCTGGGTCTTTGGCTTTGCCTGTCTGTCTGTCTGTCTGTCTGTCTGTCTGTCAGTTCGTTACTCTGTCTCTCTATCTCTCTCTCTCTCTTCTTCTCTCTCTCTCTCTCACACACACACACACATTCTTTTTTTCTTTCTCTCTCTTCTCCTCTCTTCTCTCTCTCTCTCTCTCTCTCTCTCTCCTCTCTCTCACTCTCTCTCTCCACACACACACATTCTCTCTCTTTCTCTCTCTCTTTCTCTCTCTCATACACGCACACATCACAGAACAGAGACAGAGACAGAGAGAGAGAGAAGAGAGAGAGAGAGAGAGAGGGGGGGGGGGGGATGAGAGGGCGAAAAGGAAAGAGAGACAAAGACAGAGAAGACAGATGACAGACACAATGACAGAGACAGACAAAAAGGCAGACAGATAGAGACAGAGGCAAACAGCCAGACCAAAACAAAGAAAAAGACATAAAGAGAGACAGACAGAGAGACAGAGAAAGAGAGACAGAGAGACACACACCGGATAAAAACGTCGATAACCCATGCTGATGATTACTGCAGACAGAAAATAATGATGCGATGTTGCGAAACACTCAACGACAAACATGCAGCAGAAAACCAAGATAATATAAGTATCCTTGACCGTAATCCCCCCCCCCCCCCCTCTCTCTCTTCTCTCTCTCTCTCCTATTCTCTCTCTCTCTCTCTCTCTCTCTCTCTCTCTCTCTCTCTCTCTCTCTCTCTCTCTCTCTCTCTCTCTCTCGTTTATTATTAGAGGTGTTTTTGTATTGATGTAATCCCTAATAAGGGCGGGGACTGGATACAAAAAAACACATGATGCTTATTCATTATCCTCGAAATAAAATAATTATTATTGACTTGATTTGACTATCTCGTCTCTGCCCTGTCTCCTGTCTCTCACTCTATCTCTCTTTCTCTGTATCTGTTCCCCTCTCACCTCTGTATACTCTAGTACCCATCTCACACAACACACACACACACACACACACACACACACACACACACACACACACACACACACACCACACCCACACAAACCCCACACAACTAACTAATTACGTTGCAGCTTCTAATCACACCTACATCCTTAAGGACATGTGAAGCGCCAAAGACCATAATAGTTTTTGGCGCGTTCATCCAGTTTTCTCCAGAAAATCATACTTGTTTGTGACCTTACATGTCTCTGGTGGCTGGGACTGAGAGGGCTGAGAGCATAAGGGATGTGGGCAAAATGAGGTTAACCAAAAGTAACACACAGATCATTCTGAAAGAGCTTGGTTCCACGCCAAACGGCTTTCGTCATGATATCGATGTAAGTAATCTTGCACTGCTTACATTAAATATTGTTATTCTTTTATGCTTTTGATTGAGATATTTCTGTGCTAGGACAAGTTTGTTTTTTAGAATAACGGCGTGTATTCTTTTTAATGGAGAAAAGAAAAACACTTATTATTACTTTAGTTTCCTCTGGAGTTAACATCAGTGCCGACTCCACTCCCAACACCACCCCCATTCCCAACGGAAAAGTCTGGATGAGATTACACCAAGGTTACGTATGCGAACGCACGCAGAATATCTTGTACACACGATTACAACCCGTTCCGCTTTTCAGAAGAGTGGGCCATTTGTGTCTGTGGGAACTATGACAAAATTGACAAAACTGAATACAGAGGGCAACTGGATGTAAAAAAATGCATATCAATATTTTTCCTTTATCCTCGAAACAAAAGAATTTTTTTAAAAACCTCGCTATATGACGAGGTGCTTGAAAATAATAATAGACGCAGACCATGACATGCAGTGATAAGTACGATTTCAAAGTGATTCCCAGGTGGGACAAATGTGTCAAGAGTCCATGATCATTCCGGGTTAACCCCAGCCACACGGTTAAAGTTGAGAAACTGGCAACAACAGCCATCTTATGGGTGCAGGCTTTGCAGGGAGTGGTTGGCTGAAAACAGAGACACGGGGGTGGAGCAAAAAGCGGTTAAGCCAATAGAACACAACATTAGGAAGATGGAACGGAAAGTATTGGGGGAAAAGAAGAAATATCAAGTTGATCTGTCTGGGAGTGGCTGAAATTTGTCGGTCAAGTGATTGAGGTCTGTTCTGAGATTCCGTATAGACAATTATGTGAGTGATGTACTTGGCTGTGTCAAAACATGGGGGACGCATTCAGGGCTCATTCGCTATCCTTTGGCCGATCCTTGTTTTTTGTTTGATTTATGTTTGATGTAAAAAAAAAAAAAAAAAAGCCTATGAATGCTTATTCCATTATCCTCGTGTGGGGGAAAATTGAAAACAGTTGTGAAAGCTTAATGTTTTACCCTCAGTAAAGATCTTTTTGAATTAACCAACCACACACACACACACACACACACACACACACACCACACACACACACACACACAGACCTACTTATCAAAATAAATATTATTTTAAACACAATTTCTTCCAATTTTACAAAACAAACGCTGTATAATGATAATTTATACTCCTGCTCCTGGGTGTGTCTGTTTACACCTGTGCTGTGGTGTCTGCTATTCCTTTTGTTTTGTCTTCCTCCGCGGATTTCTCACACGTTTTATTCGTTACTTTCATTCTTTCTGTGACTGTAGCAAGATTCACAAACGATATGGACTTTGGATGATCCCATTTATAGCTATATAATGATCAGCTAAGAAAACTTATCTGTGATTAATTCGCCGAGGGGTCTGACCTTGAAACTGCCAGTCATGCGAAAACTAGGCTGACGCGGCAACTGAAACTCCGCCCCCATACGCGAAATCGACAGAAAGTAGTTCGACATAAAAACAATGGTTTTACGTAAAATCCCCCCATAAAACTTTTATAAAACCGCTGGAATGTAATCGGGAAGGGTCAATGTACTAGTTTGTGCAGTCATAAATTTTGAAACTATTACTTTGCACCAAAAATATTTTTCTTGGACTAAAAGCACTTTTTCAGAGATTGATGCAGTAGATCAAATGTGTGTGTTTGTGTGTGTGTGTGTGTTGTGTGTGTGTGTGTGTGTGTGTGTGTGTGTGTGTGTGTGTGTGTGTGTGTGTGATCATGGAAGCATGCGTGTGAATGCGTGTTATGCGTTGGGTGTGTGCATGTTCAAGTCCATGTATGTTTGTGTATCTGTATGTTTGTTCATGCATGCATGTATGCGTACATGCTTATTTGCATGTGCATGCCTGCGTGTTTGTGTATGTGTTTTAGAAAGAGAAAAAGTAGGCCAAGACAGAAATTATTATTTGGGTGTACTCTGCCTACATGCAACATGATATTGTCTGTGTTATGTGGTGAGGGGGCGGGGGAGGTTAAACAACTATACAGATGTCTACTACTTTAACTTTGTATAAACTGTGTATTATGTAAAAATAAGATTATACTAGATCTATAAAGGCATACTTCGAAATGGCTTTTCCGACAAATGTGGTGTGAAGTATGTGGTTTCCTGAATGAAGTCCGGTACCAAGCACTTAAGTAGGTTACTACTGCCAATTCAGTTTTCAAAATGCATGGGATGACATCACCGAGCAGTTGTTAAATTATGGGCATATCGGCACCCAACTATTCAATTAAATTGAATAGCGACATTTATAACACTTGCACATGCCCTTTTTCATAAGTCTGATGATTTAGTGATT
>CM060317.1:86129332-86149332 GCA_030674155.1 Stramonita haemastoma
AAATAGTGTTCTACATGATGGTAAAACAAGATGACAAAACAAAAGGAACAGAACAAAGAAGCCTGAACAAAAAGAAGCCTGTACAACACTGCATCATCAATCATCTGATAGAATACATTAGTTCACAGTATCAAAGAAATTTGGAATATACACAGTTAAGGTAAAGTTTCCTACTTGCAGCAAAACAATAATGTACAGGACAGATACCGTAGAAAGGTTGGATAAATTCAAGAGAACTGACCATAAATAATGCAGAAACCATCACTGAGTGATGTGAAATCTGCCATTTTAGTCCTGCCAATACTATCAGTTTTACAGGGCCTCCAACCTCTGTTTCCACATTTCGAATCCTTTCGTTTTCATATCTTTTTACTGTTTGTCTCCATTAAAAAATACACTGGGCCTGTACACTTTTTCTCTCTACTTTTTTCTCTTTCAGATTTAATTGAGCAAAACAAAACATGCTCTGATTAAAACGTTAGCGCTGACAAATGGAAATCACAGATTTCTGGGAGAGATGCAGATGGAGTAGTCATCAATGGGCCAGGAGTGCTATGACCTGAGTAACCATCATGCCCTTGAGCTACAGCAAAGCAAAAGACAAGGAAATCGTGGAACAGGACCACAATAACATGCCTGTAAACATATGAATCTACTTATATGATTAAAAGCAAACATCATACCACATTTTGAAAATAAAAAGTAAAGGTAAAAGGGATTCCATAACCTATGTGGTCGTTGGGCAGGGAGGTAACAGACCTCAGCTCTTCTAGGGGCCAGCATATTGAGGGCGGCGCCCATCTCCTCTCTCTTGCTGCTTCATTTAACCTGTCCCTTAAGAGAGCAGGTACCCATTTACAGCTGGGCGACTATTAAAGCCAAGACACACAAATGGCTACTCCTCTGATTGGTAACTATGCTCAATGATGCTTAATCTGATTTTAAGTAAAATGACTATTCTAATCACTGAGCTATACAATGCCCAATAACAAAAGGGAAAAAAAATAACTCAATGTTTAAGATGTATGCCGATTTTTTTCATCAACCGAAATACCGCAGTTTCTTAATGTAAGATTCCAATACTTCCTACACCTCAAGCCTTTAAAAATGCAAATGTCCAGTTTTCAAAGTCAGTGTTTTTACAGAAGCAAAACCAGCTGTTTGTTTAAACTGCACAGACATGCAGAATGTTAACTTCATGTCATTTGGGTAATTACTTTTCTCCATATACCTCCACACCCAAACTATGGAACCATATCCACAAGGGTGTCAAACTTTTGGGTAGGCGGCACAATGTAGAATACTCTGGTGATGATGAATACTTGAAGTAGACCATTCCTTAAATAAACCTGTCACACAAATACTATCACACACACACACACCACACACACACACACACACACACACACACACACACACACCCTGAAAAAACTGACTACCCCTGCTTTCTTGATAAGCCCCATTTCTGTAATGCCATATCCCAGTTTCCAGTACCTTTCCCCAATGATTATTCATTAATGCATTCTAAAACCAGCACCTCCTACTTCTGATTTTAGATGAACTCTTCTAAAATGCATATCATTCAACTGATTATTCCTTCATGCATCCTAAACCCAGCACCCTCATACTGTTTTGTACATTTTTTTTTCTAAAAGGCTCCCCACCTCCGCCCACCCCTAAATCTAATCAGACGTCTGTCTGTCCCCTATCCCCATCCTCAGTCTGTACACCTCTTTCCCATCACTATGTACCAGAAAAATAAGACACCCCTCCCCATTCCTAGCATCCTTTTTCGAAAAATTACCTTGACCCTCCTCCTACTAACGTCTTTAGAAAAAATGGGTAGCCATTGTGTCAGCATATGCCATTATCCACCTGCCTTTTGTGTCCACATGTGGGGCCAGGGTTAGTGTTAAGGTTATTGTTAGAGTTAGTGTTAAAAGTTAATAATGGGTAATGGTGGTCTGTCCGATGGTCTGTCTGAATGTTAGAACTCATGTGGACACAGTGGCACGTTGACAAATGGCAAAAGACACAAATTTACGTACCTAATAACGGACCAAAACGCCCGAAGCCTGAAATATTTTGACAACTTAACTGGAATTTTGTGGACACCAATATGTAGCCTTGGCTTTTGATAGAACTAGTGATTCTCATTTTTAAGCTTCCTGCCATTGCGAGCTACAAACCATTTCTTTATTATTTAAACTTTTGTTTTAAGGACAATTGTATCAGTGTTTATATGCTTCTTTATAACCAGTCCCTGTGTACAGTGGCTATTCTTCTAACTGGCACACAATGGCCTACTCGTCCGAAATTCTGGATTTATAAATAAGACCCCCCCCCCTCCCCATAACCCATAAAACATATAAGAAAAAAGTCTACCGGCCCGCTCTCGAAGTGTTCCCACCTGCTGTAAATGTACCCAAACCCCTGCTAAACACCACTTGCCCTTCCTTGCATCTCCTTCCAGCATATCTCCTTCCCACAACTACCCCCTTCACACACACGTACATATACCTAAAACTATACAACTTTACGTTTTGTAATTTTTTAAAGCTTCCAACTACAAAAAAATCTTACCAATGTACACAACACCACACACACACACACACACACACACACACACACACACACACACACACACACACACACACACTTAAACTATACAACACCAATGTTTTGTTAAATTCTACAAAAAGCCTACAACTCCCATAACATTTGACTGTTATACTCAATACTGCACAGGAATGGTATACTCCTGGCAAATCATTACACAGATTTGCTCACTATACTCGAACACTTGTTGCCAATTCTACCACAAAAAAATATAAAATGGCCCGATACGTTAGTGGTGGCGAAAGCACATTTTTCACTACAGCGATGAAGAATCCTTACGACTATAATACTTTACAAAAAAATGAGGAAGTGTGGGCAAGTTTTTCTACTTCAGCCGAAATCAAGGCTTATTAGGTTGGCTAGTTTCAAATCTTTTTTTATTTTATGTTATTTTTTTATATAGATTTCTGACACTTCACTTCCCAACGACCATATAGTTTATAGAACAAATTTACCCGTTTTCTATTGACAGAAAAAAAATCTTTAAAAAACAAGCTTTGCCATATAGCATATGAACTATGAGCATGAGCATAAGGAAACATTGACAGACATTTTCTTGTATTATTGGCTTTTTGAAATAAAGTTTACTTATTTGTCTAATTTTTCCATCCTTTTGTAGTGCACTGTGCACTCTCTCCTTGAAGCCTATTTCCATTAGGTATTGATCGGCTACAAAGGAAGTAAAGTCTTTTAAAAGAAATAAAGGTTTTGAAAAGTCAATTTTCCTCCCAAAAGCAACATTTTTAACCACAGAAGTCTCAAAGGAACAATATTTTTTTAAGTATGTACACAAAGTCTATTGCATAATATACTCATGAAAACCAATAAAAATACACATTTTATTCCAATCCATTATACCTTTGTTCCAAACTTGAAGAGCTTAAATTGAGTTAAGGAATGTTTTGTATCACAGTATCACACTTTTCTGGAGTATATATAATCCATTTGAACACAGAGGCACACGTTTCTGCTGGAATGTTGCAATACACATCATTCAACTATTGATACCAGTTCTACAGATTTGTTAAAAATAATACCCCAGGGAAGGGACATTCCTACAAAAATCATGTAGTGGTTCTGATCAGGAAAGAAGAATGTTGATGTAGAGTATAATGCATGATGTTCAATGTCAATACCGAATATTGAATCCACGCCGTGATCAGACAATTTTTACAGCCATGTAGGTTTTTTTTCCGAATTAACTTAGTCACTGTAACAAACAAACCGTTCTAGTATGAGACCACTTCCACAGTCCAAACTGTAGTCAGCAACAGGTCTTTCGTAAGACTCCAGCCTCACTGTAGTTCTCGGTAGGTCTCCAGATTCCAAGCCCCTGAAACCAATTAACAGATAAGAATTAAAAAAGAGACAGAGAGGGTTCTAGGGGCTTGGAGAAGGAGACAGGGGGAAAGATAGAGGGAGGGAGGACAAAGAGACCACAAGCGATAGGGAAAGAGAGAGAGAGAGAGAGAGAGAGAGAGAGAGAGAGAGAGAGAGAAGAGACAGAGACAGAGACAGAGACAGAGACAGACAGACAGAAGACAGACAGACAGAACAGACAGACACAGACAGACAAAGACAGACGACAAGAAGAGACAGAGAGAGAGAGAGACAGAGACAGAGAGAGTGAACAGAGACAGAGACAGACAGACAGACAGACAGACAGACAGACGACGACAGAGACAGACAGAACAGACAGACAGACAGACAGACAAAGGTAGTCAGAGGACATAGACTTCAAAGACGGACTGAAAGGAGAGAGTTGGGGGAAAGAGATAAAGAGGGGGAAAATGAGAGGGGCGATATAGGGAGAGAGAGAGAGGTGGGAAAGAGAGAGAAGGAGAGGGAGAGAGGGAGGGGGGAGTAGCAGAGAAAAGAAGGTAAAGGTGAACGTGTCCCTTAGCCTAAGCGGTCGTAGGGAGCAATGTGTCAGAGACCTCAGCTTCTCTAGGGGCCAGCATGTTGAGGGCGGCGCCCATCTCCTCTACCTCACTGCTTTACCTTGCCTGGCCATAAAGAAGGCAGGTATCATTCAGCTGGGTGAACTGGGGACTGTACTGAAGCCAAGGCGCACAAAATGGTCACCCATCCGACTGGGGAAAAGCAAGCTCTCTGACCACTGAGCTATCGTCCCCCCAGTTAAAGGAAGAGATGACAACTTTTCTAAAAAAAATTAAGACTGATCTAAAAACAATGGATGTCCACTAAAAGAAAACTTTTCACATTTGTAATCAACGTTACTGGAAATCTAATAATCTTACATTAAAAAATAACAATGATTCATTTAATAACACTATAAAGTAAATTAAGTACCTTCTCGTAACAAAATAATCGAATGTTTTACCTAAAGTATAATTCATTTGAATTTTTACCTTTACAGATGAAAATTCATGTAGTCCTTCTCTAACACATTTGTCACAATTCCTCTCTATTTATTGGTTTTAACAAGTTTTCCTTAACTGATTTTCAAAAAAATCTCTTTTATTACACCAGTCATCAAAATTATATCCCACTCAATCTACCATTTTTCTCTACCAACAACTTAATATATGTCAACTGAACTGCCTACTCATTTTCTAAACTGCATAAATGACTCGAAAGTCGAATATAACAACTGCAATTTTCTCACCTGTATTATGTCAGAAGCATTCTTAGCTCCCCCCTCATGCAGGCACTTGCAGCAGTAGTGGTGGCAACAAACTGTTGACAGATTCGTCTACACAGCACTGAGGTCTGTTCCAAATGAAATGCAGGCCCTGGGAAGATCTCCACTGGCGCCCGGTTCTTTTCTCTGGATGAACTTGGAACTTTTCCTGGCGATAGTCGACGTCGGTGGCACTTTCCTGGTTTACAAGGTATCTTGTAAAACAGATGTACATCACAACGTGAATGATAGGGAAATAAGCAACAAAAATTTGGGAAAAGAGATAATAGAAAAAGCCGCCAGAGAAAAATAAATAAAAATAAAATTAGGAATAAATCATCAAAGAGGTCATTAAGAAAGTACATGAGCAGGAAGAGCAGGAAGAGCAGGAAGAAAGGATAAAATGAGTAAGAATAATTATAGTCTTTCAAAAGTTAAAAAAAAACAACTTCTAAAGCAAACAACATCTTGAAATTTAAGGAGCAGAAAAAACCACGATAGTCAGAAACAATGGAAAATGACAAAGACAAAAAAAAGTTGGACTAGAAAAATATCCCCTCAGAAAAAAAAACATGAGCTCGAACTCGTTAAATGCCTCACCTTCCCTTCAGAAAGCGGAGGTCCTGATGGCTGTCATCACTTGTCAGGTCACAGGCACTTGATAAGGCAGGTCCTGATGGCTGCTCTCACAATGGTCAAGTCACAGGCACTTGATAAGGCAGGTCCTGATGGCTGCTCTCACAATGGTCAAGTCACAGGCACTTGAAAAGATAGGTCCTGATGGCTGCTCTCACAATGGTCAGGTTACAGGCACGTATAATCCACACTTTAACCTCCCAGTCAGGATCCATGTACCAAAGAATAAGGAGGAGGAGGGATCTAGCCAAAGGAAATTAAGAATGAATTGACAAGAGTTATAGCCGGTAATGACCACTGCAGATGATCTAAGCATAGCGTGCCAAAAGTCAGTCACATGACCACCAACATGATACAGAATGGAGTTACAGCACCTTCAAACAACCGAAGCCATGTAAGAAATGAGTGACAAGAGTCAAGGCCACAACATAAAGAATGGAGTAACAGTCCAGCCCCTCATGACCACTGAATCCATACCTTTGTAGATGGAGACACCAAGATCACTGGTACCAGGATTGCTCTCCTCTAAACACTCCTTTCCCCCTTTTTTGGTTCTAGTTTTATTTTATTTTTCGTTTAGTTAAATTTATTTTCAAAAGGTTTAGTTGTATCTTAGTTTTGGTTTTAGTTTAATATATTTTAGGTTTTTATTAACTTCTAAGTCAATTTTCTCCTAACATTTTGGGGGGAGGTGGTGTTTGCTTTAATTTCTTTTTAATTCTATCTTTTTCAGTTTAAAATTCTACCCATTTTATTAATTTTTTTTGTGAGGAGCATTGATGCAACCAGAAGCTTGGTGTCCAGTGATCTTTTGACGACAACTGACCAGGCAGCCATGTAAACAGACAGACCCTCAGGAGCACAAGATTGGCCACAGCAAAAGGAAATAGAAGAAATAAGTGACACCAGTATTTTGTGAGCATGGTAGACACTGCAAAGGTTTTCTTTTGAAAATGTATGTGAACTATTTAGCCCAGCATATCTCCGAAAACTACAAAGCTCGACAGATTTCCAAAAACACATCTCCGAAAACTATGGGGTACAACAAATCTCTGAAAACTACGAAGCACAACACATCTTCGAAAACAACATATCTCCGAAAACTATGGAGCCCGATCCTTCTACAATAATTCTACAAGTAACTCCGAAAAGTTAAGTTCTGTTTCACACTGTACGAAACTGATGGGAAGTACCTGGCAAACAAAAACAAATGAGTCTTAGATATAACGTTTTTAATTGACAGTCAAAAGTGTATGTACACATTATATATGTGGTTGTCTATAGATAGATGCATGTATTTCACAGAGAAAGAGGGGGGAGGGAGGGAGGGAGGGAGGAGAGAGAGAGAGAGAGAGAGAGAGAGAGAGAGAGAGAGAAGAGAGAGAGAGAGAGAGAGAGCGGAGAGAGAGAGAGAGAGAGAGAGGCAGAAAAATAGTTTGGGAGAGAGAATGGGAGGGGGGTGGAGAGGAGAGATAGTGAGTGAGAAGAGAGACAAAGAAAAATAGGAAGGCGGAACAAACTTGAAGAGGGAGAGGAGGTAGAAAAGGAGGGGGAGGGTGTAAGTTAGATTAAGTGAAGGGAGGGGCAAGAGGGGGGGCGAGAGAGGGAGGGGGAGAGGAAGAGAGAAACAGAGAGGTATGCGTCAGAAAATGATATCTTTTAAAACTGTATACCCCTTTTTTTTAAAGAAAGAAACTCCTGTATCCACTGGATAATTTTTTTTAAGATATTTTAAACATCAAACATCAATGGATCATAATGAAAACAAAGGAAAAAAAAAACACAACAAAGACAGAAACCGGTCATGTAAAGAGACACCCATCGATTGTAGAAAAAAGCATAAAAGAAGAATGTTGAAGGTTTGAAGCTGATATATATAAAAACAAGCCACAGTTCCAAATTTAGTCCTGAACTACCGAGAGAGGAGGGGAGAGAGAGAGAGAGAGAGAGAGAGAGAGAGAGAGAGAGAGAGAGAGAGAGAGAGAGAGAGAGAAGAGAAAGAAAGAGAGAGAGGAGAGAGGGGGGGGGGATTTGATTTTATTCTTTTTTTATTATTCTATTATATCGAGGATACTAGAATAAGCACTCTTGTGCTTTTTGACATCTAGACCCGTGTGTGTGTCAGTTTTGTAAATATCTGTTCCCACCGGCACACGATGGCCTACTCTTACGAAAAGCTGAACAGGATTTAACGTGCACGCTAGATGTTCTGCGTGCGTTTGCACACGGGGCCTCGGTTTAAAGTCTCATCCGAAATACTTTTGGGGAGAGTGGAGTCAGCACTGATGTTAACTCCAGGAGAAAAACCTCGACCGGAATCAACCCGGTCGTCAAATTGCCAGCGCAATGTTCTGACCTCTAGGCTATCAGAGAGAGAGAGAGAGAGAGAGAGAGAGAGAGAGAGAGAGAGAGAGAGAGAGAGAGAGAGAGAGAGAGAGAGAGAATTTTTTTACATCAAAAGTTCACATGTTAACTGTCCTTTTCAGTTCTTGACCTTAAATGTTAAGTTCTATTCTGAATTAAACTTATGTCAAAATGGCTGCTTATGCCTAGAAAAAAAAAGACTGACGACTTCGAAGCTTAAGCTTGTACAACAAACATACACGTTATAAAAAGTACCTACCAAACCATAGTGCACATTTTCTGAATTCTCATGTGTGTGCACAGGGAAACTTTGCCCCACTACGTTTTTATCCTGGCATTCTTTAGGTGTTTTTTTTATAATCCTCTCAGTTCTCCCCTTCTTATTAATTTAAATGTGTAAAAGTACATATGAATTACGAGGCTGAGGTAAAAAAAAAGAATGGCATCACTTACCTGTAACCACAAAACAAGTCTACAAGGAGCAGCAACAGTCAGAGTGTCTTGTCCAGTTGAGCAGCAAAATGATTCACTGAACAGTGAAGTGCGCAGGCCTAGTAGGTCAGCGCCCTCTGTGGGTGAACAGAACTCACTTTCCCTCGTGCATCACGGACCATGGCCCTGCTGATGGCAAGATCAGCTTCACACTTTTACAGCCACCATGGCATCAGTGGATAGCGCCTCGGATTTCAGACTGGAAGGTCGCGGGTTCGAATCCCATAAGAGTCAATAGGGAGTGTTCGGACTCCGGTCGGTGCTGTGGGCTCAGTGGGAAGACTAGGACCACACAGTCGAGCTTCATCCACTTTAGGGATGCGAGTTTGAGAGTGTTGTTCAAACTACCTGACCAACACTGCAGGTGTCTGCATCTCTCGGGCCTGGTTGAGTCTGGATATAATAAAACGATTCTGACGATTTAACAATGTAAACGATTTAAAAGGAAACCATACATTAGTTTTCCTCTGTGTGTGTGGTATATATATATATACATATATATATATATATATATAATATATATATATATATATATATATATATATATATATATATATATATATATACTAAAAGTCTAGTGGTTAGGACCTCGCGTTGTGTGTGTATGTGTGTGCGTGAGTAGTTTCTTCTTTTGGTATGTGTATCTTCGATTTAAAAAAAAAATTCATTTGTACAGATATCTTCTTAAGTTTTTTCCCTTTTCAATTATGCATGTATATGATTTTTTTTCTCTTATTGTTGCTATTGTTGTTGTGTTGTAGTAGTAAGTAGTAGTAGTAGTATAGTAGTAGTAGTAGTAGTAGTAGTAGTAGTAGTAGTAGTAGTAGTAGTAGTAGTATAGTAGTAGAGTGGTGAAGAACTTGTAAGTACTAAAGTAGATGTCTTTCAGAGTTGTTAGTTACATTTACTAGAACCCAAACTTAAACACGAAACAGATAGTGAGCTTACTATAGGGATGGCACACTCCATAAGGACTCTAGCAATTCAATGCAATACAATTGAAACAAACACAACAAAGAAACGTAGGCAGACAGAAACATAAAGGGGAAAAAAGAGAGAAATCAAAAGTGCTGTTTAGCGTATCTCTCTGACTCACCTCACTAACTTGGCTTCTGTTGCTGAGCACACGTATCGATTTAAGGACACATGACTCATGAAAGACCCAAAGAGTATTCTGGTCTTACGTACACAGTATTTTTCTCTCAGAAAATAATCTGCCCTGTGTGACCTTTGGTCCACGTACTTGCAAGGAGTGGGAGTGGTTCCAAAGAGAGAGCCAGAAAAGATTAATGATGATACAGAAAACATATCAGGGAGTGAGTGGGTGGGCTTAAGTTCAATCCCCCAGCTTCCTGTGACGTCACAGACATAATGATCCACATCTTAAAAAAAAATTGTAAGTGAATATGGAGACACTCCTCTATATAATAAGTTGTATTGCACCGGGAAGGCGAATTTGTAATTATGAATATTTTGATTTTATAAAATCTGCAACAAAAAGGCTACACGATTAAATAAGCGACTTTCTACCACATTGTGAGTCGTATTGCATCAGAGGTCGATGTTTAGTTGCTAACATGTTATTGATTTGCAATTTAAAAAAAGATATTTTTAAATGACTGAAAACTGGAAAACTCTGTTAAAAAAAAATTGGAAAAATGAAATGCTATACTTACAACAGTTCAAAAAAGAGAAATGGACCCATTCTGCTCCGTACTAGATGATCAGGGTTAGAGACTGGGTCGGCTTATAGGAGTTTTTAAAGCAAAAGGAAACAAATTATGACTCGATACTCCATTAAAAGATGGAAAAATAGTCATCTAGCTATCTTTCCCTAGTCTGGCGACCATGGGGCACCTCCGAAGACTTGAAAACCAGTTCCCTCCATTCCTCTTGTTCTGCCTTTCTCAGAATTTTGTTGAGTTCTAGGCCTGTCCATTCGCTGATGTTTCCTCGCACTCTCCCTTGGTCTGCCCACTTTTTTTTTCCTCCATGGACAGTACCTTGCAGTATTGTTTTTGCAAGTCCTTTTGATCTTGTGACTTGCACCTACTATGTAAGCTTACGCTTTTTTATGATTTTTAGAAGGTTTTTCTCGGGCCCAAACGCTAACAGCTACGAAATCAAAGAAAATCTACTGATAGAAAACCTGACCATCACCTACTAAAAATAGCCCCTAGCGGAGTAGTGCGTCAGATACAATGCGACTCATTCGATGGTGGAGGGTCATAGTTCACCGTTTACTATTCCACGTAATAAGCTAGCATACATGAATATCATTTAACCATGCTGTGGTCAGCGGTTTGCCAGAACTGGAGAAAAAAAAAATGATGTAGATATTGCTATTGACGTCAAACAGAACCCGACTTTGGGGGGATTGAATCTACGCCAAGTGGAGTAATGTTAGCCTCTGGAGGGAATAGACGACAGGGGAGAGAAGCGGAATGAAGATAGGATTTGTGGGTCAGGAGACTGAAGCTCTCTCCTGGGGTTCAGTGTCTGTGATTACGTGGCTGATTCATGCAAGTGTATGAAGAAAATGGGTTTTTTTAGTAGTCTGTCCTTCGCCCCCTCACACTCTAGTATTGTTTTAGATATTGTGGGTAACAGAGGTCGTAGTGATATCCGTGAATATAACCCATTAACTTGGTTTGTTTATGAATTTGCTTATACTATATTATTCATTCATCTGTTTGCTTATTACTTTGTATCCTTTTCATACGTATATGATTCTCTATTTATTCATTTGTTAATTTGTTTACTTGTTGGCTTTGATTATGTTAGCAGGGCAGACATTTCTAGATAATGTGTTGTGTTGCTAGTTTTGTTTTGCTTCGACCATTTTCTTGTGTTTTGGTGTGCTCAGTTGCTTGCTTGGGGTTTTTGTGACTTTTTTACTTACTCTTTTTCTATATAACGTTTTTTTTATCACTTTGGACTAATGCAATCTACGCTATTATTTATTGTGATATGTTGCAGTTCTCTCCTCTCTCTCTCTCTCTCTCTCTCTCTCTCTCTCCTCTCTCTCTCTCTCTCTCTCTCTCTCTCTCTCTCTCTCTCTCTCTTCTCTCTCTCTCTCTCTCTCTCTTTATTCTCTCTCTCCCTCTCTCATTCTTCCTCATACTTCCACTCTCGATGAAAACTTTCAAATCGAGGTCCCCTTGCAAACGCACTGTTCGATATCACCTTCGTCCACTGTTATATCTTTCAGCTTTCTTGGCACTTTCCGTGGACAGATGACTAATAAAACAATCTTCTTGCTAATAATCCGGTGACTTGTACTGACGCACAAGAGTGCTTATTCCATTATCCTCAGTATAAAAGAATAAATTAAATCAAATCAAATCAAATCAAATATCTCTCTCTCTCCTCTCTCTCTCTCTCTCTCTCTCTCTCTCTCTCTCTCTCTCTCTCTCTCTCTCTCTCTCTCTCTCTCTCTCTCTCTCTCTCTCTCTCTCTCTCTTTCTAAATTCTCCCGATTTATTATTCTCTTACGGTTGCCAGGAGCCTGTCTATATAACTAATATCACAACTTTCTGGAAATTCTGTGCTAAGAGTTCCCCTTTTCCGTCCCTGTCTTTGTTTCTGCCTAGTTCCTTTTCTTCCCGTCATCTTTTTATTTGGGTGCTTTTTTGCTTTCTTGGTCCACTTTCCCGCCTTTTTTCCAGAAGACTTTAAAGATAACAAGTCTCTTCTGCGCTGAAATAGGATGCGCTGGTCCTGACTTGTCAGGCGCTTGACGGCAGCACAACGCATGTTCTCTTATTTGACAAACAACAGTCAGTTGTCTGAACGTTTGACAAAGACGAAGTCCCTCTATCTCTCTATGTCCGTCTCGCTCTGTCTATCAGCATGCTTGTCTGGCTGTTTGTCTGCCTATATGTCTGTCTCTTACTTCTCCTTCTCGTTATTCCTGTCTCTCTGTCAGTCTTTCTCCCTGTCTGCGTCTCTTCTTTATATATTAGTCTGTCTAGCTCAGTTCCATTGTCTGTGTGGATGTGTGGTGTGTGTGCGTGGTGCGTTGGTGCGTGTTTGGTGCGTGCGTATGTGTGTGTTTATGTTGTGTGTGTGCGCGTGTGTATGTGTGTGTGTGTGTGTTTTAGGCAGACACAGTAAACCACAGACACAGAGAGACAGAGAAATAAATGTAGAGCATGTACAAACTCAATTCGGGACACTTCACTTTATTATCACTGACAGATTCTACTCTGAAGAAGTTCGCTGGCGCACAAGAAAAGCTGTTCTATATAGATCATTCCTTCCATTTGTTTGATGTACTTATTAGTCTGCTCTACAAACGCATTTGTTATGAGAATGTCTACTGAGAGTAATGCCATTGTTATGATTGCCTATGGAGTAGTGACCTTTTCTGCTAGTGCTACTTCCCCTTACATTGATTAGCCTTCACTTCCACAGTGACTGGTCTTCTGATGGACCAAATCAGCATGGGAAAGATGATGGCAATAGAGATAAGTGGATAGCTTTCAGCTTGTCAGATTGAACGTCACTGTTGGTGGTAAAGAAATATGGGTATACTATCGCCACAAAAAGCATAAAAGGCTTCGGGAATAAACAGAAAAAAATAGATCAACCTACTTTATGATTTATCTGTAAGGAAACTAGAGAAAAAACAATAAAAACCCATCTAATTTAAGTATCCTGTCGTATTTTAAGAGTGTATTTTAGGAATCTTGTTTGTACGTGTCTTACATTGGCTGTCTTTAGACCAGGAATCGATGACCTGTGTGTGGTGTGTGCTGAACCTCTGGAACATTCGTTAATATACTCTCTGAATTTTGTGTAAAAGTATACCCGCTTTGGCCACTTGGATGGATGGCCGGAGCATCATACACTGTGCAGCCAGAACAGGAATGGTTTCGTTTAGAATAAGCTGCTTATGACACACTGCTTGAAAAAAGAACCGCCATAGCAGGATCAAACAAGTCTTCTAGGAGTTAAAGGAAAAGCCAAGTGAAAGCAAATCATCTTACATACTGTTCATAGGGGTTTGGTTTGGAGAAGAGCCTAGGGTTAATGCCTTTAAGTCCGTCATCTACCGACTTGGGTTCAAGCCACTACCAAAGGCCAGGGACCGTTTGGTGGGAGTTTGCTCTACTGAAGCTAAAATCATTGCCAACTCTACTCCGCCGAGACCCTTGTTGATTAGACTATAAAAGAGGTTTCGTGTGTGAATGAACGCAGAACATCTACACACGTTCAAAACTTGTACTACCTTTCAGAATGGTAGGCTCTTGAGTTCTAGTACAAATGGATAACAGAGGTTTGAAAAACAACGGCAGGGTACACTGACGTCAAATTTAGACTTCAATCCCGAAGTCGGAATGCAGCTACATACACACACACGCACGCACACACAAAAACACATACACACAAACGCGATGCGTGCGCCCGATGTCGCGCGCACACACATTCATGTGAATTGCCCATCTTTTCAGCCAACTGCTCTGCCTTTGATTCAAATCACAGCATTTTCTAAGACTGTAATTCTGGTAATTACCTGAAGACGAGCTTAATCCTTTGATCACAAGAGGTTACGATCAATAAACTAAAGAGATGTGAGGTAACTACCAGATCTCTCTCTCTCTCTCTCTCTCTCTCTCTCTCTCTCTCTCTCTCTCTCTCCTCTCTCTCTCTCCTCTCTCTCTCTTCTCTCTCTCTCTCTCTCTCTCTCTCTCTCATAACATCTGGTTCACACGGTAAAACACGGCCTGTATTTCGAAGAGAAGGTCGTTGTACGTGATGGGAGTGGATCACATTTACGAAATTGGTGTCACATTTTTTTTCTTCTCTCTTCTTCTTCTTCTTCTTCTTCTTCTTCTTCTTCTTCTTCTTCTTCTTCTTCTTCTTCTTCTTCTTCTTCTCTCTTCTTCTTCTTCCTCTTCTTTTGGCAGGTGTCTTCCTTTGTCTTTAAAGGAAAGACAAAAAACACACAAAACAGGAATGAAGAAATTGAGAGCAAGAGGCAAGTAGACTAAGAAAGACAGAGACAGAGACAGCGAAGACAGGACAGAGACAAAGACATAGAGAGAGGGGGGTGGAGGGTGAAAGACAAACAAAAAATACCCAAGAAGGATAGAGACAAAGAGACGGAAAGAGGAAAAAGAACAACAACAAAAAAGAAGTTACCTTAGCAATAAGCCTACTACAACCTTTAAAGGCGGAAAACGTAAACAGAAACAGTTACTGCAAAAACAAAACAGAACACTAACAAAAAACAAAAACCCAAAACAAACAAGCAAATAAACAAAGAGCAACAACAACAAAAAACAAAAGCTGGATACAAACTCCCTCCTCTCTCATCGATCGCCTGGTAGTGTTATGCGTGGTACCATGGCTTCTAAAAATGGCCACCTTGCGCAACGAATCCTTTGTTTGCTGACCTTCTGGGGCCTGTCCTTTTGCTGCGATCATTTTTCTCCAAAAGGATTGCTTATCTTTTATCTATCACATATTTCGAAATTTCATCAGTTTCCATTTATGTTCGATTGTTGCTACATACAAATGTCTATTCGATCGTAAGTTTGGGTAGTCAAAAGTAGTAATGTTTTCAGATGGACATTGCGAAATATCGCTTGTTTGTTTCCGGTGAAATAGTATGTTGAGAGGAAAAGGGGGCGTCAGAGAAAAGGACGATGATAGTACTGGTGATGTTGCTGCTGCAGCTGCAGTTTCTGCGAATGCTACACTACTACTACTACTACTACTACTACTACTACTACTACTACTACTACTACTACTACTACTACTACTACTACTGCTACACTACTACTACTGCTGCTGCTGCTGCTGCGCTGCTGCTGCTACTACTACTACTACTACTACTATACTACTATCTACTACTACTACTACTACTGCTGCTGCTGCTGCTTGCTGCTGCTCTGCTGTTTCTGTTGCTACTACTACTACTACTTGTTTGTTGTTCTTCGTTTTTTGTTTTCTTGTCTTCTTCTTCTTCTTCTCTCTTCTTCTTCTTTCTTCTTCTTCTTCTCTCTATCTTATCTTTCATCATATTTCTTTTACTACTACTACTACTACTACTACTACTCTACTACTACTACTACTACTACTACTACTACTACTACACTACTACTACTCTACTGCAGCTGGTAATTCCCCCTCCAGTTAGCATCGGTGCGATTCCATTCACCCCGAAAGTCCTTTGGATTCGGCTATAAACTAAGATCCTACGTGCGAATACGCGCGAAACGTTTTGCGTATAAATAAAAGAAATAGACCACGTTATGCCTGTTGGAACGGATAACAACATAAAGCAACACGCAAACATGCACACCGCTCTCATATTAAGACAGCAGTGCTGAAGCCACAATGCGGCAACCTGAATTTTTAATGATGGTTGTATGAGCAGGTCGGGGCTGTATACGGCAACGGTCTCGCAACTCCTGCGACGTAACTAGAACATGCGTATCTGCGGTTGACTGTCCAATGGATCTTTCCAGTGACGTGGAGAGGGGGGGGGGGAGTCTGTTGCATGGGTAACAGCTTGCCCATAATACTTACCCAGGCTTTGGCTCTAGAGCCTAGATTCCAACTCTATAGACTTCCGAGACTGACGGATGCCTATTACTGAATGAGCAAAATCTCACCTTTAGTGAGTTTAGTAGCTCTGGTGGAGGAACGAAAAAAAAAACAAAAAACATAACTCAACAAATATTGTTATGCTTTAATGACATGTTGAAAGTATCTTTATTCATAACTTTTCTACTTCAAATCTAGTTTAATAGGATTGTAACTAAAATACGTTAACACAACTTTACATCAGCCAGACATTTCTTTTCTCTTTATAAACACAGATTTGTTCTAACAGCATTCTACTTAGAAGTAATGCCTTTCTTGCAAACTCATAGCACTGCCGCAATGGTCTAATACTGTATGCACCTGAAACATCAATCCATCCTCTGATCAGGCAAAACGGTTGTGACATAAACAGGAAACGTGAATGCCTCTGTACTTGAGGTCAAATACCACAGCCCGGTCAGTGACATCTTCACTTCCTCAGGCCTCCATCAGGGATGCGGCCTCACGTGCAGACGACTCTTCACCTCATTAATAAACAACAGTGCCAGTTCAACGGGAAGTTTTGGGGGGTTTGAATGGTCTGATCACTCTCATGAAAGAACGATTGACAGTGAAATAGCGGGGGTGGGACAGCATGTGGTTACAGTGCTGTGCTCGTGATTTGTCGGCCTGGGAGGGAGCCATCCCGAGGGGACCTAATCGGTGACAAACTTAAAAAGCACGCGCACATAGAGGGCACGTTTAGACGCCATTCCCCAAGTCGAAATGTGACTTCTTTAATGGTGGGTAAAATAGTGGCATATGCAAAATCTCACCACTGGTGACATTTGCAGAATTAGCCGAGGAATAATTTTTTTTTAGATAGAGACTCGATATACACAAGTGATGTTTTCTTATTGCAAACTTTAGATTTCGAAAGAACTCAAAAAGTACCCAAATAATGATAAACAGCATGCTAGCTCTATATTATGTATGCATTAAACACAAGAAAATATAAGCAAAACAGAAACAAACCAAAACCAAGCAAACAAAAACACAGCAGGCTGTTACTCACCCAGCCAATCCAGCAAACAGACTGAGTTCTAGCAACAAATCCAACGATCATTTTCTACCTATCAATATGTCACTTCAAAAACAGGACACAGATTTACTTTTCAATATAATATACACAACAAAAACGACACATCACAAAGTATTATTGGTACACTTTAGGCATGAAGTAAGTTTACTCTTTTTTCCAGTAGAAACCAGTTATTTATCATGAAGACTAATAGGCATAACTTGCTGCCCGTGTATATATATATATATATATATATATATATATATATATATATATATATATATATATATAATATATATATATATATATATATATATATATATCTTGACAAAGCGTATCGTTTTCTGCCACGGATCCTGGTACTAACTGTCAGTTTGCAGACAGATAAATGAAATGCACAGAACCAGGGTAGGAAAAGTTCCGTAGTTGCGCAAATCACCCAGATTGTTTATGCTAAATCAAACACTGATGTCGCCCATGGCTTAGATGTACAAGTTATTATTGATAAAACCACTAATACAGTAAAGAAATGTATTTTGAAACACTATACACATACCTGAACATCAGGAAATACGTAACACTATCTCAAGCACTGCGCTGCAGAAGTACCATAGCCAAGAATGATTGTAGGATTACTGCACTGAAGAAACTCCTTAACCGTGTTTTTAGGACGCAAGTGTGCCTGTTAATTTTTTAGGATTAGGTTCTAGACAAGTTTGTGTCGCTCTGTTCAGTATGTCCTCTCCGTTGTCTTGTACCTCCAGAACTGTGCTTTGCAATACTTAGGGTCTTTACCACAAAAAACAGAAATGTTGGGTCCAGTGAAACATCCATGCCATCCCCGTTTTGACAACCGAACGCTAGGCTGCATAGAGGTCCTTGGCTTTGTCTGATGATATTGTGCACTTTCTCATTCATGTCATGGCTCACGAAATGATGCCAAGAGGTTGTATGTAGTATTCAAACACCTCAGTTTTTGTTTTTCTGCAGATCGTCTGCCCAAGTCCACAATTCACTTGTGCTGAATACGGAAAGATAGGAATAACCAGATTATGTAGTAATGTCTGTTTTGTTCAAAAACAGACCATTTTAATTTCTTGGACTGACCTGAGTCTTAGCATGCTGACGATCTTTGTGCAGACATTGATAGCACCCTCTGATTTTGAACTCTCTGCAATGTAATATAATAGTATTTATTGGTTTTTCATAATTGACTATCACCTTTGTGATTTGGGCACAAATTACCATATCAAATTGTAATTAAGTTTTCTTCAAAGTGTTTGTCCCAGTTGGAAAGCTCCGTTTTCTTTCTTTTAAATGCACTTACGCGAATCTGACATTAAAGAATTATAATATCATTTCTTCTAACACTGACTAGGCATGCGTGGTCTTTAAAGGGGGGACGGATAGCCTAGTGGTCAGAACATTAAGCTGGCAATTTGATGCCCCGTGTGCGAACGCACGCAGAACATCTTGTGTACATGTTAAATCCTGTTCCGCTTTTCGTAAGAGTAGGCCATCGTGTGCCGGTGGGAACAGATGACATTTACAAAACTGCATACACACGGGGACTGGACTAAAAAAAAGCACAAGAGTGCTTATTTCATTATCCTCGCTATAAAAGAATAAATCAAATCGAATCAAATAAATCAAATTTAAAGCAATATGCTTATGTGCTTAAAAATGTCTTGAAGCGAGTTGTTTATATACAGGAGCCTAGATGTACACTAAGCAAATAATGGAACCACCTTGTCTCTGACAGAGTGTGAAGTAAAATGCTGCTAGCCTTGATGTGAAGCTGTCAGTTGTGTAAATCAGCTTACCGGGCACGTGCTACTTCTTCACAGTTGCCCACATGGCACATTAATGCCACACTTTGTCAAATGCGCTGCTGAAGTCAACAACAAGAAGTTAAAATGTTTTTTTGCTGCTGTCAGAATTTGTCACACAGAACTCTTGGCTGGAACATCTGTTCTCTTGTGCTTCTTTCACTGCAGACTCCGGCCTGATTTGTGATGAAGATGACTTACTCTGTCTCTGGTTTTAATTTAATGAAGATGACCCGGTGTCAATTCTCTGGCATGCCTGGTGCAGGTCATTTCTTTGCAGTTATAGCAAAGCTGGAGCTTGTTGTTTGGTTGTTGTTTTTTTCTGGGGAGAGTGACAACGAGCGTCAGAGCCCATGTTGTTAGCCATTCTTCTGTCTGCCAAGTGTTGATGCAGACGAATGTTAGCTGGTCAACCATCGAGTTATCTCCGCTTTGTGTGAGCTTTGGCGGAACAAAGTCAACACCAGCAGCTTTTCCAGTCTTCAGTGATCTAATTACACCTCTGCTTCTTCCCCAGAAACAGAAAAAAATTATCCTTATTTGTTGTCTCTTGCACTGTCTGTATGTTTGGGTTTCTTCTCCACTGGTGGTGTGTTATTCTGGCAATAATCAGTCTGCATGGCTAGCCGACAGCGATGTCACTGTTTTCTGTAAGGTACTTTGCATGTTTATCGTGAATGACATTGATTTTTCACTGCTCCTGTCTGGTCAGATTTTTCACAATGTGTAACACCTTTCTGCCAAATTCTCCACCTCCTCCCCCCCCCTTCCATTTTTTCCCAAAGCCTGTTTACTGTGG
>CM060317.1:86154718-86159718 GCA_030674155.1 Stramonita haemastoma
ACAGACAGACAGACAGACAGACAGACAGACAGACAGACAGATCGACCGACAGAATCTAGAGACACAAAATACAACAGACATAAACACAAAAGCAAACAGATATTCAGTCTGACAACACAGACGATCACATCACAAGAAAGAGATACAGTAGAGTACAGACAGATACACAGGGAGATTCGAAGACACAAAGAAAAAAATCAAATAAAGAGAGTGAGGGAGACGCAGACCGACAGAGCGAGAGAGAGAGAGAGAGAGAGGGAGAGAGAGAGAGAGAGAGAGAGAGAGAGAGAGAGAGAGAGAGAGAGAGAGAGAGAGAGAGAGAGAGAGAGAGATCTAAACTCGAAATGAATTTATTCATAAAAGGCCATTGGCCCATACATGAAGGGGGTTGGTGATCAATACACTGAATGATAGGAATACACGGTGAAGTGCAGCGGTGACAAACAAATGCAAACAAATCCACAGGAGAAACAATCATCGCATGCGATCTCATAATGATATATCTTTCTTCAAGGCCTAGATATAAAGTAAATTTCTCATGATGTTAAGATTATTTCATCCGAGGAGCATACACAGAGTTAATGCATTAGGTTGGTTGGTATAATTATTTTGCTGGGATATACTTTTGCCTAGTGTGTCATCAAAGGCGGCGCAATCTAAGACAAAATGTACTTGATTTTTTTAAATCTCCGGTATAGCACTTTATATCACAGCAGATTTCTCTGCTTGAAATTCGGGCTGCTCTCCCCGGGGAGAGCGCGACGCCACAAGTGCAACGCCTACCTATTTTTTTTCCTGTCTGCAATTGTACTTGTTTTTCTATTAGTGTGGCTTTTTTTTTTTTACAGACTTTTGCCAGGAATAACCCCCTTGTTCCCGTGGGGTCTTTTACTGCGCTAAATAGTGATGTGTAACACACGGGACCTCGATTTATCGCCTCATCCGACAGACTAGCGCCCAGACCACCACTCATGGTCTAAGGGATGTGGAAAAAGTTTGGGGCCCAAACGGGATTCGAACCACCGCACACACTGACCCGGACTTTTTTGCTTTCTAGGCAGGCGCGTTACCTCTAGACCACCGATCCACCTTCATTACCACCCATCTTCTGTTGCTTCGTTACATACAGAGCATGGTGTATCAGAATCACTATGCATTCTGATCTAAGTTTTGAACGTTGTATCTGACATACGCCGTCTGAATTTAGACATTTTTTAAAAAAGCATATACAAAAATTAAACACTGAATGTGGTTTAACGTAGTGTAAACTTATAAATTGTCGATAAGATATAAATATATGACTAGTTTTTAAAAAAATCATCCATCGTTGCCAATGACAATTTATTAATTTTTGTCTAAAGCAAAAAAAAACAAGCTCTTTTTAACTGTTCAACACCTTGATTTAACCGGACATATTATTCAAAGCAATATTTGAATCAGCAAAATGCGTATTTGTGTGTTCCAGTTTTGAGAGAGAGAGAAAGAGAGAGAGAGAGAGAGAGAGAGAGAGAGAGAGAGAGAGAGAGAGAGAGAGAGAGAAGAGAGAGAGAGAGAGAGAGAGAGAGGGGGGGGGGGGGGTCTTAGGGTTAGAGGGAGTGGGCGAAAATGGGGTGAATGCAGAGAGTAACATTGCCAGAATCTGTGTATACATGAGCTCTAACGAAATTGTTTGTCAATACAGAAACCTTTGGGCTTGTTTGCATTTATGTCTCTGTATGTCTCTCTTTTTGTCCGTCTGTTTATCAGTCTTTGTTAATCTGTGTCTGACCATCTGTCTGTCTGTACGTCACTCTCTATGTGCCTCTCTCTCTCTCCCCCCCCCCCCCCCCCCTCTATCTCTGTCTTTCTCTCTTTCTCCCTCACTCTCTCTCTTCCCCCCCCCCTCTCTCTCTCTTCTCTCTCTCTCTCTCGCTCTCTCTCTCTCTCTCTCTCTCTCTCTCTCTGGATGAACAGGTGTTCACGAGCTGTGTGGCTGCAAATTTTTTCAGTGCAACTAAATTAGATGTTTAATTAATTATTAATTAGTTGTACAGTCATCAGCATAATGACGATTGGCATACAAGCATATCGATCATGTGTGGGTCGATTCGCATCATCAATTCCAGGCTTCCTGCTGAAAAAGATGAGAAAATCGGCGAGAAAAGGTGACAGTGAAGAGGCGACAGGCAAGAATATACAGTGGCGTTGAAATAGCGCTGTTTACAGTGTGCACGGCTCTTGCAGCTATCTTGCTCTACAACTTTCCCTTTTGCCTTTACGCTGTTTTCTGTCGGGATGCTCACACTTTGAATCGCTGTTTGTTTGACTCTTTCCCCTTGCACGCTGACACTGATGGGTGTGTCAGGCTGTACGATCATTTCCGGGTCTACCCCCTTATGTTTCACAGCTCGAACTTTGTATCTCCTGAATCACCTGAGAAATCTATTACGCATCCACCTCCGAACTTGAGATTCATGCTCCTCCTTTCTGGGGATATTGAATCTAATCCCGGCCCTTCTGTTGATGAAACTGTCCAGAGGTTAGAAAGTAAAGTTGACAGTCATGGTGAACGTTTTGAAGAAAAACTGAATAAAATTCTGGAACTCATGCACACATCCCAGAAACAGTATGCAGAACTCGGTGGCCGATTGCAAAACCTGGAAGAAAATATAACAGCGATCAATAAAAAGATTAAATCCCAGTTCATGCGTCTTGAGAAATCAGTCCTGTCTCTTGGCCAGACAGTCAGTCAGCACACGCAAGACCTTGAACAGGCGAAAGAAGAGCAGACCTGCGCATCGTCTAGGATTAGTCAGCTGGAGGCAGAGGTGGAAAGACAGCAACGCTACTCACGGCGGTCCAACGTGCTGCTGTACGGTGTCAAAGAGGATCCTGCAGAATCAGAATCTTATGACGCTTGCACGGAAAAGGCAGTCAGAATTCTTCAGCGTCATTTCCCTCAAAGAAGCTGGAGTGAAAATGACATTGAGCGATCCCATCGCTTGGGAAAGAAGTCTACCACTGACGATCGTCCTCGCCCCTTAATCATCCGGTTCCAGAAGTGGCGTGACGCCATGGTCATCATACGAGACAGGGAGGGGAAGAATGCAATGAAAAATGATGGGGGCCTGAGAGTGGGAGCCGACCTGACTCAACAACAGAGGAACACCATCAGAGACTACAAGGCTCAAAACAAACACGCCTATTATGTCAATGGAAAGCTCATTGTCCAGGATTCCAGAGCAAACCCTCACTCTCACTCATCAAGCACAGACCGTGTGAAGGACAGCGCCCCACCAGCACGTCATCAGTCATATGCAGAAGCAGCAGCTGCCACCCCCAGAGGAAGACGTTCCCAGGACTCTTCAGAACACCTGGCGTGGTGTGACCAACTGGAGAAGGCACAGTCTGCTGGAGACGACACAGAGGAGGACCAGGAGGATGAAGAAAGACCACTGCCACCCGAATCACAGTGTCTGGATAAAGTGATGACTGAGAGGGAACCATTCCCTTGTTCACCAGCAACAGAAACGAATTCGCCGAAGTCCCATGGATGTGGGAGGGTAACTCCTGAACGCTCTCCTCATGAAACAGACCATAGAAGGGGATGTGAAGACAGTGGAGGGAGGGGTAAGGGTAGAGGCAGAACCATCCACATTAGCGACAATAACCAGTCAAGACTGACAAGGGTTGGGCATTCCAACTGTTCCCCAGTAAGGACAAGGAACCGTCTGCAGAGTTCCACCTCCACCTCCTCACAGCAGGGCACTCTGGACCTACATGTGTCCAGAAAAGTTAGCTCAGCAGATCGTGCAGCCTCCACCACAAAAAAGTCATATGCCAAGAGCAGTAACAGATAGGGGTTAGGCCAGTGCCCTAGTAAGTCATTAAAGGTAACAAGAGGTATAAATGTCAATGCATGCACAGCCAGAGAAAACACTTCACACACTTTTGTTGACCACATTTCCTTGTTAACCTTCAATGTTGAAGGACTATTTAGTTTTGCTGAAACAATAAATCTTACTTCTTTTATACAAGACTATGATTTTGTACTTCTTGTTGAAACCTTTACGGCATCTGTCCCTGAGTCTTTTTTCCCATGTCATACGCCATATGTAGCTCCTGGCGTTAAGCTATCTGACAGCTCTCATGGGCGTCTTTCTGGTGGTGTTGTGCTTTTAGTCAGGAAAGAATTGTGCAAATATGTTGAACGCATTGACACTGAAATTGATAATATTGTTATTCTTAAAATTTCGAGGCATTTTCTTGGAACTTTGTCTGATTGCCTTCTTGTAGGTGCATATCTACCGCCTGAAAACTCGACCTACTATGAAGAGACTGACATATATAATGGTGTGTCACTATTAGAAGATAGTTTGCTAGAAGCAATTAATGAATGTGGTGACCTCCCAGTAATCATTTTTGGTGACCTTAACTCTAGGACAGCTAACCAGAATGCTAGAGATATTGATACTGTTGATGATTTAGTTAGCATGTCTGAAAATGTTGATAGTGAAAACGAGTCGGAATATTCTGAAAAGACTGCTAGACAATCAAGTGATTCTGTCCTTAACTCTTTTGGCAAGTTTTTGTTAAGTGTCTGTGAAGAATTTAAATTGACAATATTGAATGGCATGAAGTCTTTACGTTTCCCTGGTAGTTTTACTTATATTTCACCAGGTGGCTGTAGTGTTATAGATTACTTTATTATTTCATGTGATCTGTTGTCAAAATGTGATAACTTAAAGCTCCTTCCTATGATTGAGTCCAAACACCAGGCTTTGATGCTGTCATTTAAAACCACTAATAATGGGATTATTAAACAAAAACAAAAACGCCAGACATTCCATATCCAGAAATACATATGGAAGGAAGAGATGTCTGAGGATTTTGTGGAAAAGATCCATTCAGAGCTTATACTGGATAAACTGGATAATGCTGTCTCAGAAGTTGACAGAGACATCAATGCTTCCTTAACTGAATTTAATGAATGTTTGAAACATGCTGGGCAGTGTATGTTA
>CM060317.1:86164718-86169718 GCA_030674155.1 Stramonita haemastoma
TTCTCTCCCAGTTATTCCGTTTTTGCCTTTTTTTTATTTTACCCGTACATGTCTTTTGCCCTTACTTCCAAATCTATAGAGATTTCTTTATGATTTTTTCCCCTACAGTCTGTTGTAAGTTATCTGTTTCGTTTTATTCTGGCATATATATGGTGACACTGCAAACTTTGGGATCAGTGCATAAGATTACGTTTGCTTTAATATTTGCTGTCATGTTTGCTAGTATGATCTTTTCGTAAAGCTTTTAATCGCGTACAGCACTTCATTATTTCCTTATTCCCATTTCAGCTAGTGGAAAAAGAGGAAAATAATAATTTCAAGCATTTGAAAAGTTGATACTGGTTTGTTCGAAAGATGGTTAGTAGTAGTAGTAGTAGTAGTAGTAGTAGGTAGTAGTAGTAGTAGTAGTAGTAGTAGTAGTAGTAGTAGTAAGTAGTAGTAGTAGTAGTACAGTAGTAGTAGTAGTAGTAGTAGTAGTAGTAGTAGTAGTAGTAGTAGTAGTAGTAGTAGTAGTAGTAGTTAGTAGTAGTAGCATAAGCAACAACAGCAACAACAGGAGCAGCAGCAGCAGCAGCAGCAGTAGCAGCAGCAGCAGCAGTAGTAGTAGTAGTAGTAGTAGTAGTAGTAGTAGTAGTAGTAGTAGTAGTAGTAGTAGTAGTAGTAGTAGTAGTAGTAGTAATCGTAGGACTAGTGGGAAAAAAAACTCCCCTGCTCTTGAACAAGACACAGCACTGTTCAACATGATCGCTCCCTCTTTCATTAACTCGGTTCAAACAAAACCCCATTCTCATAAATGAACTCCCTCATCAAAACCCCAGAAAACAACGTGTGTGGTGGTCAATGACGCCTGCAGCATTCCGGATGGTCCACAGTACACACGGAGAATGGTCCCCCATCTTACAGCCCCCACAATGGAATAGCTAATTCGAAGAACGAGGATGACGTGTTGTGACAGACCGCCATCATGTCCTGTCTCCAGTATATCCGTTCGTTACACTACTTTTTGGGAAATCGGTGTACAAGGAAGTGTTTTGCTGGTCGAGGTGTGTGCGAATATTCCACTCTATAGGAAGTTGGATTATCATAGAATGCTCCCATCACCTATGCGGTCATTAGGGAGAGAATGACCTCAGCTTTTCTAGGGGCAAGCGTATTGAAGGCAGTACCCATCTCCCCTCCCTCGATGCTTTACCTTCCCAGGCTCTAGAGAGGGCAGGTACCCATTTAAAGCTATCTGAGCTGAAGGATTGTACTGAAACAGAGTCGCACAAACGGCTACCCATCCACTTGGTAACCACGCTCGATGCTGCTTAATCTTAGCTTGGGGAAAGCGGGTGCTCTGACCACTGAACTATCACGTTTTCTTTTACCTCAGAATATCATGTCGTGGAAAAGGATATTGTTTTTGTCTTCTTTGTCGAGTTACAGCACATAAACGCTCACATAGTTCCATATACCCATAGATATGAAAGTGTGAAAAAACACAATGCACAAGTGTACATAGCATATGCTTGAAACAACACGTACACACACATACACATACGCGCGCATGCGCACACGCGCTAGCACGCACACACGCACATTTTTAGACACATACACAAACACACAAGCACACACACATAGACGTACACACATATACACAAACACACACACACACAATCTCTCACACACACAAGCACGCACACACACACATACACACACACATTGTCAGACACACACACACACACACACACACACACACACTCACACACACACACACACACACACACACACACACACACCACACACATACACACACACATTGTCACACACACACACACACACACACACACACACACACAACCACACACATACACACACACATATACACACACATACACACACATACACATTATCCAACTTTGATAATGTTTATTGTTTCTTTCTTTGAGAGAAAATTTCAACTCCAGTGCAAAAAACAAAACAAAAAAGTCTCCATCAAAGGTTTTCGAAAAATACGTTTCCAAGCTACATCTTTTTTAATTCTTTCATTTTGAAGAAGTTTTGATGCCCTCTCGGTCTCTGTTTTTGTCGTCTCTTGATGTGTCAGGGAGAAAAAAACACATTTCTAAGATTTGTTTTAGGTTTTGGGGTTCTTGTTGTTGTTGTTGTTTTTGCAATAGCCCATATGCATAAGTTGTTTTTATGAATTATCGTCGTAATGCGTGTGCATCTTTATACTCTTGAGCAAGATTGATAGTTCAATGTGAGTGTATATATATGTATATATATATTATATGTATATATAGAGAGAGACAAAGACAGACAGACAGAGACAGACAGACAGACAGATAAGCAGAGAGAGTGACAAAGAGAGAGAGAAACAGATACAGAGGCAGAGGGACAGAGACAGGCAGAGACAGAAGTAAAGACACACAGACATACAGACATTGATATTGATGAGATGATATTTTCCTAGATAGATGGCTTGATGAAAAAAGCAAATCAATGCTCGTTCAATATACCATCTGGAAATCAAAATTTGACTTTGACTTGACAGACAGACAGACATCGAGACAGAAAGAGAACGTTTCAAGAGCTTCTTGAAACAGACAAGAACTTTTCCAGTCTTATTTCTGAGCTGCGCTATTCTTTGAGTAGTAAACATTTGCAAGACTTCAATACATGTAGGCATAGAATAGTGGAGGTATACACATTCTACATTTCTGAATGGGAGCTTTACAACTCAAGGTATGTGCCCTCGCCGAAGTTTTCTTGCAATATATCAACCGCATTCAGAGCAGACATTATGGGCACAGAAGGATAAGAGCAGAGTGCGTCACAATAAACCAAACTTTACACACAAGATTTTTGGGGAAAGAAAGTCTGCAACCGAAGTTTAGTTTTATTAAACATGACTCGATAATCATAAAGAATAGAATACTCTTGTGGATTGCCAGAATATATACCAAGAAAAATACTAGCGCGCGAAGAGAACGATAAAAAAAAATCCTCGACAGAATGATGCAAACAAACAAACAAACAAACAAAAAGCAAGCAATCAATATCATTAAAGAACATACAAAAACAAACAACAAGGACAGACGATGCTATTACTGTTACTTTACTGCTGCTACTGCTGTTATTGCTGCTTTTCTTTTCTTTCTTTCTTCTTCTTTCTTTCTTTCTTTCTTTCTTTCTTTCTTTCTTCTTCTTTCTTTCTTTCTTTCTTTCTTCTTTCCTTTCTTTCTTCTTCTCCTCTTCTGCTGCTGCTGCTCTTGTTGTTGTTGCTGCTGCTGCTGCTGATGATGATGATACTGGTAATGCTTCATTGTTCATCTTATTGAGGCCATTTTTCGCAAATATTCAGTTTAGTAGGTCAATTTGTTGATGTTTCGCATTATTTTTTTTCATCTATTTAGATGATAGATGATGTGAAAGACCACTTAAAGATGAATAAAATTGAATAAACGGTATTTGGCCAGACGAAATGCTTTGTCAATTAATGATGTAGATAAAATCCAAGCCTAGAGAAGAATGTTGATTGGATTCGAAATGTTTTGGGATTCTTCCTTGTCTCTGACAAGGTCCCAGTACAGCAACCTGCAGTCATTAGGAAAAAGAGAAATACATCTCTGAAGTTGGAGTGTGGCTACTTATACAGCAACGTGTCTGAAAAGAACCCTACGCAAAAATGTCTTCTCTAATGTGTTTTTAACGTATTACAGCGATTTCATGATGTGATGAGTGTGACACAGTGATAGTCTTTGTGACCACTCGGTTGTTGAGCTAAGAAGCGTCCAACATCACCAGCAGCAGCAATAGCCTGAATAATACGTACAGAGTAAGGAGAACACTATTTACTGTTGTAAGTGGTCCCATTTCAATATGGTAGCTTTGACTATAACCAGACCAGTAACGACTCGTATCAACTTCTTAAAGTTCGACTGACAAAAAAATGAATAATTATTTGACGCTCCACCACATAAGGAGTCGCATTGCACAAAAGTCAAGTTTTAGTTATTTACATTTTTTAATCTGCAATGAAATGGCTATGCAATAAAATAAAAAAAAAACAGATTGAAAATCGGACAATTCTATAAAAAGTTATTACAAATTGAAATGACAGACTGCAGGAAATGACAAAACGAGAAATGGACAAGTTAAGCATCATAATAAATGGTCAGAATGAGGGCTTGGGCATTTTTAAAGCACGTTTAAAAGCAAAAAGATACAAAATCATGACTCGGTATATCATTACAAGGTAGAATAATGGCTACAGTTTTATGATTAATCAGTATCTGAAATTTGCCAACTTGACCCCACCTGCCTTTAATTGCTTTTAGCGAAAAAGTGGGTTATGTTCTAAGCGACTCATTTCGTGGTGGAGCGTCACATGTAATAATGTGCTATAATGTTGTGATGTGTGTTGCATTGTATTGTATTATATTTCATTCCATTGTTTTATATTTCATAACGTTGTGTTCCTTTATATTGAGTCGCTCTATGTTGCTTAGTTGTGTGAGTGCGTGCGCGTGTGTGTGCGTTGTGTGTGTGTGTGCGTGTGTGTGTGTGTTGCGTGGTGGTGTGTGTGTGTGTGTGTGTGTGTTGTGTGTGTGTGTGTGTGTGTGTGTGTTGTTGTGTGTGTGCTTTGTGTTGTACAGTATTGTATTGTGCTACGTTGTTGTTGCTTTTTTTATCTCTCTCTAACGTTTTGCACTTTTATTTCGGATTGGTACTATGTAGATCCGTCTGCTTGTCTGTGTTACTGCTTTTCTGTTTGCTTGCGTTTTTTATTTTATTCTGTTTCTGACCATCTTACTTTTCTGTCCGTAGTTCTTTGTGAAAAAGAAGCAGCAGAAAGTACAACAGCAATAAATGGACCATTTGTACCATGGATTGTTGGCTTTGCTTCTGCAGATAGTTGACAATACATTCTTCATTTTGTTGTGGATTTTCTCTTTCTAAACGTTACACACACACACACACACACACACACACACACACACACACACACACAC
>CM060317.1:86172218-86177218 GCA_030674155.1 Stramonita haemastoma
GTATGTATGTATGTATGTATGTATGTATGTATGTATGTATGTATGTATGTATGTATGTATGTGTGTTTGCGTTTTACACAGCTTTAAGTGGCACAGAAAGACTGAACAACTCCATGATTTTTTTATGGAAAGGAACATAATTATTACACTAACACAATATTCTCAGCGTAAAATAAACCCACTAGGTGTGGTAAGCCGGTGATTGTGCAGATACATTACAAGGCGATTACTATCCCACATCACGAGCATTTGAGCATTTTACATGTGAAAATATTCAATAGCACACCTTGTTTTTACATGTATTATCAGGAAATGAGTTAACAAAGCAAACGACATGTAGGCTGTCCGAGTCTTGCCACCTTAAACAATGAAAACAAAGGATCACACTGTCAATATGTTTGAGAAAAATGAAAGCTGAATTTGCAAAATCCTGTGGAGCACTTTTCTAACTAGACTCCATCAAACTATGTTCAGTAGCTGCTGGACGCCACTTGCTCATGGACAGTAACCACGTGTTTGATAGAACTTTAGAAACTGCTAGACGATTAAAGAACACCAAAATCAACAACCACGCTGCAAACATGGAGCTCAAAGCATCGGGTGGTCAGTGCTTTGCCAGTCCACAGTGTCCATACGGCGCATATGTAACATAAAATGGGCCCTCTCACGTCTGCAGTGGCTGACCTTTATCATAAAAAGCAAGATATATTTGCGGTAGACTGAAAAGAATGCAGCGTTTTCTGTACTTCTCTAGGATGATTGTTTATATATATAATATATAAAATATATATATATATATATATATATATATATATATATATATAATACATATATATATATATGTATGTATTATATATATATATATATATATTATATGAAGAGAAGAGAGAGAGAGAGAGAGAGAGAGAGAGAGAGAGAGAGAGAGAGAGAGAGAGAGAGAGAGAGAGAGAGAGAGAGAGAAGAGAGAGAGAGAGAGATTTAGGGCGCAATGAGGTATCTGTGTAGAGCTTCTCTACATTTCTAGAGTCTGAAAACAGCCTTTATAAGGAAACTATTAGAAAACCATAAGGTAGCTAGCTCCAGCCATTACAAAATCACAAGGAGCAAACACACACACACACGCACACGCGCGCACGCGCGCACACGCACACGCGCACACACACACACACACACACACATACAGGCACGCATGAACACACACGCCAGCGCACGTACACGCACGCTTGCTATCACGCAAAGACGCAGTCACACAAACATGCACGCATGGACATATACGCATACACACATGCACTTAAGCGCACACACACATGTACACGCGCGCAAACATACACACACGCGCGCGCGCGCGCACAAACACTCACACACACACACACACACACACACACACACACACACACACACACACACACACACACACACACACACACCACACACCTCATCTCCACAAGATAACTTTCTCCTTATTGCTATTCTTTTTGTGTTTATTTACTTTCCATTTGTCTGCCTGCTGACTTTTCTTTTCGTATAGGTCTGTCTGTCTGCCTGTGTGTCTGCTCGTCTGAGTTTTGTCTTCTTAGGGATGTCGTCATTACAGACGTAGACGAAAGAAGAAAAGAGAAAACAAGTCAAACCAGCAGCTGGGGTAACGGCAACAAAAGTAATGCTTACGTCACTGATTTCTGCTCTTGAAAAGCACAAATAAAACGATTGTCCATTTTGGGGGACTGTTTTTTTTTTTTTCTTCCAAAACTTTTCTGCTGATACATTTTGTCATAAAAAAAAATGTGTTTGAGCTGAACCCCTATGTTAGTGATCGACATTATGAACATATACAGTAGAGAGATGAAGAGAGAGAGAGAGAGAGAGAGAGGAGAGGAGAGAGAGAGAGGAGAGAGAGAGAGAGAGAGAGAGAGAGAGAAGAGAGAGAAAAAGAGAGAGCAGACAGAGACAGACAGAGAGACAGACAGACAGACAGACAGAGCAGACAGACAGACAGACAGAGACAGACAGAGAGACAGAGACAGAAGACAGAGCAGACAGACAGAGAGAGAGAGAGGAGGGGGGGAAGGAGGAGGGGGGGAGGGAGAGAGAGGGGAGACAGAGATTGAGAGACAGAGAGAGAGACAGAGACGGAGACAGAGAGAAAGACAGAGAGAGACACACACAAGAGACAGAGACAGAGGGCGAGAGACAGAGAGACAGAGAAACAGCGAGTGAGAAAGAGAGAGAAACACACAGAGAGACAGACAGAGAGACACAGAGACAGACAGACAGACAGACAAACAGACAGAGATATACATACAGACAGACGGAGAGACAGAGACAAAGAGACAGAGAGAGACAGAGAGAGACACAGAGAGAGACACACAGAGAGAGAGAACAGAGAGAGAGACACAGAGAGAGGGAGTCTAACAAAACAAAAGACAGCAACAAAAGTATATACATATATACACGACATGCGTTGTTTATGCGTTTGTTTGTTGTCTGTGAGTCTATCATCTGTTTTTACCAGCAAGTTATGGCTTACTTGTGTGAAAAAAGGAACGGGTTGTAAAGTGTACACAAGATGTTTTGCGTGCTTTAGAACATAGCAGAGAGAGAGAGAGAGAGGAGAGAGAAGAGAGAAGAGAGAGAGAGAGAGAGAGAGAGAGAGAGAGAGAGAGAGAGAGAGAGAGAGAGAGAGAGAGAGAGAGAGAGAGAGAGGAGGCTATAATCAGTACCAAAGAGAAGAGAGTAAAAAAAAAAAATCAAAGAATGGTAAGATTGAGCATAGAGAGCAAAACTGGCTAGCAACAAAACAAAATAAAACAAAACAAAAAACCCAACAAAATAAAATAATGAAATACTGATCAACTTAATCAGGAGACTGCATGTTTCACGAAAAGAATCACGCAATTATTTTGTGACGTTGACTACGTAGAGTTTGACTTTTTGTATTGCATTGTGTAGGGCTTCATTAGTTGACGTACGTGTATGTGTATGTATGCATGTATGTATGTATGTAAGCGTGTGTGTCTGTGTGTGTGCGTGTGTGTGTCGGGGATGACGTCTTGAGTATTGTACCTGAAGTATATTGATTTTTACCCTGAATCTTAGTTGATTTTTTTCGTAAGATGTGCATTTTGGTGCGTTTTTTTCTGCTTTCTAATGAATACAATGTTAACTTCCCCCAAGAAATCATCTTGCACAAACAGCTACATGAACTTTATTTTCTTCTCATTAAAAACAGGGAGATGTTGACTTTAACCTCTTGACCCCCCCCCCCCCCCTCTCCCCGCTTAGTAAAGTGCAATAAAAAAAAAAAGAAGAAAATGTGATAAAGTATTTAGAAAGAACAGTGATTAGCAATCAATCTGCAAATCACCGAAGTCGGAATACGGCTGCCTTAATGGAGGGCAGAAACGGTCGTGTACGCACATTCTCACTGTTGGTGAATCTCGGAGCTCTAGCCCAGAAACTAAAACCAAAACTGTAGTAACGCTTTCTGCACCCATTTTGAAACTGACAGATCTGAGGTATGACCTTTCTTGAGGGATGATTTTTGACGGGTACTAAGGGTGTTAATTTTTCTTTAGGACATCATGATTCTCATAATTGTGTGAAACATGCATTGATATCACACACTATATCTCTAGGTATAGCAACAAGGCCTTCACTGGCAACTTTATGTCCCTAAGAACTACATATCCATGCAGCCAGAATTTTTTTTTTATAACTGCAGTAATCTGACACCCCACTTACAGGATTGTGCACGTTATAAATTCTGTGCACAACTATAATGTTCCTTCCTGTCGTCTGTAATTTCTATGCAAGGTTGTTTGTTTTTATCTTATCTTCATCTGTTTTTGTGTCTGCATTTTTAGATTTGTATTTGTCTGTTATCTAGTTTATACCTCCCCCCTCCTCCGGCCCCATACCTTCTCTAATTGTTATTTTGTGTTTTTCTTTAAAAGCCAACCTAAACTCTCTATTTACATTTTTCTTTAGTCAGATTAATGTACTACTCTATTATGGCCTTTCAGTTAGTACAGTAATAGTACTGCAATAAATGGGACATTTACTTTATGAACCAATTCTTGTGCGGTCTTTTGCATTTAGTTTTGCTGGAATATAACACTTTATCTTTGTTTGCAATGTTGGCGACGGCACAGGTTTTTTATCTTATCTGTTTATTTTCTTTATTCTTTCATTTCGAGAATAATGGCTGCAATTATAATGGATAACAGTACAGTGGTAATCTAAGAAAAGACAAATAATTTCATCACAACTAGATCTTGTTTTGGGATCCATTAGGGCATGTTTCATTGATTTTGCATTGTGTGGGCAACGATGCGGATGAACTTTCAGAACGGGCATTGCTCTCTGAAAAACCTGGCCTTGTTTGCCTTTGGGAATCTAACGCAAGCGTGTTATATATTTGCTGGGCTGTTAAACATGTTTGATCTACAACGTTAAGCTTCTGAAAGAATCAATTGCAATAGCAAAGGTTTGTTTTTGTAGGTTATGGATATGATCGATTTAGTTTAATGGAGTCAAAGTATTAAAACGCCAGGTGGCTTTAAGGTGTGGTATGGGCGTCACACAATATTACAGTTGGCCTAGTATACTCAAGCCCTATAGTTCGGATCCTATTGCCGATAGGGAAGCAGATATGGGAAAGAGTGGGGGTAGATGAGGGGTTTTTTTTATTTACAGAGCACGGACTAAGTGCTCGTATGTATTCGAGATATACTTGTTGACACAAATGTCATTAATTACATCAACACTGAGGCTATATCAACTTTACTAGACATTTTCATTTTTCACACTTTTTATCAAATTTTGTTTGTCTTTGAGAATGGACAATGGGTGCTTACAAACACGCGCGCACACACACACACACACACACACACACACACACACACACCACACACACACACACACACACACACAACACACACACACACCAAACGGTGCAGGAGTCATATAGTCATATATCACATAGAAGTCTTTCTGGAGGT
>CM060317.1:86182218-86194718 GCA_030674155.1 Stramonita haemastoma
AGGAATACAGTTGACTGGGAATCATAAAAATCCCCACCCTAAATTCATCAAACGCACCGAGAATCAACCCACGACTTCGTGGACCCATGGGATTGAACAATAAAATATTGACCACTCGGCTGTAGCGTCTGTCCCTTTTTTCCGTTTCAGAGGATACACCGTAATAAAACTGTGTGTTGAGAAATCATGACAAAAGTAATCTGTTCTCCTTAATTTCAGTGATATTTGTCTGACGTAGAATGACTATACTCTTGACTGCACTTTTCATTCTTAAATCTAGGATTTAAGAAGAAAAAAATAGGGGAACAAATGAAACCATTAAGAAAACGATCGCAGTTGTTTTTCTCTTAGAGGTAAAAGGAAAGGTATTAAAGACAGACCTATTTAATCGTGCGCATGAAAAAAAAAAGTTGTGACGCACGTTGAATTTCTGAGGAGTGCCTGATTAAGATATAATGACCAAGTAGACGTAAGAGAGAAGAGAGAGAGAGAGAGAGGAGAGAGAGAGGAGAGAGGAGAGGAGAGGGAGGAGAAAGGAGAGAGAGAGAGGGGGGGGGGCAGGCAGAGGCACGCAAACTAGAAAGTCAAAGCATTGGCTAGCAGAAAACGTCACCAGAGACAGATGTAGGCACACACAGGCAGACAAATGGAGACACTAATAGAGAGAGAGAGAGAGAGAGAGAGAGAGAGAGAGAGAGAGAGAGAGAGAGAGAGAGAGAGAGAGAGAGAGAGAGAGAGAGAGAGAGAGAGGAGAGTATCAAAAAAGCAAAACAATCAGTGCAAGAAAAAGAAAGACATCAAAAAGCAAAGGTTGCAGATCTATCTCAATCAGAGAGGTGACTCCAAACGAGGCCGGCAAATTGCATCGCCCACCAGCAAAAATGTACAGACACAAGACAGCAGAAACAGAGGGAGCCCTGCTTTTTGGTACAGCAAGTAGACTTTATGGGCTTGAACACGCACTTGCATGTGTACACAGGTGCGCGCGCGCGCGCGCGGCGCGGGTGTGTGGTGTGTGTATGTGTGTGTGTGTGTGAGATTAATTTTTAAAAAGTGACAGAAAGGGAAAAAATGTAAGCTTGCCTCTGTTGTGTGTGTGTGTGTGTGTGTGTGTGTGTGTGTGTGTGTGTGTGTGTGTGTGTGGTGTTGTGTGTGTGTTGAAATAAGGCATATCATTTTATGGGTATTGTTGCCAACATAATTAATCACTAACTTTTGGAAAACAGAAGAAAAAAAACTGGGTAAGATTAAAAATGTACGTGCATTAGTTATCTTTAATCTATCTTCTTTTGGTTGCAGTTTTATATACCGCCTACGTATCAAGTCATGTTGGTTTTTATTTAACTTATTCTACCACCTTAGAAATAGGTAAGATGACAAACACAGAGACAGCTGAGACAAAAGAAACTGTAGAATGGTTCTTTAAAATACGTATGTCATTTTCTTTTCTATAGATTGTTGGTGGGTATATTAGGTACTATTCAATTTAGCTCAAATCAGAATATTTTTATCAACATGAAGTTATTATACATAGTGAAGAAAGGTTCAATTTAGCTCAAATCAAAATATTTGATCATCATGTACTTATACGTAGTGAAGAAATGTTCAATTTAGCTCAAATCAAGACATTTTGATCATCATAAACTTATACATTGGTGATGGAAGGTGTCGGGTTTGTGTCCTGATTCTTATGGCGGCCGATAGCCTGATGGTTAAAGCGGAGCTTGCGATCTGATGGCCTGAGTTTGAGCCTTGGTAGAGCCACCACTGATACGCCCATTTAATCTGACTCTTTCTCCTTGAATTGACATCAGTGCTGACTCCACTTAATTGTTGCGATTAAAATTAACGCCCCAGCGGAGATCTCCGATTTAACGAAGTCGACTCTCGACTCATCTTACCCGAAAGTCTTTCAGAGAAGATGTTAAACCGAAATCCCCTGTGCAAAAGATCGCAGAACACCTTTTGCACTTGTTAAAGCCTCTTCACCTTTTTATGTGCATTTATGGCATGCAAAAGAACCCACGGCAATAAAAGAGTAGGTCATGGCAGAAAAAAGTGATCTGTTGAAAACTAACGGTTATGTTCAGATAGCCAAATAATGTGCACGCCCACGGGAAAAGAAAGGAAAAGAAGGAAGTCGACACTGAGGTGACTCACTCTCCTTAGGGAGGTGTCTCAGAATTTAGCATTGAAAACTAGGCTGCGAGGACGACTGCCAAAATGAAATAAAGACAGACAAATGTCTCATTTTTCTTTGGTTCGTGTGAAGGATCTATAGTTTCCTCATGAGGGTAGTAATTATAGGTTTTTTTCAGTGCTAAAAATTGCCATCATGTAAAAAGAAAGTATCTATAAAAAAAAAATGTCCAGTTTCTTTCACTTGTTTTGTTTCTGCCTTTGTTTTGCAGTTCCTGCTCTTGTGTATATGATCAGAATGTGTGTGTTTGCGTGTGGTGTGTGTGTGTGTGTGTGTGTGTGTGTGTGTGTGTGTGTGTGTGTGTGTGTGTGTGTGTGTGTGTGTGTGGTGGTGGTGTGTGTGTGTGTGTAGTTGTGTTATGTTGTGTTGCGTTGTGCCCTTTTGTAAATGCATTTCCTTTCTTCTTCTTCTTTTTGAACATGTCTCCCTGTTCAGTTCATAAGCCAAAGTTATGTAGAAAGGTTTGGTTGTCATGTTTTTATGGAAAAAAGCGGCAAAATCACATGATCTGAAACGATTTTAGCTCCCTTGCATGATAACAGGCTTTAGCATTAGAGATATGAAGTACAACAAAACAATTTCTTTTTTTATGTAGATAACAAACGAATTAGTCCAAGCCCTGCAAATTCACTGACCAATACTGATACCAATACCAATATTTGATGGTATCCACAAGCAGAGGAATTCTTGTGGGCTACAAGACATTGATTAAAAACAATAACCAGAGAAGACTATAACAGAAAGTAATAAGAAAACATAACGTGTTAACGTGTTGAAAGCTCCAAAATGGTTTAAGATGGACCAAGGTATCGACACTGAGACCTAGAGCTTAGCCACAAACAGCATTATATTGCACAATACAAGGCCTAGACATGCACTGCTTTTGACTTTCTAAACTGTCAAGATACAACAAGCAATGCAAAATAAAGGATTGTATGATTTACAATGATGTGAAAAGGATCGTAGCATCAGGCATGTTTGCTCAATTTCTCCACATCTGTAAAAGAAACAAAATGCAGATAGGTCGCAGTAACCCAGCTGACCTTTAACGAAACACATGCGAAGATCTGGCTTTGGTTTTTTCTCTGTGTTGCGTTTCACGGAGACTGGACAAGTTAAAAAACAAAGCGCATAAATAAACTTCCTGTTTTTTTTGTCACAGCACAACACACACACACACACACACACACACACACACACACACACACACACACACACACACCACACACACACACACCACACACACACACACACACTCACCACTCTCTCTCTCTGTGTCTCTGTCTCTGTCTGTCTGTCTGTCTGTCTGTCTGTCTCGTCTGCTGTCTGTCTGTCTGCTGTCTGTCTGTCTCTCTGTCTCTGTCTCTCTCTTCTCTGTCTCTGTCTCTGTCTCTGTCTCTCTCTCTCTCTCTCTCTTCTCTCTCTCTCTCTTCTCTCTTCTCTCTCTCTCTCTCTCTCCTCTTTCTCTCATATTTTTTTTTTTTCTGGGCTGGGCTTATCCATTTACTATCAATAAACATTTCAAGTTCGAGTTTTCTTTGTTTCATTTTCTTCCTGTCAGAGTAAAGTCGTTATAAAACTGCATGAAAGTCTACTTCCCATGACAAAAAATCTCACATTCTAACTCTTACCACCACTTTTTTCAAAAAGAAAAGTGCATGCACACTTGCAAAAAAAAAAACACAACCACACTAATCCATTTTGTATAAAAAGAATATATATGTATATATATGCAGTAGGTACTGACTTGATAATCGACTCTATATGACCATCATGCATGTCGAGCACGTAAATTCCACCCCCTCACCATTCCTCCCCACACAACCCCCTCCTGCCCCCCCTCCCCCACCTCTGCACGTATTTCCTCCCTCCATCCCCCAGTAGTTTCACATCCGCAAAGATTGACCGGATCTGGAGGGTGGAGAGGAATTGTTTGGAGAGAGGGTCAGGCGGAGTCCAGTGGTCTGTCTGCTGTGTATCCGCGCGGTGACCGCTTTGCTCTGCACTGGGGGTGGGTGGCGGCAAGTGTTGTGCTAAGAAACTTCAGCCAAATAAGCCACTTTCGGAACTTCCACTTTCCGGAAGAGTATTGCAAAAGTTTTTTTGTGTTGTGTGTGTGTGTGTGGTATTTAAAGGACTTCTCTGTCTTTCTCTGTGTCTTTCTGTGTCTGTCTCTCTGTCTCTCTTTGTCTGTCTCTGTCTCACTGTCTGTCTTTCTGTCTGTCTGTCTCTCTCTGTCTGCCTGTCCGTCTGTCTGTCTGTCTGTCTCTATCTCTCTCTCTCACTTACACACACACACACACACACACACACACACACACACACACACACACACACACACACACACACACACACACACACACACACACACACAGAGACTGTGATGAATTGTGACCTATTTCAAAACTTTAAAGGCAACTTTTCTATTGTCATTAAACTTTCGAACTTGTGTCCTCTTTCAACCTGAAGAAAAATAATAATGCAGCACATAAAGCAGGTAATAAAGCATAGTCGCACGCAGAACATCTGGCGCATACGTTTAGTCTTTTCTGCTTTTCAGAAATGCAGACCATTATATGCCAGTGGAAACAATTGACATTTACTAAACTGCATACACACGGGGACGTAATGTAAAAAAACAAAGCAAAGACTACTTACTCCATTGCCTAGATATGAATAATAAATATAAAAGAATAAAATAAAAGTTAGTTGAAAAGTATATAACTATTACACACATACATACACACGTACGTACGTACGTACGTACGTATGTACGTACGTACGTATGTATGTACGTACGTACGAGTGTATGTAGTATGTTATATGTATGTATGGATGTATGTATGTATGTATGTATGTATGTATGTATGTATGTATGTATGTATGTATGTATGTATGTATGTATGTATGATGTATGCATGTATTTATGTATGTATGTATGTATGTATGCATCTATCTATCTATCTATCTATCTATCTATCTATCTATCTATCTATCTATCTATCTATCTATCTATCTATCTATCTATCTGTCTGTCTGTCTGTCTGTCTGTCTGTCTGTCTGTCTATCTATCTATCTATCTATCTATCTATCTATCTATCGTATGTTCCGTAAAACTTTCTTTTGTTTAGAACTGTTTATAACTTAGGTATATTTCATTACTTTACAATCTGTCAATATTTTAGACAATCATCTAATTCAAGTTTTCAGTGTGTGTGTGCGTGCGTGCGTGCGTGCGTGCGTGCGTGGTGTGTTTGCTTGTGTTTCATGCTATGGCAGCAATTTCATTATACCTATTTAAGTTTGCATTGTAAGCATATTCTAACTATAAACATTCACGTCACACTTACGCGCACTTACATACGCACGTTTCTATTATACCCCAAATAACTCAACCACTCTGCATTCGGAACATTAGCGTAGATAGTTATATCCTTTTCCTAGCATATGCTTTTTCTGCTGCTGCTTTTCTTTTTGCTTTTTTTGGGAGGTGGAGGTTTTTAGCTTGGTTGTATCTTTTTTCCCATTTATTTTTCCTATTATAGTCATTCCTTTATGTTTTTACGTGCTTCCGTTTTTGTTTTTTTTCCCTGTTTTGTATCATTTTCCCCCTGTTCTTTGTAGGTGGTCTTTTTCTCTTTTATCCTGCCTTCCTTTCTTCCGAGCTGTGTTACTTATTTTCCACCTGCTCTCTTTTTTCCCCTTCTCTTCCTTTCTCTTAGGTTCGTTTTCTGATTAGAAATAGCATGGAGAAAACGGTTCAAGCTTAATAGAGAAAACCAACCACTAAAACGAAATAACACTTAAAGGTTTACCCAGGAAATGCATTCAACTACAATAGTGACATTTACGTCACTCATTTCTTTGTTTTGCTTGTTTTTCCTCTATTCTCTATCTCTCTTTTGCATTGATCGTTGTACTGTAACGTAAGAGATGTCCATTTTCGGACTGTCCCTTCTTTGTTCTGGTGTAGTTTTTTGTTGACGTCGTACGGGTTACCTTTCTGCCTGCTTTTCCGATTGTTCACACAATACGGTAGAAGTTCAAGCTATTCGTAGCGCTGCTTGTTTCAAGAATGGAGGGCCACAAGCTTGTGTGACGCCTACAATGTAACAGCACTGCTTGTTTGTTTTTTAGGTTTTGGAAAGGTGTGTGTGTTTGCGCGCGCGCGCGCGTGTGTGTGTGTGTGCGTGCGTGTGTGTGTGTGTGTGTGTGGTGTGTATGTGTGCGTGTGTGTGTTTGTAGGGGGATGATAGTGTTTGTGTGTGCATTTGTGTGTGTGGTTTGTGCGTGTGTGTGTTTGTGTGTTTGTGTGTGAATCTGTGTGCTTGCCGCAGGCTAGCATATACATACACGTGCACACCCACACCCAGACATCTACACCCATATACACACCTACACCGCCACCACCCCCCCACCCCCCCCCCCCCCCCCGCCCCATAAAAACACACACAGAGGGAGGGAGGGACAGGCAGAGAGTGATAAGCAGAGACGAGAGACAAAGACAGGCAGAGACAGACAAACAGAAAGACACTGAGACAGACAGACAGACAGATATACAGAAATAACAGTTCGCTAAGCATATTACAGACACTTACATGAGTGAAACACAATTTCATTCATTGATGTCTTGCATCCTTAAACGAGAGAGAAAGAGACAACAGACAGGCAGACTGACAACGAATAATAATAAGAAGACGAAGACGAAGAAGAAGAAGAAGACGAAGAGAAGAAGAAGAAGAAGAGAAGAAGAAGAAGAAGAAGAAGAAGAAAGAGAGAGAGAGAGAGAGAGAGAGAGGAGAGAGAGAGAGAGAGAAGAGAGAGAGGAGAGAGAGAGAGAGAGAGAGAGAGAGAGAGAGAGAGAGAGAGAGAGAGGAGAGAGAATGACAATGACAATGACAAATTTTTAATGAATTTAGGCCTCTGTCCATTTTCATTGGGTACATAAATGTATATAAACGTAAGAATGCGTATATCAAGAAAAAGTGAAAAGTGAAAAGAACACGTAAGCGTAAATGATTGACATCAAGATTTACCAAATTCTATGTAGACATGAGGCTGAGTTTGCTATCTCTTAGTTTGAAAGTTTTGTACAAAAACCATGCAAGTTGTCTGATCATTGAAACATTCTGGGGAGGATGTCCGGTCTTAACGCAGCATACACATCACACTGAAAAAACATATGTAGTTCATTTTCTTCTGATCCTGGACGAAATGGACAGTCGTTGTTTGTACCATCTGCACATATGTAACGATTCTTATGAATTCTGAGGTCACTGATTCCAAAACGTACTCGGATAAAGATGTCTCTGAAACACTTTTGCTGTACACTGTCTAAATATGTTTCCAGGGTGAGGGAAGACTTGAAGCATGCATACAAGTTCAGCCTGTTACTGGTACTGATACTTGTCAACCACTCTTGCTTATATATATCGAGAGAGAGGAGAGAGAGAGAGAGAGAGAGAGAGAGAGAGAGAGAGAGAGAGAGAGAGAGAGAGAGAGAGAGAGAGAGAGAGAGAGAGAGAGAGAGAGAGAGAGAGAAAAATACACACTGAACACCGAACAATGAAATCATTTATTGCACTTCCGCCTTTAGCCACGATACAATTCAAAGGGAGATACAGAGAGAGAGGCGCTTCTTCTGTCTGTCTGTCTGTCTGTCTGTCTGTCTGTCTGTCTGTCTGTCTGTCTGTCTTCTCTCTCTCTCTCCTCTCTCTCTCTCTCTCTCTCCTCTCTCTCTCTCTCTCTCTCTCTCTCTCTCTCTCTCTCTCTCTCTCACACACACACACACACACACACACACACACACACACACACATAGATAGACCAACAGATTGATACAGGCACGCAGACAGACAGACAGACAGACAGACAGACAGACAGACAGACATACAGACAGGGAGAGTCAGAGAGAAGATAGACAGGAAGAAGATGGGGTGATAGTTACGGTGGCGAATTTCATTTGGCTCAGCCCCTCGGAGCAATACCTTCCCCTCTGCCCGATATACACACTTATTACCGAATACATCAGTTTATTTCTCACGATGTAGATAGCTATACTTATGACAGTGTGAAAAAAACAATGTCTGAGTTCGGTTGCTACCGACTTTAGACCTATTATGGTTTATGTTTTGTCAACGGTAAGTTATTTATTGATCTATGTATTATTTATCTATTTATTTATTTTGTTATCATTTCATTCATTTATTTGTTTATTCATTCTTTTTGGTTTTTTGTTCGTGTATTTGTGTACGTATTTCATTGTATTAACATTTTTATTCTATTAGTTTATTAGTTTATTTCCTTATCTACTTTTTATGAATTCATTTATATCATTTACGCATTTATTTTTCTGGTATTCTCTTCATTCATTTGTGTCATTTTTTACCAAACTATTCATCAACTCTTTTATAAATGGCATATTTTTAAAACAAATGTGAAATACATGAGTAAACAAATACACCTGAGACATAGGCAACTCAATCAATGATAAACCAGTGATTCAAAAAGAAAACCAATGAACAAACCAGCCAACGAAGCAACAAGAGAGAGAGAGAGAGAGAGAGAGAGGAGAGAGAGAGAGAGAGAGAGAGAGAGAGAGAGAGAGAGAGAGAGAGAGAGAGGAGAGAGAGAGAGGAGAGAGAGAGAGACTCAAATAAGCACATACAAGCACACACACACACACACACACACGCACACACACACACACACACACACACACACACACACACACACACACCACACACACACACACACACACACACACACACACACACACACACTCATACAGGTGCGGCCTGTCATACTCACAGTGACGATAGTCGTCAATAATGTCATCTCCAGCACACCCTAATAACGGGGCACAGAAAAGAGGATTGCGTAGGCAGCACAATGATGACCATGATCCCTGTGCTCTCCATCCCATTCACTGCCAATCAGCATCCATGGTCCCATTTCCTCACCCCTGTGTAAGGAGCGAGTGACAACAAAAAATATAAAAAAAACAGCATGCACAGAAGTGTCGTGTGTAGACACCATCCCATAGGAAGATTCTGGGAGTTGGACTCCCCAGGATGGTTCGTGGCTGTATATGGCAACGTTCTGGCTACGACGGCACTGGAATCGTTCGTATCGGCGATAGACTTTCCAATGGACCATTCCAGTGACGTGGAGAAGGTCTGCTGCATGGGTAACAGCTTGCCCTCCATACTTACTTACCCAGGTTTTGCGCTCTAGAGGCTGAAGCGCACCTCCTTAATCTCCCGAGACTGACGAATGTCTTATACAGTAAGGGTCGGCATTGGCAAATTTGAAATCATTCCTACACCTCGCTGCACACTTGTCTCTATTTCTCTATTTTCTGTCTGTGTTTCAATGGCAATATGCTAGGCTTTTTGTTTTTTTAGTAAGGAACCCTGCCTTTGACCTGACCTGACTGAGTTTCTGCTCTTGGATGAGCCTTCGTCAGAGATCCCCGCACTGATTGAAGCTTCTTCCTCGGTGTTATCTTATAGCGAGAAGCTTTTCAGAACTAAGAAGTGTCAATCGTATTTTCAAGAATATTTGAAATCCCTATGGGTTTTTAAAGCTTGCATCGAACGATGGTGATTAAAAGATAAAAAAAGCTAAATATGTATGTTGCACAAGTGTTTTGTAGAGAAGAAAATACACACTAGTGAATCCTTCTGTCTTATATTTGAGAACCTTATCAAATAAGTACCAGGTATGATATGAGGAGTGTATCCACCCAGGTGGTCACTCAGAGCTAGATGATGACCCACATAAAATAGAATATAAAAGCTATATTATTGCATGTTCTTTATCGTCCTTCCCACCAGTGCTGTCACCTTTTTCAACCCCAGCAACTCCAATAACATCTGAAGCCTATCCCAGTGTTTACAATTATCACTACCTACTTGTCAGAACTAAATGATACAGCCAAAATGTCACACATTGTATATATATATATATATATATATATATATATATATATATATATATATATCTATATATATATAATGTATGTGAGTGTGTGTGTGTATAAGAGAACACTGAAAAGAGAGAGAGAGAGAGAGAGAGAGAGAGAGAGAGAGAGAGAGAGAGAGAGAGAGAGAGAGAGAGAGAGAGAGAGAGAGAGAGAGAGAGAGAGAGAGAGAGACAGGACAGACAGACAGACAGACAGACAGACAGACAGACAGACAGACAGACAGACAGACAGACAGAAACAGACAGACAGACAGACAGACAGACAGACAGACAGACAGACAGACAGACAGACAGAGACAGAGAGAAGGCAGTAAAGAGTCGCTTGAAAAAAGAAAACGTAGGCAAATAGACAAGGAACAAATAATATCAACAAGAAAGATGATGGGAAAGGCAAATGTTAAAAGATGGGAATGTTTCTTGCACGGAATGTTGGGAAGGTGGGGATGCTACTTAAATTGAAGGAATTCTCAACTTCTTTATCCACTTCTTCAACTCCAATAGATGGAAACCAAAAAAAAAACAGACGGATTTACATTCCATTTTATCCTCACATCCTGTGTGTATTAGCTGGCCAGCAACATACATTGTCCCTCTTTCTTACCTTTGTTCAGAAAGGTAACCTTGATCTGTATTTTTCTTTTTTTTGTTTTTGTTTGGGTATTTTTGTGGTCATCGGATGTTGACAATTAGGTCAGCACTATTTTCATCACTGCCTTGCTTCTGTGTCTTTGTTTACTCTATCTCTTTGTCTGTCTTCTCTGTTAATCCAAGTATGTCTCGTTCTTAAGCTTTCTTCCTCTTTTGTCTCTCTAGCTTTCTCTGTCTGTAGTTATGTGTCTGTTTCTGTCCTTATCTTTTTCTGTCTCTCTCTCTCCCTCTGTCTGCCTCTATCTGTCTGGCTCTCTCTGTCTCTGTCTCTGTCTCTCTGTCTGGCTATCGGTTTGTCTGTCCTTCGGATGAGATTATAAACCGAGGCCCGTGTGCAAACGCACGCAGAACATCTTATGCGCACGTTAAATCTTGTTCCACTTTTCGTAAGTGTAGGCTAGTTTGTGCCGGTAGAAACAGATGCAAAGATGTACAAAACTGCAAGCACACGGGGACTGAATGTGAAAAAAACACGAGTGCTTAGTTCATAATCATCTACATAAAAGTATAAAAAATAAAATAATGACTGGTTCTCTCTGTTCTGTCTCTTTGTCTGTCTCCTCTCTGTCTTCTGTCTCTGTCTGTCTGTCTGTCTGTCTGTCTTCTGTCTCTCTCTTCTTCTGTCTGTCTGTCTCTGCTCTGTCTGTCTGTCTCTCGTCTCTCTTCTGTCTTCTGTCTGTCTGTCTGTCTGTCTCTCTCTCTCTCTCTTCTGTCTGTCTTCTGTCTGTCTGTCTCTCTCTCTCTCTTCTGTCTGTCTTCTGTCTTCTGTCTCTCTGTCTCTCTCCGTCTCTCTGTCTCTCTGTCTCTCTGTCTCTCTGTCTCTCGTCTCTCTTCGTCTTCTGTCTCTCTCTCTCCTCTCTCTCTCTCTCTCTCTCTCTCTCTCTCTCTCTCTCTCTCTCTCTCTCTCTCTCTCTCTCTCTCTCTCTCTCTCTCTCTCTCTCTCTCTCTCTCCTCTCTCTGTCTCTCATAACTAATAACTGGTTTATCTCTAAGGTATAGGGAGCCGATGGGTAGCAGGAAGGACTGTAATGATGCTATGCATCCTCACGTTCATATCCTGTCTGCCTGCTCCATTGTCCTCTTTCCTCAACTCTTGTGTAAGGAATAGCTTTATCTGATATGTGTGTGGGGTTTTTGTTTTGTGTCGTTTTTAGTCATTTGATGTTGACAGCTTAGCCAGCTTTGATATGTTTTCATTCTTTGATACGGTTATTTCAGTTTTATTTATTGTATATATTCATTCTGTTTTTCTATCTTTTTCTCTGTTTCTCCGTCTTTGCCCTTTTCTATGTAGCTGTCTTTCTTGGATTCTCTCTCTGTGTCTCTCTGTCTGTGTCTGTGTCTCTCTCTGTCTATGTCTTTCTCTGTGTGTCTCTGTCTCTCTGACTCTGTGTGTCTCTATCACTCTCTCTCTCTCTGTGTCTCTTTCTCTCTGTCTCTCTGTCTCTGTCTCTCTGTCTCTCTGTCTCTGTCTCTGTCTCTGTCTCTCTCTCTCTCTCTCTCTCTCTCTCTCTCTCTCTCTCTCTCTCTCTCTCTCTCTCTCTCTCTCTCTCTCTCTCTCTTTCTCCTTGACATGTACATAGCTGATAGTTGGTGCATCTCCAGACCCTCCCCACAGGGGCCACACTAGGTGACAGAACAGATGCCTAGGATGCTATGCCTCGTT
>CM060317.1:86220754-86223254 GCA_030674155.1 Stramonita haemastoma
CACTCATAAACAAAACAACCAAATAAACCCTAGAAGAAAAACAGAAACTCTGCCAGCCAATCCTGATTCCGATTCTCTCACAGACGTAACAGAGATTTCTATTTTGGTTCAATGATATCCTGTGAGCGCAAGCCGACAACTGAGATGCGCTATGATGATGACTGTGTTTAAGCATCATTATGGGATCATCTTGCCTGTATTTGCATGATCATGATACAGCTAAATGGGGCACTGGAAACAGACTGATGAATTATCCTCTTACTACTTCATTACGAAAAAAAACTGAAACAACTTGAGCCCATGTTTCTGATATTGCTATCAGGCAATTTAATCAATGTGCTATTTTTCTTTAAAATATGTTTTTTGTAAATATTTTACAAAACATGTAATACAGCATGAACACACATAGAAACACCAAAACCATGACACATTCAACAATAAGGAACATTGTATAAATGCGCTAAAGCACTTAAAATGTAGACTATGATCGCAATGAAACAGATTTAAACTTGTTTGTATTTTCGCGTATTTTTTACTAGCATTTTTCAATGCATAGGTCTTATCAGTTTCGTGTTCACTTGGTTCAAATACACTCCAAGTTTTGTGAAAGTCAGTCAATTCTACCACTAATTCTTGAATTAAATTGCTCTGTTGTATATTTAGCTTTTAGATGGATTTGAAATGCAAACATATTATTTTGGGGCTTTATTACTTTTTTTACAAAACTTATCACCATCCTGACATTATAAAAGAATAGATTCGAGCACAATGCAATGCCTTGCAACACTATACAAAACAATGCAGGACAATACCGCACAATACCACACAATACTGTGGATGCAACATCAACTAGAGTTCTTGGTTGTTGTTGTTTTTTTCTTTTGGGGGGTCTATGACATCAAAACAGACAGACAGACAGAAACACAAAGACAGAGAGAGACAGAGAGAGGCACACAGAGCGTAGCAGAGAGAGAATAAGAAACAGAAACACAGACAGAGACAGACAGTGACAAACGTACAGACAGAGAGAGACAGAGAGAGAGAGCCTTGTGTGAACTTGTTTACGGGGCTATGAAACGCCTTCAGCATTTTACAGCGTCATCAACGCGGCCCGGCAACACGAAAAGAAGCCATTTGTGACGTCAGAGCATCCCCGGAACACGCACAGGGAGACAATCAGTTTACAGGGAGGCAATCAGTTAGGACGAGAGGAGAAGTGAAGTGGTGAACTGGCTGTTGCTTGCCTTTGTTGACAAGTGAATCACACACAACAGCAAAGATGGCCCAAATCAATACTGGTATATCTGTCTTCTACTATTTTCTTTTTCTTTTCTTTATACATTTGATTTCTCTCTTTTAAGGGGTCTTAGAGTCCATCCAGCCAAATGTTTCTTGTTTTCTCTTTTTGAATTTCAAGCACATTTCCCCACAATATGTTCTGTTTGTCAGGCTGTAGTAAAGAAATGACCGAAAAATATCAATATTGTTTTAACAGTAACAAAACAGAAAAAAATATTCAGAAAAAAATAGAAGAGCATCATAGATACTCTTCTTAGTGACCATGTGTGTGTACCTTGGTTTCAGTATAGTCCCCCAGTTCACCCAGCTGTAAATGGGTACCTTCCCTCTTTAGGGTCAGGGAACGTAAAACAGCCAGGGAGAGGAGATGGGCACCACCCTTAATCTGCTGGCCCCTAGAGAAGCTGAGGTCTCTGATACCTGGCTTCCCTGTGACCACATAGGTTATTGAACACCTTTACCTTTTTACCTTTACCTATCAGAGATACAAAGGCCGCCTGAAACGTTTTGTTTTATATAAAATGTGATATTGGCCATGTTTGTACACACTTCTTGCTGGGAATGGCTATAAAGCAGCCGGCTTCTGGTCATGAATCTTTCGACAAGCAATGTATGTTGTTTCATTGGGGTGGGTGGACAGATTCCTTAGCAAAGCAAATGCTTAAGAAAGCGTGGGTAGAACAAGGATTAGTAGTGCAGGCCAGTTGTTCTCACACGTCTTTAGGGCTTCATTTGCTTTGCTTGATCGGATATCATGTGGCTTTGTTGTTGGTTATCACCTTTTGAATTTCATCCTCAGGTTTTTATTTTATGTTATAGAGACGCATTAATCACACTTCTTACAGAGATAGAAAGGAAGAGAGATGAAGACAGAAAATGGACAGACAAAATAAGCAGAAAGCCATTCACAGAGATATAGACTTTAACATAGAAGAACGGGAGGGGGGGGGGGGGGATCTCAAGAAAAAAAACCTATTCAGTGCAGCTACTAGACACTATATGCGTCTTCGAATAATTGTATTAGGGAACGCGAATTGTCCATGCTTTCTCTACATGTAAAGAATATTGTAATCATTAGGCCTGACATGCAAAGTTACTGTCGTGTTTTATATATATATATATATATATATATATATATATATATATATATATATATATATATATAATATATATATATATATATATATATATATATATATAT
>CM060317.1:86229748-86234748 GCA_030674155.1 Stramonita haemastoma
GTCTGTCTCCCTCTCTCTCTCTCTGTACCTCTGTCTCTGTCTTGCTGACTGTCTGTAGGACTGTTGTCTGTCTGTATGTCTGTCTGTGTGTCTCTGTGTCTGTCTGTGTCTGTCTGTCCGTCTCTGTCTCTGTATCTCTCTCTCATTCTCACTGTCTCATCCCCCGGTAACCACCACACCATTCCCACCCTCACCCCACACCCCCGTCCATCCCTCATTCAAGCCCAACAGGCGTAGTGGCAAAAATAGAAAGAGATCTGTCTTGCCGGCCTTCAAGATATGTCATCAGATCCGGTGCAGACACAGGAACCCAGGACGATGCTGATCCACGGCTGACAGAGGAGAGTGATGATAACAGTCACTGATGCAGTGCACAGCCTTGTGGAGACAGTTAGGGCCCAGCACATTGGGGGACGGAATGGCTCAGTGGTCAGAAAAACACGCTTTCCCCAAGCTAAGCTGAAGCAGCATCGAGCGTGGTTAGCCTACCAGTTGGATGGATGGGTGACCTTGGTTTCAGGACAGACCCCAGTTCACCCAGCTGTAAATGGGTGCTTGTTCTCTTGAGAGTCAGGGAAGGTAAAGCAGCGAGGGAAAAGAGATGGGTGTCGCCCTCAATATGCTGGTCCCTAGAGAAGCTGAGGTCTCTGACGCTTCGCTCCCCTACGACAACACAGGTTATGGGGCACCTTTACTTTTTACCTTTTACTTAGGGAGTGTGTGTGTGGCCAGTGCATAACTATAGTGATAAGAGAGTAAACAATTACCACTAGCAAGACAATACTACTACTCCTCCTACTACTACTTTTAATAATAATTATTACCCATTGCTGCTGCAGCTGCTACTCTTCTTCCTTCTCCTCCTTGTTGTTGTTGTTGTGTTGTTGTTGTTGTTGTTGTTCTTCTTTTCTTCTTCTTCTTCTTCTTCTTCTTCTTCTTCTTCTTCTTCTTCTTCTTCTTCTTCTTCTTCTTCTTCTTACTTACTACTACTACTACTACTACTACTACTACTACTACTACTACTACTACTACTACTACTACTACTACTACTACTACTTACTACTACTACTATATAATATTAGATAAGGATTGTAATGCTGAGACAGTATTTATAAACAAACATGAATGACACATGGTTTGCAGATGAATCCTAACTGTGTCCTTTATGTCTATGATAAAACAACGGCCAATTGTCCAGGCAGTGCTGATTGCCCACTCTGCTTGTACTAAGGAAAATAATATATACTGTTGATGTTGGTGTTGTTGTTCTACTGATATGGAAAATTATACCTATTTTTTGTTATAGTAGTGGCAAGGACAATCACAGCTATTGTTGTTGTTCGTCTTCTCATTACTGTCATTGTTTGAATTCTTTTTGTTAGCATTTTTTAAAATCAATATTATCGTCAGCATTTGTTGTAATCGTCGTTGTAGTGGCAGTAGCAGGAGCACAGTAGCAGCAGAAGTAGTAGTAGTAGTAGTAGTAGTAGTAGTAGTAGTAGTAGTAGTAGTAGTAGTAGTAGTAGTATGTAGTAGTAGTAGTGGTAGAAGTAGTAATAGTAATAGTAGAAGTAGTAGTAGTAGTAGTAGTAGTAGTAGTAGTAGTAGTAGTAGTAGTAGTAGTAGTAGTAGTAGTAGTAGCAGTAGTAGTAGTAGTAGTAGTAGTAGTAGTAGTAGTAGTAGTAGTAGTAGTGTGGTGGTGGTGGTGGTGGTGGTGGTGGTGGTGGTGGTAGCGGCAGCAGCAGCAGCAGCAGCAGCAGCAGCAGCAGCGCCGCAACTTCATCATCATCATCATCATCATCATCATCATCATCATCATCATCATCATCATCATCATCATCATCATTATTATCAGCAGCAGCAGCAGCAGTAGTAGTTTCGACGGAGATGATAATCGATGACGTAAATGATCTTTTATTACAATAACAAGAATACCAGTTACACAATAAATACAAACATCAACTACATCAAGACCACAACCATGTTTGGGAAATCCAGTTGCAGAAAGTTGCTGTGTGGAAAGCGTGCCAAACACAGCAAGAAAAAGAAAAGCACCAAGAAAGGCACCCTGGCATCAACCATTTTCAGTGCAAGAAATTGTCCATCCTGTCTGTCTTTGCCATTGTATTAACAAATCGTTCATTTAGATAAATAAACTTAACAGGTTATTTTTGGGTGGTTCGATTAAAAGAAACTTCGGCAAGTAATCTGTTTTGTTTTGTGCTTTTTGACAAGCTCTTGAAAGCTCATAACAAAAGAGGTTTTTAAGTCAAATCAATGCTGTATTGAATTTGTAAGTTTAGTTTGTTTGCCCGGTGAGCGAAGTTTGTAGCTGCATGCATGTTTATTTGGTTATACAGTTTGGACCCAATGCATCAAGATGCTTGCTGTGCTATTTTTGTCTGTATTTCTGTCCGTCTTTCTGTCTGTCCACCTCTCTGTCTCTCTCTCCATCTTTCTCTTTCTCTCTGACTCTCTGTCTCTCTTTCTCTCTCTCTTTCTCTCCCTTTTCCTCTCAGTGTCTTAATTTCTCTTTCAGACTCGATCTGTGTATCCCTCTGTCTCTGTCATTCAGTTTGTCTGCTTATATGTTATATCATTTCTATTTCTGCGTCAGCTCCTCTATGTTCATCTGACTCTGTCTTTAATTCTGCCTATGGCTCTGTTTGTATGTCTGTCTCAGTGTCTGTCTGTCTGTCTGTCTGTCTGTCTGTCTGTCTGTATGTATGTATGTATGTATGTATGTATGTATGTATGTATGTATGTATGTATGTATGTATGTATGTCTCTCTGTGTCTCTGTCTCTCTGTCTCTCTCTCTCTCTGTGTCTCTCTCTGTTTCTCTATGTGTCTATGTGTCTCTGTGTCTATGTGTCTCTCTCCCTCTGTCTGTCTGTCTGTCTGTCTGTCTGTCTGTCTGTCTGTCTGTCTGTCTGTCTGTCTGTCTGTCTGTCTGTCTCTCTCTCTCTCTCTCTCTCTCTCTCTCTCTCTCTCTCTCTCTCTCTCTCTCTCTCTCTCTCTCTTTCATGTTCAACGTAATGCCATTTGCAACCCATTTCAAAAGGGCACAGCTGTGATTATAGGAAGGGTAATGTTGATATGCGCCATATACATGTTCATCATGTAACACTTACCATACATTCTTTTGTTTTCTCACCTGCACACTCGCAGTATTACTGCTTCGTTTTTTGTTTATTTGTTTGCTTGTCTGTGTATGTGTTCGTTTCCTTGTTTGATTGCTTGTTTGTTTGTTTGTTTACCTATTTCGGAAGGTTGACCTTTTTCGTGTCCAGCCTATATGACTGTGACAGCAGCTTGTAAGTGTGTGTGTGTGTGTGTGTGTGTGTGTGTGTGTGTGTGTGTGTGTGTGTGTGTGTGTGTGTGTGTGTGTGTGTGTGTGTGTGTGTGTGTGTGTGTGTGTGTGAATATGTATCTGTATGTCTATATCTGTGTGTCAGTCTGCCTACCTCCCTGTGTGTCTCTATCTCTCATTTTCGTTCTGTATATTTGACCGTGTGTGAGTCTCTCTCTGTATGACTGTGTCTCTCTGTCTTTTTACACACACACGCGCGCGCGCGCACAATCAACACGCACACGCACACGCACACACACATACACAGAGAGAGAGAGACAGACAGACAGACAGACAGACAGAGAGAAACAGAGACAGAGACAGAGAGAGACAGAGAGAGATAGAGAGAGACAGAGAGAGAGACAGAGAGAGAGACAAAGAGAGAGATTACTGTGTACATCTTTCTCTCTCACTCTTCATCTCCGTCTCTCTCCACCTCCCTTTTCTCCAGAGCTGTTCGTTTTTCATATCACATTCTAAACGAAAGGGACAGTGTTAGTTTATCTGTTTCTTTGGTAAAATCGTCTTCTCTACAAATCATAATTTGTTTTCACTGCAATGAAAACTTAAACTTTGTCCATCTCCATTAGGGCGGACTGCTTTTGCACCTAATCATAAGAAAGCTAGCATGTTAGAAACTGTGTAGTAAGGCTACTTATAGAACGAAGCTCTTGAAGTCAGCTACATACGATCATTTTGTCTGGTCATAGTCTCACAGTAAATCATGGAAGTCTTCAGATCAGCATGACACAGATTATCATTTAGTCTGGTCATAGTCTCAGAGCAGAACCCAGGTGTGCTGAATCAGACCAAGTACATAAGCCAGGCAACTCCCCCCCCCCTCCCCCCTCGCCCTTTTCTGCCCCAGAGTGTTTTAGTGTGGGAAACACGAACAACATACAAAAATTCCGCGTCTTGATTTTAGTGTCTCTTGTTCTCTCTTCTCCTGACCTATACCCCACTTAAGAGGAGAGAGAGAGAGAGAGAGAGAGAGAGAGAGAGAGAGAGAGAGAGAGAGAGAGAGAGAGAGAGAGAGAGAGAGAGAGAGAGAGAGAGAGAGAGAGAATGAATGAGAATGACTGAATGACTTTATTTTCCAAGGGTAACAGATTCAGCATCTACAGGATGAAAGCGAACAAGTCAGAAAGAAAGACAGGAATAGAAAATAAGGAATTCCTAGCACATAATTTTTCAAAAGGTGGGGATGCTATTCACGAGATAGACCGCCCCTCCCCCCCCTTGCCGCATCCTCATTGGGGGAGATTCTTTTAAACACAATAGAATATGCACACATGTTGGGTTTTATTTTTGCACCCATTCCCCGTGAACATGCAGTTTTGTATTTTTTCATCTGTTCCCTCCAGTACAAAGTGCCTACTCTTCTCAAAAGGCAGAACAGTCCGCGTGAATTATGTCTTGCGCGCGTTCGCCTACAGAATCTCGATTTATTGTCTCATCCGATGGTATTTCGGGGAATGGAGTGGAGTTCGCCTCTCTGCCCACTCTGCTCTCTATTCTTTTGGAACCATCATTTTGAAGAAATCCGTCATCAAATGAAACCCACAAAGCACACAAACAAAATAAATAAAACACTCAGAAAAGGGAATCTAAAGCAATTAAAAGCAAATCTACCCGAAGATCTAAAATGA
>CM060317.1:86239748-86242248 GCA_030674155.1 Stramonita haemastoma
TTTGAAAAATTGGCCATACATAAATCAAACAGAAATTTGTCTGTATCAAACGATTTGTAACTTCGGAAAGAAATGCATTTGTGCCTACAAATGGGAATTTTAGAACCCTTTTTTGACCAAGTTAAACAAATCGGAAAGTGATCACTGAGCCCAAATATAGGTACAGATGTTTCTATTATATTAGATGGATTAGTTGCATAAATGTGATCAATCAATGTTTCAGAAGATGACACTTTTCTTGTTGAGGTGTTAATTAATTGTGATAGACTATATGATTCATAAATACTTTTCCATTTGTTGTGGGGTTTATGTAAATCAATATTAAAGTCAGAGAGAGAGAGAGAGAGAGAGAGAGAGAGAGAGAGAGAGAGAGAGAGAGAGAGAGAGAGAGACAGACAGACAGACAGACAGACAGACAGACAGACAGACAGACAGACAGACAGACAGACAGATAGACAGACAGAGACAGACAGCCAGACAGACAGACAGACAGAAGGCACAGAAGTAGACAGACAGAGGAACAGAGACAAAGATGAAACGAAAACACAGCTCAGGTCATACTTTGCTGGAAGGGGAGGAAAAGTTGTGGTTAAGATGAATATTAAAATCATACACCCTGCTTTCCAGACAGATGCGTGCTATCAAGATCCGTGATCCATCATCGCAATGACCACGGATCGTAACGGCAATAACTGATAACGATCAGGACTGGGATGTATTGGGCTACAGGCCTGGAGAGTGATAGTGATGACCAGAGAAGCTCAGAAACCCCAGGTGTATGGATATTCTCTTCTCTCTCTGTGTCTCTCTGTCTCTGTGTCTCCGTGTCTCTGTCTCTCTTTCTCTCTCTCCCTCTCTTTCTGTCTCTGACTGTCTCTCTGTCTGCCTGTCTTTCTGTCTCTCTGTCTGTCTCTGTCTCCGTCTGTCTGTCTGTCTGTCTGTCTGTCTCTCTCTCTCTCTGTCTGTCTCTCTCTCTTTGTGCATACTATATATATATATATATATATATATATATATATATATATATATATATATATATATATATATATATATATATATATATATATAATAATACATAAGAAAAAAGAACATACAAGTAGAGGGACAGACATGTGGACAAAAACACACACAGTTCCCTATACTCCCCCCCAAAAAAAGAAAGAAAGAAAAAAGAGACAATGTTGAAAGGGAAACAAACATAGCAAGACAAGAAAAAAATTAACAAACAAACACACCGATAAACACAGCAACAAACAAACAAACACATCAGTATGCAGCAGTGAAACTTTAAATATAAACTGTTAAACTCAAAAAAAGTTCAAGATATCTCAATCTTGATATCTTATGTACAGGTGCATAAGCAGAGACTGTTTTGCAATGTAAAGTAGCTTTGAAGTTCACATAATCAAGATACTTGTACCACTTTCGGTGTTTGGTAGTTTACAGCGTGCTAGTTTATGAGTCAAAGTTTTTTGTTGTTGATGCATGAATTTTGCACACACACACACATACACACACGCGCGCGCGCACACGCACACACACACACAACACATCAACACACACACACACACACACACACACAATCACACACACACACGCACAAACACATACACACGCACACACATATACACGCACTCTGTCTGTCTGTCTGTCTGTGTGTCTGTCTGTGTCTGTCTGTTCCTCTCTTCTCTCTTGCTCTCTCTCTCTCTTGTCTGTCTGTCTCTGTCTGTCTGTCTGTCTGTCTCTGTCTCTCTCTCTCTGTCTTCTCTCTCTCTCTCTCTCTCTCTCTCTCTCTCTCTCTCTCTCTCTCTCTCTCTCTCTCTCTCTCTCTCTCTCCTCTCTCTCTCTCTCTCTCCTCTCTCTCTCGTACACGCGCGCGCGCGCGCGACTGTGGTTAATGCTGCCTTAAGCGTTGTTTGAAGTGAAAATCACACGCTCTTTGTACACATAAACTTTCGATCAAATGTTGTCAGAAATTCAAATATGCAAATGTAAAGCTAAGTACGACTTGCAAATGAAGAAACATGAAACGGGAATTTAAACAGAAAAGTGGCTGAATAAAAAAAGAAGAGAAAATGAAGTTAAGAGCTGGCAAATAAAAAGCTGTTCAAGTTTTTCAGTGGGCCATTAGGTCATTCAAATGACATACAGCAGCTAAGCAGTACATTTAATCCAGTATACAGCTGCTCTCATATGTGCGTGTGTGCAATTACTTGTTCTTGTTTGCACAATCACCATGCATACAATCATGTATGTGCGTTTGTGCACGTGCAGGTAGGCCTACGTGCACCCGTGGCTACAAAGCCATGATATGTCTACATTTGGATAGATGCAATTAAACAACAATCACTTCATGTTTTGTCAAAATGTGATGGTCAAACATTGCATTCATACTGACACAATTTGTCTTGTATAAGGGAGAACGGTCACTCTGTTAGCCACCATGTTCTCCTAAACGTAGAAGTGTGTGCAGTGTATTTTGTACGCAATCACACCATCC
>CM060317.1:86249748-86252248 GCA_030674155.1 Stramonita haemastoma
TTTCAGGAACATTGTTTCAAAATCATACCAGATAAGAAGTAGCCCATAATTATGAACCCCAAACATGAAACAAAGCATTTGTCTTATTGTACCGTTTATGAATATTTAGTCTGCTGCTTTTGGGTGTAATTGCAAGAGAATGTTACTGAGCCCTCAGATAGGAAGCAAAAAGTAAATTGGACAGAGGTAATGATTATTAAGCTAAAACCATAAACCGTGGGATTAAAATCGTTAAAATAAACAAACAGCTGAAAAAGAAGACAAGAAACCAACTGACTAAACAAACAAAACATAAACTATAGCAGTTTGTCAAGAAAGGTACAGGGATGTTGTATAGAACTGCTACTGATTACGAAGCTAAGCATACGCAGAAACAACAGAAACTGAGTTGTTCACAAGTCAAACTCTGGCTGACCTATAATAATATCAATCAACACATGTTCTTGCCTGTTTGTTGTTGTCGCTACGTCAGCTGTGCTAGACCTCGGCTATGTCTGAAAACATGCCCAGGTTTGGCTTATGTGTAATAGGTGGTATGCTCTGCTAACTGAGCCACTCATCCATGGAATACTCTGCTTGCTTGCTCGTAAAATCCTTTTGAAGAATGAGTCTTGTCAGGTGTTGTAAGTTAAATGGGATATGAGTGGGCTTAGGACATATGATTGATGCCTTTTATACTTTGTTTGTTTTGTCTGTGTGTGTGTCTGTGTGTGTGTCTGTGTGGTGTGTGGTGTGTGTGTGTGTCTGTGTCTTCTGTCTGTCTGTCTGTCTGTCTGTCTGTCTGTCTCTCTCTCTCTCTCTCTCTCTCTGCTCTCTCTCTCTTCTCCTCTCTCTCTCTCTGTTCTTCATGAATGTGTAGTTACGTTAAATAATAACAGAAAAAAGGAAAAACAACACAACAAAACACCGCAAAAATACAAGCCTACAAAAAGGGACATTATATGAGAGGTAATTAAGGAGCTTATAAAAATTGGAGCATGTTCTGAAAAGGCGGTTATTGATTATTAATCAAAAAGTTAAAAATCTGACTAATCAAACAGCAATTTAGAAATGAATGAACAGCATGCAATCAATGACTCTGCCTTGGAAGCAAACTATTGATTTCTCTGTGTGTATGTGTGTGTGTGTGCGTGTGCGTTGCGCGCGCGCGTGTGTGTGTGTGTGTGTGTGTGGAAGGGGGTGTCCAATATGAATGGCTACTGGCCGAGCAAGGGGTGGTAAGTGTGACAAGAGAAGTAGGGTATGTAGGGGGGGGGGGGGGCATTTTATGCAAATAACGGTTTTGTAGGCAAGCATCTTTATAAAGAGACAAGCTTGAATCTTCTCACTAGAAATGTTGTGTACAATTTTGTTGTGCAGGATTTTGCAAGTCCTCCCGATAACAAACTAATAACTATTTTCCATGAAAAGCAAGCCATGTTGTTAAAAAGTGCTCTGGTTTTCTTCAGTGATATTTCATCCCAATAATGGTAGAGTGATGTTTGTTCATTCATTTTTTAAAAGTTTTTTTTTATATAAAAAACTCATTGGACCATATACCACAGTATCAAAACTTTCAGGCAGTGTTTCATGGATAAACGGTACCTATTTTTTTCTGTCGATAGGTAGGTAGCAGCCTCGGAATGCATCAAAGATATCATTCACCATAGCTTGTTTATTATCTTCTACAAAAAATAATGGGACCAGTGATGAATCTGCGTGTATCAACATCATTTTTGCATTTGCACATGGGATCTCAGTTTGTAACCATATCCAAACGATTTTCCAGGGGATGGAAACAGAACCGGTTCAAACACCAATAAAAAAGAACAGAAAAAATCCACCCAAACGACCATATCAGCATTTACACAAACTGATTATTTCAAAGCAGGAGGCGATTAAGGAGAGTGAGTTCACGGCAACAAGGATACAGCAACAGCCCTAAACCAACAGCAAGGCACACAAGATTTATTGCTGCGCTGAAATATTCCGGCAATCGATCTAAAACTGGAACAGGAGAGTGACACGAAAATAAACAAAATCTTCTCGCCTGGATGGCTGCTCAGTCAAGAATTCACTTTTGCTAAGGGGAGGTTTATGTGGCGGAAATCATGTGACTGCTGACGCGAACCGGAAGAATGGGCCAGCCTATTTACGCGGCATACAGGAGGATTCATTGTGTGCACGGAGGGACGGCGATATACGTTGATGGGACCCGTCTACCGTGAACTGTGGCGCCAAGTCATTTTGAGCCACTTTAGGGTTCGTATGTGGATGAAAAATTGTTGGGATTGAACAATTCCAGAAATTGAACTATTGTATTTGCTTGTGCATTGTTGTTTACTGCCGGTATGAAACTGTATCTTCAATGCATTGCGAAGTGTGTTGGCTTTCTGCACACTGTTTATTGATAGTATCTGTGGCTTTTTATGTAAGTGTCTGGTATCATATGAGGTCATATTGTGTTTATTATGATTTGATAAAACGATGTTTCTATGGTTTTTGTTATTGTTGTCTCACG
>CM060317.1:86257248-86277248 GCA_030674155.1 Stramonita haemastoma
CCTCGCCCCAAACAGCTACCACGCTTGTCACCAGTACTGTCACCACTGACAGTCACAGCATCGGAGCTTGGTTCAGAGAACTACCTGGGGAAATTGGGCCACAGAGCAATCCTCTTGCAATCAAAGACCTTTGTTCTTGCACATCAGTGTCAGCAGTTATTACTGAGAGACCCGGCACTGACATGACGTGTGACTTGCAGTCAGTGGGGCAATGACCGAAGAACATGACCACTCGCGTCAACACTGACAACCGCCAATGCTATTACAGTGCCGGCATTACACGTAGCTATTATCTCCCCCTGTTTCGCCTTGTTCCGTATGGGGGCATGGAAGCCCAGTGGGTACAGCGTCCATCCTGTGGTCTGGCGGTAAGTGAGAGCGTGGGTTTGTGTCATCTCTAAAATGTCATTTCGAAGGGGTTTTTTTTCCTCCGTGGAGTAAGCATAGGTACTGATGGAACTCCTCTAAACTGAACAGTTCTTTATAAAAGGGTATAAAGCGAGGTTTCTTACACACACACACACACACACACACACACACACACACACACACACACACACACACACACACACACACACACACACACACACACACACACACACACACACACACACACACACCACACACACACACACACACATACACACAGAGTTTGGGTGTTTTTCCTCTGGAGTTAACACCTATACTGGCTCCACTCTCCCCAATAGTCCTTTGGATGCGACTATAAACCGAGGCCCCATGTGCAAACGCACGCAGAACATCTCGCGCACACGATAAATCCTGTTCCGCTTTTCGTGCGAGTAGGCCATCGTGTGCCGGTGGGAACATATGACAAGATTTACAAAACGGCATACACACGGGGACTGGATGTAAAAAAGCACATGAGTGCTTATTCCATTATCTTCGATATAATAGAAAGAAGGGAATAAAATTAAAAAAAAATAAAATAAAATACACATACACAGAAGCAAAAAATAAGAAGATTTTATTCTAAAGATAATCAACTGTTTATCACAGTTTTCATTTTTACCACGGAAGTACAACAGTCAGCAATAGTGTCCATAACGTAGTCTACACCGCAATATATCAACTGGGAGTGTCTGTCTGTCTGTCTTATCAGTTGCTGTATTGGTTTCGCAACCCGCTGAACTAGTCAATTGAAGCTTTAAGGCTTACAGGGTGTGTATATATGTCATCCCTGATCCATTCTCAACTGGAGTACCTTTCACAGAATTTAAGGGGGAAAGGATTGCAGGAACCGGTCAGAGTTATTAAAGGGCGTGCAGACAAATGGTGAAAGTCTCTGTCCACGAGACATCAGTCTATAATAGTTCGGCCCTGAAAACCGTACATCAGAAAGGAATTTAAAACGTGTTTAAATCAATTTCGTTGATCAACCAATCAATCAATCGTGAAAACCAATCAATCAGCTTATCTATGAATCGACGAATTCATTAATTGTTTATTCCACTCATCCATCTATCAGTGGTTAATATGTACTCATCTACCCCCTCACTTACCCACTCTATCAACCCATTCGTCATTCATACATCTATCTATATCCACCCACCTACCCATCCATCCATTCTATCCATCCACCCATCCCTCCTTCCATGTATCCATGTATCCGTCCATCCATTCATCTGTTAAATTGTATAGTTTACCCTGAAAGTCTTATATTGTTTCTTCTTTTTTTTCTGGAAGGCGAGGGGGGATAGCAAAGCCACGAGCACACGCTTATACTACATCACACAGAGTCCACCTATCCTACTAACCGCAAATCAGTCCAGGAGCTCGTTTTCCACAATAGAGCGTCACCCAGTTACATATATCACTCCCTATGTACCGTAACTGGAACTGTGTAAAACTCCAGCAGCGCTGATGATGAAGTATCAGAGAGTTGCAACGGAGACCTATAACACACCCATATACACCTACTTTCACTCTGTCTCTGTCTGTCTGTCTGTCTGTCTCTGTCTCTTTCTCTGTCTTTGTCTGTCTATGCCTCTACCTCTGTCTCTCTCTCTGTGTCTCTGTCTGTCCCTCTCTCTCTATCTCCCTCTCTCTGTCTCTCTTTGTCTGTCTCTTTGTCTCTCTCTATGTATTTCTGTCTGTTTGTCTTTTGTCTCTTCTCTCTGTCTCTCTCTCTGTCTCTCTCTTTCTGTCTCTGTCTCTATTTCTGTCTTTCTGTCTGTGTGTCTCTCTCGTCTCTGTCTCTCTCTGTCCTATCTCTGTCTGTCTGTCTCTCTGTTCTCTGTCTTCTTTCTGTCTGTTTCTCTCTTCTCTCTGTCTCTCTTTCTCTCTCCGTCTCTCTCTCTCTCTCTCTCTCTTCTCTCTCTTCTCTCTTCGTCTCTCTCTTTGCTCTCCAACAAGAAATGACTGAGGCCAAAGAGACAAGACTGTAAACACAGTCTCCCTTTTAAGGGCTGTCTTTATTGCCAGACAGAAAAGAGCCATATACGCGAAATATCTGCCTACGGGGCTGGGGTAGGTTTGTTGTAAATTTATGTGCTTCTACTTAAGGTTGCTTGCAAAATGGAGTTAAGAGCCCGCCTACTGAGGAGGAGATAAAAACTACCCCCACATACAGAATGGGGACGAGAGAAAGAGGGAGGAGGGAGGAGGATGGTATGCAAGCCTCCGTGCGATTTTGATACTTTGGGAATTTTTAGTGATACGAACGAGGGTGCTGATAATGAGTTTGGGTGTGTTGTGTAAGAGAGAGAAGAGAGAGAGAGAGAGAGAGAGAGAGAGAGAGAGAGAGAGAGAGAGAGAGAGAGAGAGAGAGAGAAGAGGAGAGAGAGAGAGAGAGAGAGTCAAATCTAAAAATCAAATAAATCAATAAATCAAATCAAATTCTTTTATTCGAGGATAATGAATAAGTACTGATGTGTTTTTTTTTACATCCAGTCCCCGCCCTAATCATGGGATTACATCAATTTAAGAGAGAGAGAGAGAGAGAGAGAGAGAGAGAGAGAGAGAGAGAGAGAGAGAGAGAGAGAGAGAAGAGAGAGAGAGATACTGACAGACAGACAGACAGACAGAGACAGAGACAGACAGACACAGACACAGACAGACAGAGTGACAGACAGACAGACAGATGGAGATAGAGAGCAAGCTATTAGTCTGGTTTCGTCTTCCCTTTCTATCTGTCTGTATTCCTTGCTAAGTTTATCTCAAGGTGTACAAAAGAAGAAACAAACACTTACATGTATGTATGTGTTTGTGTATGTATGTCTATCCCCCTGTCTGTATCTGTGTAGCTGTCTGTCTCTGTCCGTCTGTCTCTGTCGTCCCTCTCTCTCAGTATATTTTCATTCATTTAGGTATCTATCTTTCACATACACATACTCTTATGTACACCCCCCCCACACACACACACACAAACACTCATCCCCACGCACCCCACCCCCCACACCCCCACACAAACTCGCGCGCACACACACAGGCACGCACACACCCATACACACTTACAAACAGCGGCCGACATCAGACTAGGAATATTTTTTTCAGAGTTCTCTGTGTATACTTGTTTTTTACATGTATGAATATCATATTGACAAGGAGATATGTCAGGCAGATTTATTACACTTGATGATATTGCACAGCAATAAGTTGATTGAATTGGCTCAGTGGGTGTGCGGGTGTGTATGTGTGTTTGTGTTTGTGTATGTTTGTGTATATGTGTGTGCATGTGCGTGTGTGTTTGTGTGTGTGCATGTGTATGTATGTACGTGTGTGTGTGTGTGTGTGTGTGTGTGTGTGTGTGTGTGTGTGTGTGTGTGTGTGTGTGTGTGTGTGTGGTGTGTGTGTGTGTGCGCGCGCGCGCGAGCGAGTGCTTTCGTTTCGCTGAGGGAACAATAAAGACAAACATATACTAGGCATTTGGAGAGAAACTGATCAGGGGCAGATCGATAGGTAGACTGACACAGATACAGAGACACAGACAGACAGATACTCGCAGACAGACAGATACTCGCGACATAGAGACACACAAGAGATTAATTGTATCCTTTTTGAAACAAAACTCTCTTGCTCGTTTTGTTTTAACATCTCAACTTCTGTGATGTACGTACTTAATGTTTTCTAACTCAACATGATTATACCCTTGTTTTCCATATTGTCTTGTGGGTGCCAGAAGTTCACATGGAATTTATTAGTGTTAATCAGCAGTAAGATCACAACAAGAAAGAGCCGTGGTGTCTGCTCTTGCCGTAGTGGTGTTCAGTAGCGCAAATATAAGGTCATTGCCCACCAAGCCTCCTACAGAAGGACCTAATTTTGCAGACTCGCTGAGCCAAACTATGTAAAAGGCCTAGATCTGTCTGTAGTGACCGTCATGTCAATATCCCTCCACGAACGATTTCTCTGTAATCTTCTAAACCGAAAAGTTACGCTCCAGGTTCTAGAGTGCGAAGTCTAGGTAAGTAAGTATGGAGGGCAAGCTGTTACCCAGCAGCAGACCCCACCCCTCTCACGTCGCTGGAATGTCCATTGAAAGGTAATCGCTGAAACAATGGTTCCAGTGCAGTCGCAGGAGCCGCCAGAACGTTGCCGTATACAGCCCCGAACCGACATAGTGATTCCCTACTCCCCGATTTTTCCTCAGGGGTGGTGTTTAATACGACATCTGTGTGCATGATATATTTTATTTTTTTAGTCATCCGCTCCTACCAGCACACAATGGCCTGCTCTTTCGAAAGGCGGAATGCGTTTTTAACGTGTATACAAGATGTTCTGCGTGTGTTCGCACATGAGGCCTCGGTTTAGAATTTCATTCCTACTGCATACATGTTAGTAACAGACAAAATGAAACACATAAGCAGACATGGCAAAGTATAAGATGATGATATACAGCTCAACAACCGTGTACACGTATTTGTCTTAAAGATCATATATCAAAATAGACACATCTCAACCAAATGAAAAGCAATAACAGACAGGCCAAATAAAGTGCAGGATAAAAATAATCAGCACACGGAATGTGTACACACATTGCCAAAGGATGATAGAACAAGAGACTCATCCCCCTCTCTAACGAAAGGCTGCTGTCAGTCAGAATATGTCAAGGTAATAACGGCCTGCTCTTCACAAAATGCCATGGCCTTTTCATTCACACCCCCTGATCCTAACCCCGCCCACCAGGGGATTGCCAAACAGCTTTGTCAGAGAATCTGGAGGCGCTGTACTGTGGCTACATGTTCAGAAAATGTCACCGGGGAATCAGCAAAAATGTCTGCTGGGACAGATGCTCGTCCTTTTCACAGCTTCTCTTTTTGGTTACAGCTGCAGTCATCATGTAGTTAGGCGTTCATACAGGGGGCACATGTACATGCCCACGAGGTCTGTGTGAAGGTGCAGAAAGAAAGAAGATGGGGGGGGGGGGGGATAGGGGAGAAATAGCATTGCGGTTACAGCTTTGCTTTCGTGATCTCTGGCCCAGATTTCAGCCACCACCAAGACACCCATTTCAAGGGATTGTTTTTCCTTTAGAGTTACCATCAGTACTGACTCCACTCCCTCGTCAGTTCTTTGGATTAGACTTTAGCCCGAGGCTAACGTTGAAACCATTCTACCTTTTAGAAGAGTAGGCCATCACATGCTCATAGAACGTGAAGACAAACTTTCGAATACGCATGAATACTGGTGTTGTGTTTAGATGCACACCCAGAAGGGAAGGAAGCACTACTAAAGTGGTGGGCAAAAAACACATGCTTTCACAGAACCATCATCAGTGGTGAATCTCGAAGCTCTTGCCAAAGAACGAAAAAAAAGCAATGAAGGAAGATACAATTAAGGAATAAAGAGCACGGGTGGAGATGACAAAAGGTGCATGGTTAAAAACAAAGACAAATATTGATGTACCTGCACATCAACGAGCATGTAAAGGCCAAACACGTACACAAGGACATACACATGGCATTCATTTAGGATGTAAGCGAGGGATCATGTACACTAACCCAACCACTTACAAGCACACGCAGACTGGCAGACGCACAAAGACACATATACACATGCACTAACTCACACATACACACACGCATGCATGTATATATGTATGTATAAGAAAAGCAAGGAGAGAGAGAGAGAGAGGGGGGGGAAGAAACAGAGACAGAGAACGACGAACGGAGACAGAGACAGAGAAACAGAGAGACAAAGACAGAAAAAGGAAGGAAATAAAGGCAGACGGAAAGACAGATTAAAAGACAGAAAAAGAAGTGAGATACGGCAAAATGCAGCAAAATGTGCTGACTGTAAAGACAGAACAAACAACAAAGTGAACAAAGCAGAGTACACAATGCTTTGCGAACGGCTCAAGCATTCGTACACAACTTACCCCAGAAGTTCATACAACAAGATTCCCCCATCTCCCTGCCCTAGAAACAAAAGAAAAGATGGCAGCCTTTAGTAATATGCCAAGTCACCTTCATCCTGCTCTTCAGAAAATACCACGGCCTTTTTCTGCCAGTAGCAGTGCCACCTCCGCCCTCTGATCCTAATTCCATCCACATGCTGGTTGACAAACAGGCATGTTGGAGCTTTTGGTGGCGCTATACTGTGGCTGCTGGTTTATAAAATGTCACTGAGGATGTCAGCAAAGAATGCTCGTCCTTTTCCCTCAGCTCTATTCTGGATGCAGCAGGAGTGATCCTGCACTAGCGTGCTAACAGGGGTCACATGCCCGCAGTGGCTTTGATATAGTAACGCTGAAATGTGCGGAAGACAAGACTGCAAGTGTGTGGAGGTGGGGAATGACAAATCCCCTGTGGGTATGCCTTGAGGTCTTTCAGTATGAATGGCATCCCCACTTTCTGGAAATTCTGTGCCAGAAATGTTCTCTCTTTCTATAACTCTCTTCGTTTCTGCTTTTTATTGCCTTATCTTACTATCCTGTCTTTCTGTCTTCCTTATTTTCTGCCTGCTCAGCCTCTTCTCCTGCCTTCTTTCGAGCACATTTGAAACTCTTTTGGGAAAAAAACTCTTTGATGAGCTGCCCTGAAGTCAGAATGTGTCAGCTGAAGCCATCAGGCAGACTTTCTGCAGAGCTACAAACAGAAGAAGACCAGGCAGTACAGATTCTACTGAATTATACTAGTTATAGACATACAGGTAAGCATGGCCAGGGAAGGTGGAAGATAAGAAGAAAAAGAAATGACAAAAGTTGTTAGAAAACATAATGCATGGAGGCATGTAACGGAATAGCTCAGTGATCAGAGCACTCGCTTTCCCCAAGCTAACATTAAACAGCATCGACCGTGGTTACCAAATGGATGGGTAACCTTTTGTGTGCATTGGTTCTAGTACAGTCCCCCAGCTCACCTATCTGTAAAAGGGTACCTGCTCTCTTGAGGGTCAGGGAAGGTAAAGCAGCGAAGGAGAGGAGATGGGCACCGCCTTTAATATGATGGCCCCTAGAGAAGCTGGAATCTCTGATAACTCGCTACCCTACGACCACATTGGTTATGGGACACCTTTACCATTTTTACCATGTCAGCCTATAACACACATTGATGCAAGCACGAAGTTAGGGGTTGACAAACAGCACTGTTGGAACTTCTCAAGCTCTGTGTCCTGGCTGCTGGCCTAGAGACGTCACAGGGCTGAGTCAGCAACATGGCCTGGAAGACGAAGCCTCGTCCTTTTGAAATGATGTTTCTGGTTACAGCCACAGTACAGTGACCACAGTCATGTTATATTCGAAGGCTCACACATTGTTAGTATTCAGCAGGGCTCACACATTGTTAGTATTCAGACAGGGCTCAACTTGTTGTATTCAACAGGCTCACATTGTTAGTATTCAGACAGGGCTCACACACCCACCACGTCTGTGTTGTTAGTATATATGGGAACAGGCGCTGAAGAAAAATCAGAAAATGAGAGGATGAAGAGATTGTTACTAAAAAAAAAGTAGGCATCTGGTGCCCTTGTGCAAGTGGAAGAATGCTTCTTCTATGATTGTTATGTAGGCAAAACAATACACAACGATATGAACATTATGTCCATGTGTGGCAGACATTAACACACACACACACACACAACACACACACACACACACACACACACACACACACACACACACACACACACACACACACACACACACAAATACGCACACGCACACCTATTTTCTTCTCTTCTTTTCTCCACATACATAAAAACACATATACTACCTGCAGTATTAACATTGATTATAATTTTGACATATTCACAACAGTATCACGAATACGCAAGCCCAATTATACACCCAATCCAGGTCATATGTAATAAAATAAGACTATGATTTAATTTCTGTGTGTTGTGTGTTTATCGACTTAATACATAGAAAGTTTGGAACAATGTTTTAGTTGAAAGAAGGAAAAAGAAACCCAGGAAGATGGAAAGAAGAAGAAAGAAAGCAAACAATGTAAATGATGTAAGATGAAAGAGGAAGAGACCAAACAGGGAAGTTCACACTGGAGTGATAATAAACCCCTACGTCGAAAAACACTCTTAGCTTGTCAAATAAACAAACAGTACAGTCAAAGCAGATCAAGAAGGACCCCAGACAGGTGTCAACAGCTGAGGTTACATAGACAGTGAACACACACACACACACACAGACGCAAACACACACATACTTACAGACACATGCACACATACACACTTACAGAAAATACACACACACATACATATATACATAAATATGTGTGTTTCCTTCTTTTGTGGGTGTATTTCAAAAAAAAAATTCTGTTTTTGTTTGGTATATTTTGTATAGGAGTATATTCTTTGAATATGCATTTGTATGTGTCTTTTTTTCTTAGATGGGTGGCTTGATGAAAAAACCAAGTACAACCGCTTATTCAATGAACCATCTGGAAAAAGTTTGACTTTGACTTTGACATTCACACACTCACACACACGCGCGCGCGCATCACACACACAAAAACATAAACACACACGCACACATCAAAGTATGCCCCCCGACACATAAATAACAGTACCGTACCTATTCTTCCGGACTGTGTAAACAACAAAGGGAGTTGTGCAGGCAATATCAGATTTCAGACAAACTCGACCTATTTGATTCAAAACCTATCCCCGACGTCGAAATACCGCTCCCTAAAGGGCGGCCATGATGTCGCATACGCAAAATCTTTTCATTAGTAAACCTTGGAGCTCTTATCGAGAAATGAAAAACAAACAACAAAAAAGACTAAAGCAGATTATCAGATCTACATCAATACTTTTGCTTTGTTGCCCTCTCTCTTTGTCCTTTGCCAGCTAAACAAGAGTGAGGGCAAATAATGTTTGATGATAGAGAACAGAAAACAGGATGAAAGGAAGTAAGCAGAAACAAAGGATTCAAGAGATTAAAAGGATGAAGCAACAGGAAAGCAGGCACTTAAGTAAAGATAATCTAGATCTGCGTATAAAACACTTACTGCTTATCAAACGAACACACATCACAGTTCAAAGATGGTCAGGAAGAAAATTGAGATATATGTCAACAGCTGTATAATATAGCAAATCACAATATCATACAAAAACGCACATACACAGAATGAATAATATGAATAACTACAAGAATCTGATAAGTTTTTCAACAACGAGACTGTCTGCTAGATAGATCAAATATGTGCATGATTCTTTCCAGAAGAGCAAGAACATAGATACATTACATATGTAAGAATCTACATCTTTAAGAATGTTAAATACTTTCGTTTGTGTCAAATAAGTCTCGTTCTGACTTAATGCAATAAAGTTCTGATTCTGATTCTGATTCGATTCAGACAGGCACACATTATGAAGACACTCACAGACATAGCGCGCGCGCACACACACACAACACACACACACACACACACACACACACACACACACACACACACACACACACACACACACACACACACACACACACACACACAATACACACAGCGCGCGCGCACATATTTCTAACCCAATTTATAGGATCTGTACCAAACCTTTGCTATCTTTTCTCTCTCTTTCCTTTTGCTTACGTACCGATGATAGGGATATAGATCAAAGAAGAAGGGCAAATAAATATAACCAGAAAAAGACATGATATAAAGGACGAAGCAGAAAGAAATGTAGATACCAAAGCAACAATAAACATATATAAATAATATATATATAATATATATATAATATATATATATATATATATATATATATATATATATATACATATAATATAACATATATATATATATATAATAAATATCATAATATATAGACGCTCCACCACTAAGGATCGCTTGTACGAGTCAATTTTTATTTTAACATTGTTCATCACAATAAAATGGCTATATAATACAAAAAACAGATTGAATATCGGACAATTTTATCAAAAGTTGTCACATATTGAAATGATAGACTGCATGCAGGAAATGTCAAAATGAGAAATTGACAGGTTAAGCATCATAATACGTGGTCACAATGAGGGCTTTGCTATTTTCAAAGCACCTTTAAAGACAAAAGGAAACAAAATTATGCCTTGATATTTCACTACAAGGTAGAATAAGTGCTATAGTTTCATAATCAATCAAAATTTCAAATCGAGAACCTCACCCCCACCTGTCTTTAATGGCTCCTAGCGGAAAAGTGGAATATGTACTAAGCGACTCATTTCGTGGTGGAGCGCCACACACACACACACACACACACATAAAATATATATATATATATATATATATATATATATATATATAATATATATATATATATATATATATATATAATATATATATACTTGTCGCTTATCAAATATTCACACACCACAGCTTAAGAATATCGAGAAGAATGTCGGACATTTTTACGTCAATACCTTTTATTGTACTACACAAAACATACACCCATAATGTATGTGTGTGACTATGTGTGTGCAGTTTTTTAATGTTGTCATCGGTTCCCACCGGCGTACCATGGCACACCTTTCCGGAACACTTTAACACCAAGCTATACCGTCAGAGAAGAGAGAATAGAATAAGTGAGAAAGAGAGAGAGAGAGCTTGCAGTAAAAGACAGAACCTGAAACAAATAGATTTAGCAAAACAATATTTTATATGAACAGCAAACTCAATGAACATACCTTTACCTAAAATCACAGCTTTACACTGATCATTATCTCTCACAATAAAGGCTATTGGTAACTATTATACCGAGACCTATTCAGCTTGCTCTTCATCGAAAAAACACCACGCCCTCTCTGTCACTGTCCAAGTACTGGAACTCCCCTCTCCCCCTCCACAACCTCCCCGATCTTAAACCCACCCTCATGGGGGATGACACACACACACACACACATACATACACACACACACACACCATACACACACACACATACACACACACATACACACACACGCACACACTCACACACACACACACACACACACACACACACCACACACACACACACACACACACACACACAACACACACACACACACAGAGTTCGATGCCGAAGCTTCTGGGGTCGCTGTACTGTGGCTGTTGTTTATAAAATGTCAGTGGGGGAGGGGGGGGGGGGGGTTAGCAGCACAACATGCCTGCCAGGGCAGAGAGTGGTCCTGCTCAGCCTTTTTCTCTCTGGTTACAGACACTGTGATCACGTCGTTAGCGTTCATATAGGGGTCACCTGCTGCCTTCCGGGTCTGTGGTGTATTATTAAGTGAGGAAAGGTGAGGATCTCGGGAGCGGAGGGGAGGGGGACGATGAGAGGGGTTGTTTGTTTGGGTTTTTTTAATCTTCGGCTAGAATTCTATAGTTGAACAAGGGGAAGCTTGTACTTGCCACCTGCCTCTTGCCCACTATTAAGGTAGCGGGATTCCGACTTCGGGGATGGTGTTTGAAAACGTCACCAACATAATTATTGAATGTGGTGCCGATCTCCTCTCCCTCGCTGCTTTACCTTCCTTGCCCCTAAAGAGGCAGGTGCCCATTTAAAGCTGACTGAGCTAGGTGACTGTACTTAAGCCAAAGTGTGCAAACGGTCACCTACCCACTTAGCAACCACGATCAATGCTGCTTAATTTTATTTGGGGAAAGCGAGTGTTCTGAACACTGAGCTAGCCCGTCCACTTGAATACTAATATCCCATTTCTTTTTTTCACTGGAAAAATAATTATGTGACATGTCCTTTCCCCGTGCCTGTCTTAGTCTTTTCTCTATGCGTCTTTGTGGGGAAAGAAGGTATAGTCTATTTGTTCCAGCATTGCAGGCATGGTTTAAAGGGGCCGAGATTGAGCCCAGGTACAAGTGACCACCGAATTGCTTGTTCATGTGGGTTTTCCCCTTGGAGCTAACATCAGTGCTCACACCACTATACCCAAAATTCTTTTGAATGAAACTATTTCCACAGACCCATGTCCTAACTCACACAAAACATCTTACTCACATATCTAAACCCGTTCTGCCTAAACCCTGAGTGAATTTAAGTTATGTTGATCATGGTGTCTGTAACAATTACATGTCTCTGATACCCCGCTTTCCTATGACTACATAGGTTATTAGACACCTTTACGTTTTATGCAAGTTGAAACATGTTTATTGATATATTCATTTTAGGTGCGTATAAATACAAGATATTAAACATGCCAAAATCTGTGTGCAGACACATATACACACGCATACACGCACATACATACACACATATGTAAGCACGCACACACACTCATACACTGATAAACATACACACGCAAACACACACTACCCACACATACTACCACACACACTAAAAACATAACACACACACATACACATGCACACACAGGCGCGCGTCCGCACATGCACAACTGCATACACACATACACACATACACACATGCACACACATACACCACACGCATATTTCGTCTAAAATCACTTTTTAGTGGATAGGATTACAAGACACACACACACACACACACACACCACACACACACACACCACACACACACACACACACACACACACACACACACACACACGTATCGGTTAAAACTTTCCCTTTCTTCCCGCCTACGTGCATAAAAAGGAACATAATACATTCAGTACCAACAAGGATGCAAACTCAAGACTAGTCAGTCCAAGCACTGGAAGTGTGCAGCTACAAAGATAACCCAACACTTAAGGTCTGTACCATTTGTTTCCTAGTTATTGTTTTTGCTCTGTGATAGTGCCTCCAAACTGATCACACTATGTGGGCCAAAGAGTGCAGGATCAGAAAACAAGATAAAAACAGAGTGGAACAATACAGATAAGAAGAAAAAGGACTTGAAACAACAAGAAAGAAAGAAAAGGGGAAAAGGCAAGCAGGAAAGCACACACTAGAGCAACAATGAACCCTTCCGTAAAAAACATCCCGTTCTTCCTTATCAAATGAACACACGCACAGCAGTTCAAAGAAAAAGTATCAGGACTATGTATCAACAGCTGTGGATGCATGTATATGCGTAGAAGACACAAATGCACAATCACACACACACACACACACACACACAGACCTCCCACACAGATGGCACGCACCAAACCACACATCGCACACTCTCACACACATACACACACATACACACACACACATACAACACACACACACGCAAACACACACACGAACACACACAACATACACACACAGACAAACAAACAACACACATACATACACCCACACCCACACACCCACACACCACACACACACACACACAAACACACGCAAACACACACACCACCACCGCCACCAGTACCCATCACCCCCCCCCCCCCCTGCCCTCAGCTCACTCCACCCCACCCCACCATCACCACCGCCACCACCACCACCAAACAACATATATCAACTGAAAGAAAACAGGAAGTACTGTGCCTTTCAAGTTACATCCTCTTGTGAAGTGAACCGGAATACATGGGTGCAGAGGCAGAGAGAAAACAACATTCCTGCCCCTGTGTGTCTCTGTGTTGTTTTACCTCTTCTGCTCTGTTTATCTTTCATTCTCTCGCAGCTTCTTTCTTGCATTATGTCATCATCCCCCATCTCCCTTCTCTCTCTTCTTCTCTCTCTGTCTCTCTGTGTCTCCCTGTCTATCTGTCTCTCTCTCTGTGTGTCTCTGTCTGTCTGTCTGTCTGTCTGTCGTGTCTGTCTGTCTGTGTGTGTGTGTGTTGTCTGTCTCTCTCTCTGCTCTGTCTCTGTCTCTGTCTCTCTCTGTCTCTGTCTCTCTCTGTCTCTCTCTGTCTCTCTCTGTCTCTGTCTCTGTCTCTTCTGTCTGTCTGTCTTCTGCTGCTCTCTGTCTGCTCTGTCTCTGTCTCTCTCTCTCTCTCTCTCCTCTCTCTCCTCTCTCTCTCTCTCTCTCTCTCTCTCTCTCTCTCTCTCCTCTCTCTCTCTCTCTCTCTCTCTCTCTCCTCTCTCTGTTATGCTGTCGTTTTGGATGTCTGTCTATCTGTATTTTACCCTGTATGTCTACATCAATTTTGTTTTGCTACAAAAGCAGACAAACACGAAAATTTTCAGAAAATGCGTGCACAAACACACACATATACACACATGCACACACACACACACACACACACACACACACACACACACACACACACACACACGCACACACACACACACACACACACACACCACACACATGCCACACGTATACTACACCCCCTATAAACACACCTACTTTAAAACACACATACACACACACAAACATACACAAACACACACAAACGCCACAACACACACACACACACAACAAACAGAGACAGAGACAGAGACAGAGAGACAGAAAAAGAGTCAGGGAGAGACAGAGATACAGAGAGAGAACACAGGCACACAGACACAAAGACGAGACAGCCAGGTACCAGAGTGGCCTAGTCTAGTGGCACCAAAACGCATTACCATTGATCGAGAAAAAAGCCATGGCTTTTACCAGCTCCAAATCACAGAGTTGATCGGATTAACTTAAACATCACGTGTTCCGTGAAAATGTTCGAGGCCCCCCTTAGGGTGAAAACTCATGAAAAAAAAATCACCGTCTCTCACTGCCAAGGTCCTCACGTGAAAAATGTAGTCAGGTTATGGCACTGCCAGATGATGGATGATGGATGATTCATAGGTACAGATATAGGAAAGGCTTTGCTTGGTGATGTATGCTATTATGGGTTTAGAGGAAGGGTCGATGGGTGGTGGAAGATGGATGAGGGATGGAGAGAGTGGATAGATGATGATGGATGGATGGATGGATGGATGGATGGATGGATGGATGGATGGATGGATGGATGGATGGACCACATTTGAAATAGATGGCTTGCAGTTTGATTGTCTAATAATCATAAATAGACCTGTATGTCTTTTGGTTTCGAAATGTTCTAACTATCTAAGCATGGCATTGTCTAGTTTCATTGTGTGTCTGAAAATTGCCTGTGAGATGTGTAATACCCGAGGGACCAAAAAACTATAACGAAAATCAGCGTTGTGCATTGTCAGTCAAGGTCATGTTATCAGACGGTATTAAACATTGTCGGAATTAATATCCCAATCTTTTTTTATTCGATTATTTCGAGGATTGTGGAATAAGTGCATCATGAACTTTTTACATCCAGTTCCTGTGTGTATGCAGTTTTGTCGATTTTGTCATTGTTCCCACCGACACACAATGGCCTACTCTTCCCCGCAAAGCGGAACAGAATTTAACGTGTGCGCAATATGTTCTACTTGCATTCGCACTCGGGTATATCGGTTTATAGTCTCAACCGAAGGACTTTTGCGGGAAGTGGAATCGGCACTGATACTAACTCTAGAGGAAAACACGAAAAGTTTACACGCATTTAAAAAAATTTGTTTTCATGAGTTCTTACTGGAACAATAATCTTCTTCCAAAATGGCACAGCGGTTTTAGCGTGTTTCCAAGATGTCGTCCAAGGGTTTGCGCACGGGTCTCTGTTCATAGTCTCATCCGAAGGACTTTTGGTTGAGTGAGTAGACATCCAGTGAAAAAATCTTTATAACCCAAAATCCACGTAAACGTAAAGATCAAAGTCTTGGTGTTTGTTTAATCCCAGGATCGAACCCGGGCCACGAAACGGCGAGCACAACGTATTTGTCGCTCTAACCACAAAGCTATCCTGTCCCCCAAACCCATGTCTTTAGGCCTATGTGATGTAAGAAAATTGCCTGTCTAAACGCAAACCATTCCCGAACTAAGCCTCCGGCAGTCGACTGCAGCACACACACACACACACACACACACACACACACACACACACACACACACACACACACACACACACACACACACACATCTACACACAACACACACATACACACACCACACTAACACACACACACAAACACACACACACACACACAACACAAACACACACACCACACAACATACACAATATACACACACTCGTGCCAGCTAACATGTGCATACCACCCACGCACGCATGTGCATCGCCTTTTATCTCATCTGGGCTCTCTTTACAGAAAGCACATGCTGACACGTGTGCACACATGGGGAGCAGAGATGAGCAAACACACACACTGGCATTGCGGTTGAGTGAGTGAGTGTGGTGAGAGAGAGAGAGAGAGAGAGAGGAGAGAGAGAGAGAGAGAGAGAGAGAGAGAGAGAGAGAGAGAGAGAGAGAGGGGAGAGAGAAGAGAATCCGATATCAGACTACAGATTTCAGACTTTTACTGTACATCAGCCTTAAGCCACAATACAAAAGAATGGAGTGCGCATGTGACATAAGTTTTATAAACATAGAGACAGACAGACACAGAGTCCGAGAGAGAGACACAGAGATACACAGAGAGAGAGCAACAGAGACAGGGACAGAGAGAGAGAGAGAGAGACAAGACAGACAGACAGACACGACAGACAGACAGACGGACAACGATACAGAGAGACAGAGAGAGAACACTAACATCAACAAAACAAAAGGAATAAGAAAAAAGCAGGAAGAGAGGAATTCGGATTCGGATGATTTATTCATTAAGGCCATTGCCCCCTAGACGTAATATGCAAGAAAGATGATTATGCAAGTGTTCCAGGCTGTCACAGAATAGGACACATTATGTTGACAGCGCACCATGTGCCTTAAACGCTTTATATAACTATAAAACAAACTTGTACCCCTCCCCCCTTTTTTTTTTCAATTGGAGTTTGTCATTAGCACAATCAATTTACACACGAAGAGACGTACCGACTGCAGACTTCAGAATGTCCCCCGGATAAAACTAGAAATTAAGGGCCCGTGTGTGACTGCACGCACAATATCTTACGCGCATGATACAGCCCGTTTCACTTTTCCAAAGAGTAGGTAGGCCATTATGTGGCAATGGGCACGGATGACAAAACAGACAAAACCACTCATACAGTGGTGTCGAATTCAGATTTTGTCTCTGAAGTTGGAATGCAGCTACCTTAGTGGTGGGCACATGGCTGCACACAGAGGAGAAACACAGTTATTGGTGAATATCGCAGCTCTCACCAAGGAACGGAAAAGGGAGATCACAGACACGAAAGGCATAAAGATGGGAGGAATGGTAGTCAGACTGGGGGACAAGAAGAAAAAATAGTTGCACAAAGTGATAGGCAATCAGACGCACTAAAACGAAGCCTGCAGGAATTTTTATGGGCAACGTATTCATTGGAAAAGAAAATAATGCAATGCCATCACAATTGAAGAATAAAGCAGCTTGAAATACGAAAAAAGTAACCGAAAAAGAAACCAAAAGGCTCCCACTGGTAGCAAAGTATAGCGCTCTTGCGCGCGTGTGCGTGCGTGCGTGCGTGCGTTCGTGTGTGTGTGTGTGTGTGCACGCGTTCGCACTCGTGCGTGCGTGTGTGTATATGTGTGCGTGCGTGTGTGTGTGTGTGTCTGTGTGTCTATGTGTCTGTGTATGTCTGTGTGTGGCGTGTTTATTTTAGGTTGTTTTTTTTGTTTGTTCAACTACATTTCTTTCTTATTGTCGAGAGATCTAAGACTGCCATCAACATTAAAGCATTCTGTTTGTTTCATGTCTGCCTGTGACCCAAATTTGGCTTTTATCTTTCTCTGCTATTCCTCCTATTTCTTCCCGCCTTCCCTGGTTTTTGCGTTTTGGATTCAAGAGATGGATGCAGAAAATATTGGACAAAACATAAACTTTATAGCAGTCATACATAGAAAGTGCATCCAACGGTTCCTTATGTTGATCGTTGTCTCTCCCCCCCCCCCCCCCCCCCCCTGTAAAGAAAAGAAAATCTGTACATATGCAGACAGATGCTAATAAATTTGCCATGATGAAGATTTTTGTGTCCTGATCTCAGCGTATCTGCTTGCTATTTTATAGACTATACAACAGCTAGCATTGCCTGTGTTTTTATGCTCATCATACCACATTAAACATTGTCTTATTTTATGCGCTATACGCAGGATATACACGCAGTAACCTGGTAAAAGTTTGCGTTTGTGATAACAAAACGAGATTACCGTGTTGATATCCAGTTCTCAGTGTTTCAAACAAAACAACGAAAGCGAAATGGAACAAAGCTGTCGTGCAGGTGATAACAGAACGGGAACATGTATTCTGGCTCTTATGGATTGAGGGAGTTATGTAGACGAAGAAGGTGGCCATTACGAACATTCAAATAACAGATTTTCGTAGAAAACAGATACCACACTTTGCAGAAACACAAAAAATGCCGGCATATAAATTCTCCACCAGCTTTATAACCCATGACAATAGACAAAAGCTTTCAATGAAAGCTGGCTAGATGTCTCTCTCCGCAAGCGCACGCACGCGCAAAACACACACACACACACACACACACACACACACACACACACACACACACACACACACACACACACACACACACACACACACACACACGACGATAAAACGAGTAGCTAAATCTCAAACACGCATCCCAAATTCCCTACATAGCAAACACTCCATCACAGGGCAAGACCATGGCATTAAGCAACAGCACACACCTGAGCAGTTTGGAGATCACTAAAAAGAAAAGTCTGCAACATCAGGACTCTTTTGGTACACACACTTTCCCACTGGGGATGCCAGGGTCCTGCCAGTATGAATAAAGGTAAAGGTGTCCCATAACCTGTATGTTCATAGGGGAGCGAGGCATCAGAGACCTCAGCTTCTCTAGGGGCCAGCATATTGAGGGCAGCGCCCATCTCCTCTCCCTCGCTGCTTTAAGTACCATACCGGACCACGGTTCATTGTCTCATCCGAAAGACTAACACCCAGACCACCAGTCATGGTCAAACGGATAGGGGAGAGGTTTGAGGCCCAAACGGGATTTAAACCACCGCGCACTCCGACCCAGAGTTTTCGCTTTCCAGGCAGGTGCGTTACTACTAGACCACGGATCCACACAGATCTAATAGCTCTTGCTATTAGGCTACACCCAATCATCCTCTTACCTCGCTTAAGGTACACGGTTAGCAAGATAAGTACAAAGGATCGTTGTCGTCATGAAGATAAAAGCTGCATCGAGACAAGTCTGTAAACGGTGATGTGAGGAGTAGAGTTATGGGAAGGAGGGAGTGTATACCTACGCGCAGGAATCGAGTTGTGTTCGCTTGTATTGAATGTGAAATGAGCGGATGAAGTTTCTTAAGCATTTGTTTTAGCTGTAGTTGTGAACTGTGAAGTTAGGTGGGGGGGTGTGGCAGTGGTAGGTGTGTGTTGTGGTGTGTGTGTTGTGTGTGTGTGTGTGTGTGTGTGTGTGTGTGTCGTGTGTGTGTGTGGGTGTGGTTTGGTGGTATGGTGGTGGGGTTGTGTGTGGTGTGTGTGTGTGTGTGTGTGTGTGTGTGTTGTGTGTGTGTGTGTGTGTGTGTGTGTGTGGTTTGGTGTGGTTGGTGGTGGTGGTTGTGTGTGTGTGTGTGTGTGTGTGTGTGTGTGGTGTTGTGTGTGTGTGTGTGTGTGTGTGGTTTGGTTGTGGTATGGTGGTGGTGGTGTGTGTGTGTGTGGTGTGTGTGTGTGTGTGTGTGTGTGTGTGTGTGGTGTGTGTGTGTGTGGTG
>CM060317.1:86284748-86289748 GCA_030674155.1 Stramonita haemastoma
CATTTTACGTCTTTTCACAAAATGTGATATTAGACATTAAAAAAAAAAGTGTGTGTATGTGGGGAGGGGGGTGGGGGTAGGAGAAGTTTTGGAAGTGGGGAAGGGGGTTAATTCACAAAATCTACACAGAACAGTTAAGAAAAATAAAATAAAATAAAATAAACACAAATGTACATAATTCTTGAATGCAGAATAGTAAAAATTCCAAATTCTAAACAGAATCTAACTCATGAACAATAAAACTATTTATAACCATAACCATCAAGAGAAAAATCTAATCAACAGAGGGAAATGTCTTTTAAGTCCGTAACAATCATAATAAAGAACCATTAGGACAGTGCAGTAATGATTTGAAAAATGTATACCTCAACGCGTGGTTAGGACCTCGCGTTGTGTGTGTGTGTGTGTGTGTGTGTGTGTGTGTGTGTGTGTGTGTGTGTGTGTGTGTGTGTGTGTGTGTGTGTGTGTGTGTGTGTGTGTGTGTGTGCTCGAACGCACGCAAAGACGTGTGTATACATGTAAAATGTGTGTGCATTATAACCATGTACATCTGGTTGCACGTACGCACATGCTTGCATGAGTGTGCATAATACATCGTGTATGCGTGCATGTACGCATACGCTTATATAATTATGTGTGCATGTAACATCATGCATGTATGCGCTCATGCACGCATACACATTATATACTTTTACACATTCACGTACATGCAAATGTGTAAACCGTAAAACCTGCGACGACCAACCAGGCTAGACGCATTGGTCATGAATCTTGCACTTTTCCTTAACAATCGAAAAGTGCAAGATTCATGACCAATGCGTCTAGCCTCGTTGGTCGTCGCAGATTTTCCAAACACATCTCCTTTCTATTCCCTCACCCACATAATCCACAGTCTGTTATAAAAGATGTATTCTTCTCGGTTCATTAAAATGTACACAGAGCATGACTGCTTTAGGTTTGTATAATCTAACTGGCTTTTTTTTCGAATCGCAAATAACCGTTATGCAAAAAAGGTGAACATGTGTGTATAGATTACGTTTGGATTAATGTGATTAGTTTTTTAGGTAAACCAATTAGCAATATATATAATATATATATATATATATATAGATAGAGATAGAGATAGAGATAGAGATAGAGATATATAGAGATATATAGATATATATATATATATATATATATATATATAATTATTATTATGTGTTTGTGCGTGTGTGTGGTTTGTGTGTGTGTGTGTGTGAGTGTATGTGTGTGTTTTACACAACTAAGTCATTTCCTGCTTTAAAAGTTCTAACCAAGATATTTTAAATCTTAGCAACAACCACAAATGAGAGCAATTAGCAAATAAGCAAAGAGACGAAGCTAAAGGTCAGAACACCTTCTCCTCTAACTCTGTTCTTCCTTCTCCTCTGACTCTATTCTTCCCAATTGTAACCCTACACCCCTCAAAAACAAACAGAATATAAAGAAAAAATAAACAACAGTAATAAATTGAATATCACTATTCAAATGTATCATCTGGTGACACATGTCACTTTTTTTTTGCTTCAATTTTTTTCCAATTATTTCTTGTTTGCTTCTCTCGAAGTTGCTATTCAAACCTTGATCTCACTTTTCGGTGGAAGGACGTTAAACTAAAGAACTATTTAAACACACGCACTTCTAAAAATCAATAAAACAAAACTGAAAGAAAAACTAGAAACACGAAAACCTCTCTTTTCATAAAGCAAAGACTATATTACATCTCCACAACAGTGTCACCGATTTTTGTGGGTTTAAAAAGAAAAGTCTGTCATATAATCCATGTGAGTGTCGCTAGAAACAATTTGAAAATTCCGACACGTGTGCAACGCCTACGCATGTATTTAATGCAAGTAAAGGTGCATGATTATGTTACATGACTGTTCGTGCAGAGGTTATGTAGTCTGCACAGTATGATCAACAACATTGTATGCTATTGTATAATGTAAAAAAAAAAAAGCATAGGATTATGTTAGGTAATAATATGCTAGCAGTACTGTTGTGCAAAAACCTTTAGTCGGTATCTCCTTTGTCTTGTTATGATTATTTGTGTGTTATAGGTGTGTGTGTGTGTGTGTGTGTGTGTGTGTGTGTGTGTGTGTGTGTGTGTGTGTGTGTGTGTGTGTGTGTGTGTGTGTGTGTGTGTGTGCATGCGCTCGTTTTTTTCTTCTTCTTTTAGCTCACTGATAAAAATGGAACATAGCTAAGATACTATACAAGAACTCATTCCCGTTGTGGTGAGTTATAAATGCATTTATCTAAATACGTTTTTCAGTCAAATTCAGCTCATAACGTTATGTGTATTGGTATTTCAGAGCGTACACATTATTTTACACACACAAACACACACGCGCGCACACGCATCTCTCTCTCTCTCTCTCTCTCTCTCTCTCTCTCTCTCTCTCTCTCTCTCTCTCTCTCTCCTCTCTCTCTCTCTCTCTCTCTCCTCCCCCCCCTCTCTCTCTCTCTCTGCTAAATGTTTCCCTCACAGTTCATAACCCTGTCTTTCTTCAGGAAAATCTGATTGCTATTCTCACGAACCTTTTGACTTGCCTTGAAGACAGAAAGTGACAGCCAAAGTCAACCTCTGAATGAAGCCATCATGCAGAGTCTCTGCAGTGTTAAGAGCATAGGAGAAGACGCAGAACCATTCTGACCACTGTAGTTTTATGTCCATGGCTAGTTTATGAATACTTGTGACCCTTGAATATTGTTTCGGTATATGTTTTGTTTTAGCATATCTTATTCTGGTTTGTCTTGTGCTGCTCTTTTGTATCCTCATTCTTAATGGTTAACGTGTTTTTAATTTTTCAATATACATTATATGAAAAAAATAATGGAAAAAAAGAGACATGTTCGGGAAAGAAAAAAATACAGACAGAAAAGGGACTTAAAGAGAGGAAAACATAAAATAAAAAAAATAAAAGAGAAGCTAATCTCGTTCGGAACTCAATAATGAAGCCATGTGAATAAAAACAAGGTCAACCGAAAAAAAACAGTTGTTGTTGGTGTTGCTGTTGTTGTCTTCAATTTTACGTTTGTTCACTTGTAGTGATATTTGATATAAAAAGAGTATATACATAGATAGGTGTGGAAGTGTGTGCAAAACCTTGGGCCCTTGCAAATGCACGCTTTTGTACATATCTGCAATTTCTCATCAGAAGTACGTTTTGTTATTACGTCGCTACACACAAGACCGTCTAGAAAAAAAACAAAAAAAGACGCCACAACCCCCCCAAACAACTGATCAAAGATATTGCACTTTACCCCAACAGTAACGCATCCAAATAAAACAAACACAAAACAAAACAAAAAACCCCACTCACTCACACACACACACGCACGCACGCACGCACGCACGCACACACACACACACACACACACACACACACACACACACACACACACACACACACACACACACACACACACACACACACACAACAACCGTTGCCTACCCTACCATAAAAAGAAACCAAACAACCAACCCGAATCATACAAAAAGAAATTTAATAAAAACCACCCACGTAGTAAACATTCGGTATCAAAACCGTTTTGCACCAGGTAATTAGCTATTTGACATGGACTAATTATTCTCTGAACCGTACGTAACAACCCGTGACCTTTTGTTTGCTCGACAACACTGAAAAGTGCACAGAGCTGTGAAGGCCCTATAGTTCACGTTGAAAAGAAAGACACTGGTGATATGCTGCTACATCACTCTTAAGCATTCTACCTGACGGTACAAAATTAATCAATGTGCTAATGTTTAGTGTGTCCATGCACATAGTCTAGTCAAATATACGCAAATTGATATAGCACCAGGGCTGAGGAGGGTTGCCACATTTCAACTCTAATTAAACACGAAGTGAGAGGGTTGGGACAGGGAGGGGGGAGAATGGAGAGACGACGCAGGGTTAAGGTACAAGTATGTGTGTGGGCGGGGAAGGGGGTGGAGAGAGACAGAGAGAGGATGGGAGACAGACAGAGAGATAGAGAGACAGAGACAGACGGAAACAGAGATATACAAAGAGAGAAATGTTTGTAGGGTGACCAGAGAGAAAGAGAGAGACACACACACAGACAGACAGACAGACAGAGATGCAGAGAAAGACAGAGACAGAGAGTGAAAGACAGAGAGTGAGAGAGAGACATAGACAGAGACAGACATACAGACTGAAAGACAGAAAGACGGACAAATAGACAGGCAAGCAGTGACAGAGACAGTAACAGTAGAGCGCAGAGACAAACACACTGGCCTATAATTATACGATTGAGACTAAAACCATGTGTTGTAAATAGACATTTAAATCGTAGAAACAAAGGAGCGAACGAAGCAAATAGCAATTAAACACTTCAGCAGTTTAGCACTGTGGCGAGCGGCATAGAAAGATATCGATCGTAATGCAATTAAAATGACACAGAAACCGTGGGAGGGACGGTATGTACAATCAGATATTTCACATCAGTGTCCGCAGCTGAATTCATAAGATACTCCTGTCCCATGGTGTATCAGAATCGGTGATCTAGAGGTAACGCGCCGGCATAGAAAGCGAAAAGTCTGGGTCGGAGTGTGCCTTAGCTTCAATCCCGTTTTGGCCCCTAACGTGTCCCCCATCCATTAAACCATGAGTCGTTGTCTGGGTCCTAGTCTTTCCGATGAGCCGATAAACTGAAGTCCCATGCGTTACACATCATTTTTTAGCTGACGTAAAAGAACCCACGGCAACAAGAGTGTTGTCCCTGGCAAAATGCTGTAAAAACGCCACTTTGATAAGGAATCAAACACAGTTACAAACAGGAAAATGAAAAAAAAATGGGTAGGAACTGCACTTGTGACGGCACGCTCTCCCCAGGGAGAACAGCCCGAATTTCAAACAGAGAAATCAACTGTAACATAAAGTGTTAAAAAAAAACCCCAAAGAAAACAAGAAAAGTTAGCCCGCAAATAGTACTGGATCAGACCACCACAAAGTTGA
>CM060317.1:86299748-86322248 GCA_030674155.1 Stramonita haemastoma
GACTATCATAAAATTTCATAGTCACTGTCATTGTGGTCACAGTTCTCATTGCAATGACAAAATGATGTACATTTATGGCATCTTTGCATTGTCCCCTACACCCTTTCTTGCACTCACATCACAGCAATTCAGAACACGATGCCATTGCTTGTGGCAGCATGAACAGTCACTGTGTCCAGAATGTAGAATGCAGATGTGGGTTTTCATCATCCCTAGTCACACTCATTGTGTCACAGTTCCCACTGCACTGACAGAGTGATGTACATTAAACAGTAGCCCTGACACACTTGCATAGCCCCCTACACCCTTTCTTGCACCCACATCACGGCAATGCAGAACATGAGGCCACCGCTTCTGGCAACATTGTCCAGAATGGCTGCCAGCCTTGTGTTCCTCTCTTTCGCCAGCCATACATCTCTGGAGATGGAAGAACCGGAGAACAGACCAGTGCCTGTCCCCACACGTGTCCACCTTGGCATATTGCCCATTTTGTGTGCTGTAGCAGGGCAGCTCCTGTTGGTGGTATGTTGTCGATGGATCTACCTTTGGTCGTGAAGATGTGTTTCCTGGCTGAGCTCACGGTAGTTTCTGTGCAAGTGTGGTCATACAGAAGTACAGTATATTTCTCCAACACAGACATAGTCATCATTGAATGCCAATGGATCCACGAACAAGGCAGAAAATACAGATGTGACCTCATCAAAAGACTTCCATGTGTCGAATGCAGTCTTTTCCCCCTTGCCAGCAAACAACAACACAGTGTCACAACCCATAAAGGAATGGAACATGGGAAGTGCACATGCTTTTTCACTACCAAGTTCTTTGGCGATGTCATGTGCAGGTGTATTCCTGAGGTGTTTGCCAGTGCTAAAGGCAACCCAAATTTCAGTGTCTTCAAGGCATGCAACAGTCGAAACTTCCAGAACGAGAACATCTGTGCCCACTGTACGCAGCTTAATTTTTCAATACCCTTTGTTTGCTGAATAGACTGCATGAAGAAGCATTCCGGTGCCTGCCTTTTCATATGTGCATGGTGCAAGAGATGAAATATCCTGGTGAATGTGAGAACACAGCACATTTTGGCCACATGTTGCTGGTATACTCTCTTCACAGCTGTATGCATCATAAGCTTTGTGCAACAGTATTGCTAATGCACTAGCTGTAACTTGGGTGTGCATGTTTTGTCCGTGTGACATGGGCTGCTGTCAGGAATGAATCAGCTGTTCCAGGTGTAGCAATATTTCCTTGGGCCAAAGCATGCGTCCATCCATTGCCATGGAGCAAATCTCCAAGAGTGGCAAAGGAAGCCATTCCCATATGTAAGCCACCTAGTAGAATGACAAACTTCTCTTCACCATACTCATTTGGCCAGCACCATTGAATCTGTTTAGCAATTGCAAACAATGGTTGATCTTCTGTCAACACAGGCACCTGTCCAGGGTTCAGAAGGTGGACAGCTTGTTATATGACATCCATTGCATGGCGAATCATTGGCACAAACTTTGAGTCATTTGGGAACAGTGGCAGAAGAGATCCTATAGTGACCTCAAAGTCACGGGATTGCTGCTTTTTAGAATGGAATGCCTCCCAACAGATTGGATCATCAACACTCTGGACCCCTTCACTTAATGTATTGTTTTGCCACTTTTTCTCATCGTCCATGGCAGTGTTAACAAGTTCACAGTCACTGATCAGTGTACCCTGAATGGAAGGGATAATCGGATCATTCTTTGCTGTCACCGGGGTCAGCATTGCATATGATTCAGGAAGTGGTGGTATATGTTTGCTAGGAAGATCTAGATCTGGTTGCATTTCTGACTTGTGATGCATGATTCAATCGGATTCTGTTTCCCTGTTTTGGAAGAGCAAAATGCCTGTGCTATGAAAGGCACCGTGAGCAGTTGTTGAGCTTGGGTTGTGGTCTAGATTATCAATAACAGCTGTGGGGAACAGATTTTTTCACAGGTTAAGGGGGCAGACAACCCCTTTGGATTCTTACTGCTTGGCTGCTGAAATGGCCATGTCCTGGATATGTCAAGAACTCTGTCATAAGAAATTGATGAGCCCAAGTGGAACAAGGTGTCTACACATTTTTGCTCACGTGTATGTCCATGTATCATCATACCCAGATATATTGGTAAAGGAGTCTCCCTGCTTTTGCTATGGTGTATACCAGTGGATCCTCTCTGTCTTGTCACAGAGCTATTGTATTGCAGTAATTGAGCAATACTCAATGCTGCTTGTCTGGATTCATCACTCTCTCTTTTCTACTTTTCATAAAATTTGGTCCTTCCAAGATCATGCTAACCAGTGCAACAAGTGACTCGGGCACAGATTCTTTTAGGCAACCCTGTGGGAATGAAGTGCCATCAAATTGTGAACAATCTCTGATCATACCTGGTAGAATTAGAGTTGGTGGAATGAATACGTCCAGTTATCTCACTCCCAACTCTACCAGTCAGTCCCTGTAAAGCTTCACAAGATCTTTCACCTTGAAGACAGGTGCGGTGTCTTTTGCATTTATCTTTCTGTCCCCTATGTATCCCATGAGCTCCACCAAAGCTAAGTGGAGTGAGCAATAGAGTTACAGGTGGGGATCTGGGGCTGCCGTCCGGGTCCACAAACAACATGAGTTTTGTAACATAAATTTGGCCAGTATGCTGCTTTACATGCATTTTATCAACTAAACAAGGGTTCCATTAAACTCTGCATGTCTCAAAACATGTAAAAAGACTCCTTATTTATGTTCTTGTGTCAACTATTTACAAAGTTATGACAATTTATAGATATTTCATTTCAGATGGCAGCCATCTTGGATTTTTAAGATTTATGGGCTTCTGGGGAAAAATTCAGCTTGGCACTATATCTGAATTTATTTAGTATGTCCTTAACCTTATTTGTGCAAATTTTGGTGCTTTTACCACAAAACCCACAATTGTTTCACATATCTGCAGGGCTATCTGTCCTTTCATAAAGAAGGATTCCTGATAAATATAGGGATATAGAGTATATAGTTTGTTTGTTTGCTTGTTTGTTTTTGCTCCTTAGTTTATTACTTAATATTTATTTGCCAGAGGGTGATTGAAACAATGATACCACTTATTATAGATAAAACATAACCTTCTTCCCCCTCGCAACTTAACCATAAGCCTAATTTCCCCAGCATCCTATTCTCTTCTCCTATCCCCCAACCTCCACTGTTAAACCTCCTTTACCTACCACCTTTCCCTCTCCCCAATATACTCACATCCCTCCTATCTCCCCCTCCTGTCCTACCCCCCCCCCCCTCCTGTCCTACCCCCCCTCCCCCTCCCACCCCTGTCCTATCCCCCCCTCCTCCCCCCCCCCCTCCCCCCCCCCTGTCCTATCCCCCCTCCTCCCTCCCTCCCCCCCCACCCCCTCCTCCCTCCCCCCCCACCCCTCCTCCCCCCACCCCTGTCCTATCCCCCCCTCCCCCCACCCCCTCCTCCCTCCCCCCACCCCCTCCTCCCTCCCCCCACCCCCTCCCCCCTCCCCCCCCACCCCCACCACCTCCTCCCCCCCCCCCTCCTCCCCCTCCCCCCCCCTCCTCCCCCCTCCTCCTCCACCCCCTGTCCTATCACCCCCCCTCCCCTCCTCCCTCTGTCCTATCACCCCCTCCCCTCCTCCCTCTGTCCTATCACCCCCTGTCCTATCACCCCTCTCCACCCCCTGTCCTATCACCCCCTGTCCTATCACCCCCTGTCCTATCACCCTTCTCCACCCCCTGTCCTATCACCCCCTGTCCCCTCCCCCCATCCTCCCCCCCTGTCTTATCCTCCCCTCATCCTCCCCCCCCTGTCCTATTTTCCTCCCCCCTTACTCCTACCTCACCACCCCCTGTTCTATCCCCCCCTCCTCCTCCTCCTATCTCTCCACCCCCTGTCCTCTCTCTCCCCCACTCCCTGCCCTATCTACCCGCTGCGGCCTCTTCCTCCTCCCCCAGGCACAAACACAGGAAGATAGACAACACACCTCCTCCAAAGCTCAGAGGATTAGAAGTTAGAGGGGAAATCTCTGTAGAAATCTGCCTTACCTAACTTAGCTTAAGTTACCGCAATCTAATTTTTGTTGCATGTTATCAAACAAACAATTCCAAACTTTGAAGGTGTCTTCCAATATTAGTTTGAAAATGAAAAAAATATTTATATTTACAATCATTTACTTCATCTTGTACTTGTTCAAGACAGGTAAACAGCATCTCCTACAAATTCATATAAAAGTTGTTGCTTCTTTTCCATGATATGGCAACTTTTATCTGGACTACTAAGCAATTTTAAACAATTAAAAAGGATTAAATTGTTTAAGATAGTCTCTTAAGGGGAAGTAATATTGATATGAAATAGCCACACAGCATGTTTTTGTTTTTCTTTTCTTTTATTCTTTTATATCGAGGATAATGGGATAAGCACTCATGTGCTTTTTTCATCCTGTCCCCATGTGTATGTGTATGCTGTTGTGTAAATATTGTCATTTGTTCCTACCAACACACAATGGATTACTCTTATGAATAGCGGAACAGGATTTAACATGTGCACAAGACAGTCTCATCCAAAGACTTTTTTGGAGAGTAGAGTCAGCATTGATGTTAACTCCAGGGTAATTATCCCTTCCAACGGAATCGAACTTGGGTCATCAAATTGCCAGCGCATGTGTGTGTGTGTGTGTGTGTGTGTGTGTGTGTGTGTGTGTGTGTGTGTGTGTGTGTGTGTGTGTGTGTGTAAATCATGATATTTTTTCAAAAAAAATATTATAACATGTTTATATATGGTGGAATACAGCCCCCGCTGTAGTCTAGTGGTTAGGGCGTTGGACGCGTAATCTAAAGGTTGCGGGTTTGATCCCAGCTTTCGGCTATGGCGTTGTGCCCTTGGAAAAGGCACTTTACAGCTATTTTCTCACCCCACCCAGGTGTAAAAGGGGTACCAACCTTGTGTTGGGGGTTAACCCTGCGATAGACTGGCGTCCTATCCGGGGGGGGGGTCTATGACTCTCAGTTGCTTAACGCCACAGAAACCGGGATAAGCACCGGCCTGATGAGCCTTAGGCTCGGGGCAGACTTTAATTTTAACTATATGGTGGAAACATTTTGGAAGTTGTTAACTATTTTAAATACCTAGGAATTATTTTCAGTGAGAGTGGTAGTTTTGCAAAATGTAAGGAAAATGCTTAATCAAGCTACTTAAGTCATGTTAAGTCTGATAAGGACTGCACGGCAAAAGAGCTACCCATACATGTGACATTTGATTTCTTTGATAACATTGTTTTACCTGTTTTGTTGTATGGGTGTGAAATTTGGGGTTATGAAAACGTAGTATTAATTAAAAAAGTCCCAGTTAAATTTTTTGAAATATGTTTTTCGTTTAAAGCATACATTGTCAAATTTGTTAGTATAATGAGAAGGGGGCAGATACTCCTTGTCTATTTTGTTCCAATGGTTTGTTTCTGGATGTACCCTTGACTTTCATCCTGGAAAGCTATTCTCAAATGTTTACCAGTACAGAGGATGAAAGATTTACATGAAAATCGCTGATTCAATCAGCATAGCTAAACAAGATACAAAGCATTTTAGTGCACAGTAGATTTGACTTTGTGTTCAACTATCAATTCTACCAGTTCTTGTAATTATCAAAACCTTCTTAACAGAAAAATGTGTTCACGAATGAAGAGCTGAGCTGTGGGATAATAGTAGATGCCTTTAGTACAAAAACTATAAAATTGATTTTAGTATGGAAAAAATATATATAACTTGTCTGCCAGATGTGTATGTTTACAGTCTTATGAAATTTAGTTGCAGTTGTCACAAGCTTTCTATTGAGATTGGATGTTTCCATAACATACCATGTGAAGAAAGAGTATGCTCAAAATGCAATATGTCTGTTTTAGGGGAAAAATATTCTCCTGTCTCCCTCAAAGCTCATAACATTTGAATGTTTTTCTTGAAATTTCATTTTGTTATCTTTCACAAGTGTAGATTGTGTCTTTTACAGAAATCGATATACTTTAAAATGTCTGGAGTCTTTAATATTGTTTGTTTATCATTTTGCAATGAATTGTTGCTTTTCAGTTCCTGTTAGTATTGATAATACTAATACTAGTATTGTTTAATTCATTTGTTATCTTCCATGCCCCAAAAGGGGTGAACGGAATTAAATCTTGAATCGTGTGTGTGTGAGTGGTGTGTGTGTGTGTGTGTGTGTGTGTGTGTGTGTGTGTGTGTGTGTGTGTGTGTGTGTGTGTGTGCGTGCGTGCATGCGTGCGTGTGAGCGTGCGTGTGTGTGTGTGTGTGTGTGTGTGTGTGTTTGTGTGTGTGTGAGTGTGTGTGTGTGTGTGTGTGTTGTGTGTGTGTGTGTGTGTGTGTGTGTGTGTGTGTGTGTGTGTGCATGTCTGTTTATTTCTCTTTCTCTATTTCTGGTCCATTGGTCTGGAATCACCCCCCTCTCTCATTTCGCAAAAAGTTTACTTATGACAGTTTTCAATCCAGTCTCAAGATATACTAATTTCAAATATAAAAAAATTATCCTCCTGTTTCATTTGTTATCTGTTCCTGCATTGCCCCCAGATAATAAATTTGCCAATGGCAACTGTCTTCAAACTGTAAGTTGTTTTACCAGTGTTAATTTATGCTGCATGTGTTTAGATTTTTTGATACATTCTATATTCTGATAAAACGTTAATCTATTTTAAGGCAATATTAACCCCCCTTCAAAGGCTATCATCACAGTTATGTTCCTTTTTATTGTTTGAAATTACTCAGAAGTCTAGAGGAAAATCTGTATCTGATGTAAATGAAGCAACATTTTATATATATATAAAATTGTAGACTGTGCTGTTTACCTGTTGGAAACAAATACATTGTGATAAGAAATGTTTAAGATTAAGTTTTTTTCAATTTCTGATCAGACATGGGTAAAGAAGCTGTAGAGTGTGGAATTGTTAGTGCAATAATATGTTGCAAAACTATGAACGCAGCAACTTAAGCTTTGAATTAGGAATGGCAGATCTCTATGGGGATCACCCCCTAACTTCTAATCCTCCAAGCTTTGGAGGAGATGTGTTGTCTATCTTCCCATGTTTGTGCTTTTTTTTTTCTTTTTTGGAGATTAGAGGGGGGAGGAGATGGATAAGTAGAGAGGGGAGGAGATGGGAGAGACAGAAGGAGGGGGAAGGAGCGGGATATGTAGGTGGGGGGGGGAGGGAGTAGGGGGGGGGGGGGATAGGTGGGGGAGGAGGGGGACAAGTGGGGGAGGAGAGGGACAAGTAGGGGGAGGGGGAGGAGAGGAAGATGGGTAGGGGGATGGGTAGGTGGGATGGGGACGACTTAAAGTATCAAAATTGCCCATTTCCTGGAGTCTTGCATAACTTCACTGTTTACCATAACTCCCAGGGCACAGATTCATTGTTTCCCACGCTAATATTGTTCACTGTGATAGTAGGTATCTGTATACAAACTGGCTTGCTATCACTCTTCATGTCAGAATTTAATCCTTGGCGGCTGTGCTAATAAGTGAAAAATCAGGATATACTACTTCTACTACTACTACTACTACTACTACTACTACTACTACTACTACTACTACTACTCCCTGTTGTAGGAGGGATAGCAATGATAACAAATGATGATACACCAAAACCCAGTAACATCTCAGCTTTGCCACAGGGTACTTTAGTCATCGTCTGTGTCCACTCATCTTTTTGTTGTTGCAAAGCTGCGATAGATTCCGGAAGATACTTCAGTGATTGTCGCTGGAGGCTGGTAGCCACTTGCTGCTAATGGAAATGGTCTTTACCACAATGAACCCAGAGTGGTGGATGGCGAGCATACCAAACACCAGCACATCAGCTGAAACAATACTCTTCAACACCTACACACGGCCCTTCAGCTGCTTCACAATAGATTTTAAAGCATCACGTGTATTGTCAGTCACTTTGGGGAGATGGCAGCTGTTTTAATAGCAGGCAGTGGGAAAGTATTGATCCCTGCCCTGTAGTGCATGTTAAATGTGTGGAAAAACAGATGAAGAGATAGAAGGCAACAAAGCAACTAACTTATTTGAGCATCAATATTAAATGCAGTACGTTATTTTAGCTTATTACCTTTATCACCCAAACTTAACAGAAATCGATGGTTTTTAAACCAGAATAGTGTTTGACAAAACGTATGAAGAAGACATGTATTATCACTCTAATTCTTCAACTATCGTTTCAGTTAAGATAAAAAGGTGATCGTTTATTGTTTTTTTTGTCTACTACGAGCTATTTACGATAAAATATTCTTAGCATTTATCGTGATTGATATTTAGCAACTCTTTTGTGACTGAACATATTAAAGAAGAAACGGAGTTGTGTAATGTTTTCTGGCTACGTAAATAATCGATATGAGTTTGTCTGGTAGACAGTATTAATTTACGTAGGTTGTCCTTCAATGCTAATCAGTTGTGTAGGCAGAACTGTTGATGAGAGCTTTATTCAACGGTATAAAAGAATAGGTCCAAGACTGAAGTGTTTTGTGACAATCAATGCTGAAGAGGCGTGTAATCAATGAATGACTATGGCTCTTCTAAATAAAAGAAAATGTGACAGCAGGCAGCGTTCATATCATATTATGTGTGTGTGTGTGTGTGTGTGTGTGTGTGTGTGTGTGTGTGTGTGTGTGTGTGTGTGTGTGTGTTTGTTTGTTTGTTTGTTTGTGTACGCGCGCACGCGTGTGTATGTCTGCGTATATGTGTGCGTCTTTGTGTGTATGTGTGTCAGTGTGTGTGTGTGTGAGTGTGTGTGTGTGTCTGTCTGTCTGTGTCTGTGTGTGTATGTTTGTGCACATGTGTGTGAGTGTGTGTGTGCGTGCGTGCGTGCGTGCGTGCTTTTGTGTGTGTGTGTGTATATGTATGTGTGTGCGTGTGTGTATGTTTGTGTGCGTGAATGACACATTGGTCCTATATATTAGACTAGCGTCGCTAGACGTATATCAGCTTGCGTAAGTCACGTGCAGTCATAACAAGGGCATCCACTTGCCATTTCCTTTTTCGGCCTGCCATTTACAGCGTTATTTACATGGTTGCTTGTTTGTTTGCTGTGTGCTGATTGATGCTGTCAGATGATGTATGTAATGCTGGATCAAGAGTCAGCCTGTGGTGCCATGGTTAGCAGTGCATGTGGGTCACTGAGGGTGACTAAGTGTTTGGGGGTTGGTGACATTAGGAAAATGTCATGGAGATTTATTTGCAATTTTGTCCTACTCACCGGTTTATTTATCTACATTTTTCATGCATATGTTCATTTAGTTTTTTTTATACATTTATTCATTTATTTATTCATTTATTCATTTATTCATTTTTCTTATTGATTCGTTTCTTTCTTTGTCTATTTGTGGTTTAATTTACCTGTGGTGTTTGGCTGTTTAAAGGCCAGAATCTTAGTTGGATAACTGGATTTACACAAACTTAAACTTATCTAAGTGTGAGTTTGCGCGCGCGCGCGCGCGCGCGCGCGTGTGTGTTGTGTGTGTGTGTGTGTGTGTGTGTGTGTGTGTGTGTGTGTGTGTGGTGTGTGTGTGCTATTATCACGGGTTTGGCAGCTGACACTATCTGGCTTCAACACTGAGCTGTGACAGTCGTCAGTGCGATGCGTAACAGATACACATCATGATTATGGGGGATCAAAGGAGGAACTTCTTTTTGCCCCCTAAGTGATAGGAAACAGGAGAGGCTAGGCACTCTCTGGCTGGTGGGCACATGTTGATGGTTTTCTCTCAGTAACACGTTTTGAGGTGACAACATAATGAGTCTAGGTGTGGCTAAGGGACTTAGTACTGAGAGGCGATAGATGACAGGAGCATAGGAAAAAAAAAAGTCTAATATTAGTTTGGGTTTTTTTGTTAAGTTGTTTTGTGTATGTCTTTGTCATGACGTTGAATTTGTTTGAAGTTATAGTTTTAGTCGTTAAAAAAGTGAAAGAAAAGCCTTTTTAAAAAATGTCTAGGAAGTAGTTGTACGCTTATTTTGTTTAACTTTTTTTTTATTCGTAAATTGGTTTAGTTCATCACATCAGTGATAGGGTTGTAGCTTACTTTTTTGTCGCTTACTTTTCTTTTTGCAGCTGTTCTTTCACTTCTATAGAATTTCAAAAAATATATCATCTGAATTTAGCAGTCGTCACATAATGTTGTCGCTGTTTGTTTACACGAAACGGCGTGAGGAAGTGTTTTAAATAGAGACCTATGTCTTTGATAACTGCTGATTGGAACTCTGTGTACAATAAAATCACTGATCCAAGCACAACAACAAAAATACAAAAAAAAAACCAACCAGCAGTCGAGCAGAAGTATAAAGAAAACACAGGAAAAAGGTATTCGTTATAAACACCGATCTGAGATTATTCTATAAGCTATATTCTGAGATAATCCTATTCTTTGTCCATTCATACTGATTCTAAAACAAGGCTTGCTTGTCCCTTTCGGCGTGAAACGTGTAAGGCACACCAAACCTTATCGAGGAACAGTTATAGTCTTTCCTGACTACAGCTTCGAGGTTCACCAATGGTAAGATTCTGCCCGCCGTGAAGGTAGCCACAGTCTGACTTCGGGGATGTATGCTAGGTGTGTTCGTGTTCCCGTAGCCATTTTATGCTGGCATACGTTACGGGGTATTTAACGTGCATATATCATCCTCTGCTTGTGTGTATACACGAAGGGAATTAAGGCACTAGCAGGTCTGCACTTGAAGTTGACATTGGAGATCGTAAAATTCCCCACCCTTAATTCACAGATACTGCGAGGATTCGAAACCACGACTTCGTGGACCCATGAAAGTAAAGTCGAACGATATTAACCACTCAGCTGTTATATCCGTCACAAGCAAAGTAAAATGTGTGTGTGTGTGTGTGTGTGTGTGTGGTGTGTGTGTGTGTGTGTGTGTGTGTGGTGTGTGTGTGTGTGTGTGTGTGTGTGTGCGCGCGCGCTGCGCGCGTAGGTGTGTGTGTGTGTGTGTGTGTGTGTGTGTGGTATGCATGATTTTAGTGTAACCCGTATAAATATTGCCCTTGCATACAAGCACAGATGCATGCTGTAAAGTTTGATAAGGCGATACGAGGTGCTTTTATGACAGTCATAACATTATTTGTGAGAAAAGATAGATTCCTCATAAACATGCGAGTGTGAAACATAAGAACAAGACCTAAATACAATTAAAACTTCAAAAAAGCAAATTTACATCCAAGCAATAAAGAGGGTACGGGTATGCTCGTGTTACATTTTCAAAGCAATAAATCTAATGTATGTAGTTCATCCATTTCAGAGCGAAACCTAGACATGTGTAAAGGCTTTTTATATTTTTTAATATTCCTTAAACACCCGTTTTATTGGGATGTCTTTAAAAAAAAGAAAAAAAATAGAAGGAGATGAATAAATCGTGATGATGGTTCAATCTTGCAGAGGGATGTCCACAATGCCCTTTCACCACGCAGACAAAATACTTTGTATTTTTCACAATGGACACAAAAAACTGCGTGCTTTGAGAGTCATTTTAGAAGCAGTAGCGGTATTGTTATTTTACAGACTGGGGATGTTATACTATTGATCTTTGCTTGTGACATAGGTTGACTATGGAAAACACATGGAGACGGACAGATACACAGATGTAAAGCAGCTGCTTTTTCACGAGAAAAAATGGCTATAGCGTACTTTAAACGAATGCAGTGACACTTCTGGAAGTGTGCAGTCGCAACTTGTGAAGAAAGGAACAGAGAAAAAACAAACATGCCATGTATTAGGTGCACTGCCAGATGGTGCCAGAGGTCTGTGACCGAAGAATATGATTCTTGCTGTCTCTTTTGGAACTTTTTGTTTTCATGTTTAAGTTGAAGAACTGCGTTTTAGTTTTGTGTGTATTGACGAATGCATGAAACAGACAGCATGTTGCAAACCTGCTTTTTGCCATGAGTTGTTTGAAAGATCTATAATAGTCATATAGATCACTTGTTGCAGACGTTTTAAATCTGGAGTAGTTTTAAGGTTGAGAAAACTAAAGAGCACAGGCAAACAGACACACACACACACACACACACACACACACACACACACACATATATATATATATATATATATATATATATATATATATATATATATATATATATATATATATATATATATATATATGTGTGTGTGTGTGTGTGTGTGTGTGTGTGTGTGTGTGTGTGTGTGTGTGTGTGTGTGTGTGTGTGTATCTCTTAGTTTGGTTACCATGGAGGCTCCTCTGTAGACTTGACAACCAGTTTTATTCATGCTTTTCTCTGTTCTGCCTTAACACTACATTCTTATTTCATCTGTTCATGTACTCCACATCACCTATCGCTCATGGTTACCATTGTAAGACCACACTAGATAAAAAACTGGCATGTATGACTATGATTACTGCTCGACGTTTAGGCAGCCACACTCACTTCAAGGGATTTTTTCTTCCTGTTGTAGAGAGAGACAGCTTGTTTTGAAATGAGCTTGTCATAGCCAAAGAAAGTCCGAACATGATATTCCAAAGTGGACCTGTACACATGACTTCCATCCGTAACTGCCAGACTTTCAGACATGACCAACTAAAGCCATAGCAGTAGTTCATTTCAAACAACTCTATAGCCATTACTGTTAATGCCCAGAGAAAAGGTAATGTAGCCACTGCCATTAAATAGCACAACATTCTCAAGGAATATCTAAGGGCTGTGATGTCAGTTTTGCTAAATGGCTTTCTGTAGCTATCACTTTTCCACAGCTCTCTAATCATCTAAACAACTGTGTGGGTAGACATATTCTCGTTGTTTGTTTGTTTGTTGTTGTTAAGGTGAAATGTTTCTTTAAACATTTTATTTGACAAGTCTATAATCCAATATCTGAAACAGTCTTGCAGTCGTCTTCATTTAATGACTTTTTGCCAGATATCTGTCTGCCTGTCACTCTGCCTGCTGCCTGCCTGCCTGTCTTCTGTCTGTCTGTCTGTCTGTCTGTCTGTCTGTCTGTCTGTCTGTCTGTCTGTCTGTCTGTCTGTCTGTCTGTCTCTCTCTCTCCTCTCTCTCTCTCTCTCTCTCTCTCTCTCTCTCTCTCTCTCTCTCTCTCTCTCTCTCTCTCTCTCTCTCTCTCTCTGCATCTTAAAGAGTGTTAACATGAGTGTGTGTGCCTGTGTCTGTGTCTGTGTGTCTGTGTGTTTCTGTATGTGTAAGTATGTGTGTATGCGTGTTTGTGTGTGCGTTTGTGTGTGTGTTTGTCTGTCAGTGTGTCTGTGAGTTCGTTTCTCTGTGCATAGGTGCGTGCGTAGAGTCTAGACATACATTCGAAATACTTATTATACTACAGAGATATGCAGATTTATCTAACAAAAATACATCTGCGATGTGCTGAATAAGTGCAATAAATGTACGCTTCCTTCGACCGAAGAAGAGTTTGTCATAAATAGAAAACTACAGTAGCAGCTGCAGCATTTTGCTTTTCAGTGTCGGCGTCTTGAGGTATTATGTATCGATACTCATGCGTGAAATTGCAATATTACGTATTGGTATTAAGAAGTGATGAGTTTGCAGGAAGATATGAACGAGTTTGGCCCAGTGTTTGGGGAATCGGGGTTTGATGTGTGTGCCCTTTTATAACACAAGGTCGTTTAGCTAGGTCTGGGTTTTTGTACTTTACTGTTTATTTTATAACAATAAACAGCGGTAGGTCGGTGGTCTAGATGGAATGTAAAATGTAAAAAAAAAGTAAAAAAATGACAAAAGTGTTGGACCTATTAGGATTTATTTCTGTTATCTTCTCTTGATTACAGAACGGTTGTACTGCTACTAAGAGGTGTATAGAGTGAGAAATATTATTGACATATCGAAGAAATCTCCTTACGTTTATCAATTACAGAAGGGCCAGCCTGCTTGAGTGGACTCAGCACACACCATTGCTTTGCTAACTAGTGCATTAGCTGGTTTGCAGTGGCTGAAACATCTGGAGCGCGCGCATGCCCGCGCGCGCACACACACATACTCACAAACACATAATTATACACACGCACACCAACACACACACACACACACAACACACACACACCACACACACACACACACACACACGTCGCACCTGATGACATCCATCCTTTAAAAAAGGGAGGGAAAAAAACGAGAGCAGACAAAAATGAACCCCATACTAAACTGTAGTTGACAGCTCACCATTTCAAAATGGTTGTTCTTTCCCTGCTCCTATCTGCTCCTTCTTGGTTTTTGTTCCTCGGCTAAACCCGATTTCCAATCCCTGTGTGTGTGCAGTTTTGTCAATTTTGTCAATTGTGTCAGTTGTTCCGACCTACACTTCCGAAAAGTGGAACAGGTTTCACCATGTGCACAAAGTGTTCTGCATGCGTTCGAACTCGGGACCTCCATATATAGTCTCATCCGAAGGACTCTGTTTGCGCGCGCGCGCGCGCGCGCGCGGTGTGTGGTGTGTGTGTGTGTGTGTGTGTGTGTGTGTGTGTGTGTGTGTGTGTGTGTGTGTGTGTGAAAATTCCTTTTCTCCATCTCCTATCTTTTTCTCACCTCATCCTCCTTTTTCAATATGGCCATTGACTCTTTCAGACAGTAAACATTTTAGGGAACAGAATAGCTCAGTGGCCAGAGCACTCGCTTTCTCCACGTTTCTCTAAGTAGCATTGAGCATGGCAACCAAGCGGATGGGTGACCGTTTGCGTGCCTTAGCTTCAATACTGTCCCCCAGTTCACCCAACTGTAAATGGGTACCTGCCCTCTTCAGGGTCAGGGAAGGTAAAGCAGTGAAGGAGAGGAGATGGGCGCTGCCCTCAACATGCTGGCCCCTGGAAAAGTGAGGTCTCTGTCACTTTGCTCTCCTAGGACCACCTAGGTCATGGGACACCTTTACCTTTACCTTTACCTTTGCCCAATCATTTTAAAACCCAGAATTATGTATCAGTATTGCAATATTGGCAGGGGTTTTATGCACGTTGGTTTCAGAAACTACTAAAACAAATTGGGTATAGAAGACTTGTTCAAGTTAAAGTGACTTTATTGGTTTGTTTTCTTGTTTCGAAGAGCACCAAGAATGGACGAAAAGATAAAAACTTCATATTGATATAGCTTTGTTTACATAATTGTTATAGATAGCAACAAGAGTGAGTGAAAAGATGTAATTTTCACCTAATATGACTGTTTATATTGTATTTGTTTCATAGTGGATAACAAGACATTATTTTTACCTTAATATAGCTTTGATTATGAATCATTTTAGAGAATGGCAAGAGCCGACGAAAAGAGAAATTGTTCACATTTACGTGACTTTATTTGTTTATTTGCATTCAGAGAGCACCAAGAGTGGATGGACAGAGCTAAATCCCAGCTGAACACAACTTTATTTCTGTTTGTTTTTCAGAAAACACAAAGGGAGGACGTAGAGAGTATTTTCATTTTATCATCATCACTTTAGTTGTATTTTTGTTTCAGACTAAAAACACCGAAGAGAAGAGACACATTCACAGATCATTTATCACATCAACACCGCTTTGCTTGTTGTCTATTTATTGCACAGAGTACCAAGACAGAGGACGTAAAGCGATCACGTTCATAAATAACGCGACTTTTGTCTTTATCTTTGTTGCAGAGTACCAAGAAATGACGTAATGGGGTCCTCCATCACGGTAAAGCGGCGACTGCAGACAGTGACAGGCTGTGACGTAAGCAAGTCCGGCCCTTACACTGGCTGCTGACAAGAACTCTGTGACTGGCCTGAAAGTACAGACACATCTGTGGAACAAGTTAGTAGCAGTTCTCAGTTTATGTGCATCGCGAATAGTACGTCCTAGGAAGAAAAATAAAAGACGGATGCACCACACAAACGTAAGTCTGTCTGATCTGTGTACATAGAAACAAATCAAGAACTCATCTCGTTATACGTCACCTTTTACAGCAGTTTTTTTAAGTGACGTCTATTTATAAATGCACGGTCTATTTATAAAACGGTTATGACGCAAGGTCTGGTGTTGGTACTAAAGCCAGTACTTTGGAACCAGGCAGTATCAAACTGTTTGGCCCTTCCCCTCTCCTACCAACAGTCTTGGATCACAGTCCCTTTTTTGGTAGAGTCACCAAAAAATCAAACTGGGAAAAAACGACACAACAAACCCCCTCAGTTGCGTTACACTGGGTATGATGTGCATAACCATGTGGAACCATGCGTCATGAACTATGGTATGTGTTCACTGTTAGTTTGGTTTTGTAATTATAAACTATGACTCTTGAAATCTTGTTTTTCTTAACCGTCACTCCAACTTTTTGCTAGGGTATGATACTATATATACGAGGCAGTTGCAGAGCTGCACAGTTCCAGTCAGTGTATGAGGTAGAGTGAAACAGACATGAAACATTCAGAACCAAGCACTTCGTTTATCTAGTTTTGGTTATCTGCTAGGTAGTATTAAAGAGAACCTACTAGCCAAAGATATATCGCATTTTATTTGAAAGTAAGTACAGCTTTAGAAGGTGTTAGTCTTTGGCTTATCAGCTACTCCTACTTTGGCTAATAACTGAGAATCTTAACACTAGTTTGCTTGATTTTTCAATCTGATGTTGAGTTCTGTCTTTTTTTTGGTGTTTGTTTGTGTACTGTTTGGTTAGTTTTTGTTGTCTGTCTGATTGTTTCAACTTTTGTTTTCTTTTCTTTTCAAGTGGTGGACGGTGTGGGTGGGGGGTGGGGGATGACATTGCTTCTTTAGTGTGCACTATCATCTACACAGTTTTATCGTAAATAGGTTTTATGTCAGACTCCAACAAAACGATGCTGTTAGGTGAACAAGCTTTTTTAATTTATTTATTTACCTTCAGACAGTTTATTGGCCAAGGTCAAAAGCTGTGTCAGTTATTGAAATCAGCTGACTGCCGAGGCCTACACTAAAATGTTGTTATGTTGTAAAATGTTATGTTGAGATTGCCTTCATCCATGACAACCTCATAACACAACAATCTGCACTCTCCTTTAAAGGATAAAAAATCATCTGAAGTCGGAGTATGGCTGCCTATATGGCTAAGTATTTGCAAACAGTCACACACGCAAATTTTTCATCCAGTGTGCAATTTCAATCTCACAGTGATTCCTAGGTGGGATGAGGGAGTCAGAGTGCTTATTCATGGTGACCCCTAAAGTGTTAGGCTGGGGAAAGCATGACAACTACATCAGACATGTGTGTGTGGATGAAATGACAGCAAGGTTGTGGAACAGGCTAAACTGGTTATCCAACATGAAAGCTTGAAGTGTTGGTGAAGAAGAAGTGGGCGGTGGTAGCTCCGATCCATCTTCTGTTCTTCTCATTTTACCCTGTTTCTGAGATCCACAGATGCAGAGTACCCATGTTGGCAGCACACTCCTGAAAGGCACATCATTTTCCATGTAACCATAGTATTCAGTTGCTGAAGATCATTTCATGCTGATGATGGACGTGCGGGAAAATGCCAAGGTGTGTATGATGAAACAAGGCTAGAAAGAAGTGACAGAAGAAAATGAAATAAAAGAAAAAAAGGAATTACATAAAAGACGAACTTTCTTTGAATATAAGTGCACCGCAATAAAGGCTTCATTTATATCAAAAACAGTCTCCTTTCCCATCATAAGATTCAGGCAACTTTTTACACGAATAAAGGTTTATATTGTAAATGATCCGTTATCAGACATACACATATTCAGAGATTTTTAAAAGATTACCCCATAACAAAGCTCGGACCATATCAACTTACCTTTACGTAGGTGGCACACACACACACACAGAAAGAACAGAATATAAAAAAACAACCTGACATCAACATCGACAGGGCTTCACTAAAAAAAAATCCAGGCATTGGGAGTCAGTTTTACTATCATGCTGTAGCCCGAACTACAAGTTTCAAGCAAAGGAAATTTATTGCTTGGTATGTGTACAAAAAAGATCCGAGCTAAACTTGCCTCACAGACCTCATCGATGTTGTCCTCTAATAAAGAGAGAGAGAGAGAGAGAGAGAGAGGAGAGAGAGAGAGAAGAGAGAGAGAGAGAGAGAGTGAGGAGAGAGAGAGGAGAGAGAGAGAGAAGAAGAGAGAGAGAGAGAGAGGAGAGAGAGAGAGAGAGAGGAGAGAGAGGAGAGAGAGGGAGAGAGAGGAGAGAGAGAGAGAGGGGAGAGAGAGAGAGAGAGGAGAGAGAGAGAGAGAGAGAGAGAGAGAGAGAGAGAGAGAGAGAGGAGAGAGAGAGAGAGAGAGAGGAGAGGAGAGAGATGAATGAATGAATGAATGAATGAATGATTGAACACAAACATACAGACAGACACACAGACACACAGACACAGACACAGACACACAGACACACACACAGACACACAAAGACAGAAACAGACACAGAGACACACATAGAGAGGAAGGAGGGTAGGGGGTAAGGGAAAGAAGAAGAAGGGGGGTAGAAACAAGTGCTCTCAATTGGGAGCTGCAGTAAAAGACTCAGGGAAAGGGCAGCGCACAAACGCCGACCGACCGATTCTACGCTAATCACGACCGTTAACCCAGATTGAGCAGCGACACCGGTCTTTTTCACAAGACGACGTTGAGGACTCGTAGTCTGGACACTGCTTATAACCAGAGCCTTTACTGGCCCGCGCTCAGGAAGGAAGGAAGGAAGGACTGATCGATTTCAACACTGCTTTTGCCTATTACCAGGATTCCGTGCCACTCTTTGTCAATAAGAAAGTAGAGAATCTGTTGTTGTAGAGACTGAGTACAGTTTCGGGGTAGCGCATCACTGCTAGAGTTATACTGGAGAAAAACAAAAAAAACTGAAAAAGAAGTATTATGCATAGAGGACGTTCAATCCTGTTCCGCTTTTCGTAAGAGTAGGCCATCGTGTGCCGGTGGGAACAGATGACATTTACAAAAACTTCATACACAAGGGGACTGGATGTAAAAAAAGCACATGAATGCTTATTCTATTATCCTTGATATAAAAGAATAATAAACAAATAAAATCAATATCTGGTCCGGTTTTCTTCGTTTGTTCTCTTGCGTTCATTTTTCTTTTTTTTTTTTTTAATTTTTCAGAGACCGGTACATTGGTGTGTGTGTGTGTGTGTGTGTGTGTGTGTGTGTGTGTGTGTGTGTGTGTGTGGTGTGTGTGTGTGTGTGTGTGTGTGTGTGTGCGTGTGTGTGTGTGTGTGTGTGTGTGCGTGTGTGTGTGTGTGCGTGCGTGCGTGCGTTTGTATGTGTGGGTAGGTGTGGGTGGGTGTGGGTGGGTAGGTATGATGACGCGCAAGGTGTGACTGTATGTGTGGGAGGAGGCGGTAGGGAGTGGGGGCAGGTGAATTTTTTTATTTGTTTTTGCTAATTGATGTCTTCGCATTAGCGTTAGGGGTTACGTTTTTTTTTGTTGTTGTTTTTTTTTAGAGAGAGACAGACAGACAGACACAGAGACACAGAGATCACACACGCACGCACGCACGCACGCACACACACACACACACACACACACACACACACATACACACACACACACACACACACACACACACACACACGAACATTCCCCCCCCCCCCACACACATACACACACACGACCTCTCCCCCCCCACACACACACACACAAACACACACAAGCTTCCCGCCACAGACTGGGTGATACGTAAACCAAACATCCGGGGTCGCGCTTTCTGACGCATTGTTTTCCAACCTTCACATCGCTTCTGCTGCTGCTGCTGCTGCTGGTGTTGCTGCTGCAGCGACGACGGCGTGGGTCTGTCTCTCTCCCTCCTTCCCTCCCTCTCTCCTATCCCTCCTCCCTCCTCTCTTTCCTCCCTTCTGTCTCTTCCTCACTTCCTTTCTTCCTTCTTTCATTCTTCCCGCCTTCATTCTTGGCAGCAAGCAATGGTGTGGGTCTTCTCTCTCTCTCTCTCTTCTCTCTCTCTCTCTCTCTCTCTCTCTCTCTCTCTCTCTCTCTCTCTCTCTCTCTCTCTCTCTCTCTCTCCTCTCAGTGTACAGCTGTAGAGTCAGTCCTGAGCTGCGTTACCGCTGGTGGCTGTGTGAGAGAAAGAAAAGGAGTGTCGTCACTGCATTCTGCTAGCCTCTGCTTCTGCTGCTGCTGCTGCTGCTGCTACTGCGGGGGTTGAGGAGTGTGAGTGAGTGAGTGAGTGAGTGAAGCGTCGCTAGCCTAGCAAGGTGAAGGAAGATAACTGCCGTGTCACAGCCGCCTCTCGCCTTAAACTCTGGCACCAGTGCTGTAGATTCTGCCATGGACTTTGTGGAGAGCTTGGCTGGACACTAGAATAGTGTGTGTGTGTGTGTGGAATCGCCGGTAATACAGTTCCTTTCTTTTTTTCTTTTTAGGAAAGTGTGTTTTTTTTAAAGTTGTTCTTCACTTCGCGAGAAAAAAGGAATAGTAGGTGGTTGTTTTTTGGTAAAGAGCTTTACATTTTGAAAGAGACATTCTAAAAAAAGATATTTTTGTGGTGAGAAGATATTTCTGTGTGGTGGGAAGATATAGTTTTGTGGTGAAAGGTAAAGTTTTTGTGTGGTGAAAGTATACATCTTTATGATGAAAGGAGAAAGAAAAGTTTTCTTGGTGATGGAGACATTATTCTTTCATAGTGGTGTGGCCTGTCATTTGTGATACAGTTTCAGAATTGTGATTGAAAAAAATAATTTGACCAAAAGAAGTTTGCTTGGTGGCATGGTGAAAGGACTTTGTTTCTGTGATGTCAAGGTATGTGTTTGTTTTTTCTTTGCCTGATAGCTCCGCTTTTTGTAGAGTGTAGTGTTACAACTAAGAGGGTCAGTATCATCAGTTTTCTCTAAAATTAGAACCTGCAAAGTTCTCAAGAAATTTTATGTTGACTCTTGATGATTAGAAGACTACATGTATATTAAGCATCGTCATTATTGTTGCTGTTGGAGCTATCATCATTGTCGTCGTCATTATCATTGTCATCTAACAATACTCCCAATGACAACTGTGATGATTATAAAACAGCAACAGCACAGCAACAAAATTAACAACAACAACAGTAGCAGTCACAATCACCGTCTTCATCATCATCATCGTCATCATCACCGTCATCATCATAGTCATCTTCATCATCATCATCATCATCATCATCATCATCCATCATCATCATAATCATCATCTTACGACACTATCATCATATCAATAGTACCACCATCACTATCATCACCACAATCAGCAGTTTTATGCTCCTCCTCCCTCTTCTCCTTCTCCTCCTCCCCCACCTCCTCTTCATCCTCCCCCTCCTCCTCCTCCTCGTCGTCCTCCTCCTCCTCCTCATCATTATTCAAATTCTACATGGTCTGTAACGGTATCCTGTGTTAAGTACTGCACATATTTATACTGCAGACGTGTCAGCTGGTACTAACCCAAAGCTACACGCGACACACATGAGTTCCTGCTATGTTTCATTATCAACTGCCGTCTCCTGTTACCACTAGTCTTTAGTGTTACAGTGAGTGTTTCCACTGTTTGGGATGAAAACTTCACTCCACTTTGGCTCAGAGACAATGCCTACACTGGATGGTGTGCTTTGATTATTTCTGCTCAAGGATGTTAATTCTTCCTATCGCTAAAACTTCAATGAGCAACAGTGATGTTTGCTACAAGTTCTTTCCCCCCCAAATGGTATGCTCTATATTGTTGCCAATATCATATAACACTGACTTGTCCTGTTACAAGTTACATGTAAATATTAAACATCCCAGACGCCTGCAGCACCTTTTGATGGACAGTTACTTCACATGCCTGCTTTGTATACAGATATAACAACACAGTCGTAACAAAAGTGTTAAGATACTTGTGGCTTAGTTAAACAGCACCAAACAACCACCTGCACTTATAAACCAAACTACGTATTCTTCTATACCACCATTTACACGTCTTTTATTACATATACAATATACAAAAAAGGTAATAATGTAATTGATAAAAAAAAAACATAGCAGTACAGACAACTTAAAGCCAGACAATGACAACCGGAGGTATCAAAAAGAGATTCTTGTTCAAAATAACTAGTTAACACATCACATCTCACGTGACAGGGCTTGGCTCCCATGTTTGTTCTAAGTATATCCTACCGTTTTTGAATAGTCAAAAATATGTTTTTCTTACTTTTTAGAACAGATTTCAAGCATATGTGTTTCTGTCTAACTTAGGTTTTTTTCACCAAAGAGAGGATACTCTTCCGAACGGCAAAAAAACTTTTAACGTGTGTGCAATGTGGTTGCCGTGCGTTTGCACACAGGGCCACGGTTTATAGTCTCTTCCAAAGGACTATTTTAAGCGGGAGAGAGGAATGAAGGGAAGTGGTTGTCGAGTTTTCAGGGGTGCCCCCACAATCGCCAGACTAAGGGAAATAAAGAGATAGATGGATAGAAGTCCATACCTACAAGTTACCTTTACCTAGAAGTTCATAATAATGTTATCTTCAGGGTAAATTTCCCAAACA
>CM060317.1:86337248-86349748 GCA_030674155.1 Stramonita haemastoma
CACACACACACACACACACACACACACACACACACACACACACACACACACACACACACACACACACACACACACACATCCTTCTAGACAATGATTCCCTATTTATATCCATAAGTTCCAGAACAAACCATTTCGTGTTGTAACCATAGTCTACATCTTTTATTAAAAGTTTGTTGCTAGGATTAGCAAAAAATACTAAAAAAAGAGACTTAAAAAAGGTTGACATAACTTTCAAGAATAAAGGAAACAGTTTTATGACGTATTCATCTTATGTTCCCCATTGTTAAGACCAAAAGACGGAGCGTTATAAAACTGTCGTTTGTTCATTTAAAGGGCATAAGCAACGGATAACCTTGTTATCTTTAGTGGCTTTGGAAATGGTTTTGTTATACGTCTACAAAGTGTTTCGGTTCAGAGAGAGGGAGAGAGAAGGGGACACACACACACACACACACACACACACACACACACACACACACACACACACACACACACACACCACACACACACACACACACACTCACTCACTCACACATGCACATACACACATCCACTCACATACACACACACATACAAACACACACACGCGCGCGCGTACGTGCGGTATACTTCTTGAAATTTTCATTTTTTTTTCCTGTGTTCTGTTATCATGGGATATATAATATATATCTTTGAATAGGTTTTAGTTACATTAGTTATAGTTATTCATTACGTAAGTTCATTTCTTCCATTGTATTATGGTTACAGTAGTTCGTTCTTTTACACTTTTTTTTGGAATAATTATTGCTTGTCTTTTTGTGTCCAGTATCACTTAATGTGACTAGATGTTAAATTGAAGAACACACACTCACGCACACACACAAACACACACACACACACACACACACACACACACACACACACACACACACACACACACACACACACAGAGTTGTGTACGCACCTTTGACTCAAGTGAATGTACTAAAACTGCAGCAATGCCTTCAAAACAAGCATTCCATCGCCATAGCAGTGAAAAATTATTTAGTAACAAAAAACAAGAAAGCAATCCTTGTGGAGACTATCTTTTGTGTTATTAAGGTCATTATTCTACCAAAAGAATGATCCTGAAGTCGAAATGCGGCTACCTTAATGGTGACAAAGCGTTCACATACGCAGAAATGTAACCATTTGTAAAGCGTGCAGTTTTAACCAGGAAAAACCCAACACACAACAAGCACTGACACAAAAAATCGAAAGAAACAAAACAAAACAAATATGGGGATAGAGAAGGAAATGTAATTTGTCGTTTACCTTTCATGTTTCGCATTGTTAAGCCCAGCGCTTTATAAGACTGTCTGTTGTTCGTTTGAAGGTTATTATCTTCAAAGTTGCTAAGCTTTTTATCTTTGGAATTAACTTTGTTATGCAGCTGAAACATGTTTTAGTTAAGTCAGAGAGTGAAGGAGAAGAAGAAGGAAAAGAAGAAGAAGAGGAGGAAGAAGAAGAAGAAGAAGAAGAAGAAGAAGAAGAAGAACAACAACAACAACAACAAAAACAGCAACAAGAAAAAAGAAGAACAAAAAGAATGACAAGAACAACAACAACAAAAACGAATAAGAAGATGGTGATTGTGATTATGAAGAAGAAGAAGAAGAAGAAGAAGAAGAAGAAGAAGAAGAAGAAGAAGAAGGGGAGAAGTAGGAGAAGAAGAAGGAGAAGAACAAGAACAAGAACAACAAGAACAAGAACAACAACAACAAGAACAAGACGAACAAGAACAAGAAGAAAGAGAGAGAGAGAGAGAGAGAGAGAGAGAGAGAGAGAGAGAGAGAGAGAGAGAGAGAGAGAGAGAGAGAGAGAGAGAGAGAGAGCTAGAGAGAGAGAGAGAGAGAGAGAGACTTCAGACTTCAGACTTCAAATAATTTAATGTTCATAAGTCTTCAGACTCCTAACATTTTGCACTCTAACTCATGCAATTTCCAGCGGTATACAGATTGCCTGGATCGGCATACAAAATATGAATAATAATGTATTGTGTGATACAAATTAAGATATCATGATCACTTGTGCATGTCTCGCTCAAATTTTTTGGCACACTCATAGTTGATTTTGTACGCATGCAACCCCCCCCCCCACATGTGCACCCATGCAGTTCGTGCGCGTGCTCAAACGCACACACACACGCACGTACGCGCACACACACACACACACACACACACACACACACACACACACACACACACACACACACACACACACACACACACATCCTTCTAGACAATGATTCCCTATTTATATCCATGAGTTCCAGAACAAACCATTTCGTGTTGTAACCATAGTCTACATCTTTTATTAAAAGTTTGTTGGTAGTATTAGCAAAAAATACTAAAAAAAGAGACTTAAAAAGGTTGACATAACTTTCAAGAATAAAGGAAACAGTTTTATGACGTATTCATCTTATGTTCCCCATTGTTAAGACCAAAAGACGGAGCGTTATAAAACTGTCGTTTGTTCATTTAAAGGGCATAAGCAACGGATAACCTTGTTATCTTTAGTGGCTTTGGAAATGGTTTTGTTATACGTCTACAAAGTGTTTCGGTTCAGAGAGAGGGAGAGAGAAGGGCACACACACACACACACACACACACACACACACACACACACACACACACACACACACACACACACACACACACACACACACACACACACACTCACACATGCACATATACACATACACTCACATACACACACACACATACAAACACACACACGCGCGCGCGCACGCGCGGTATACTTCTTGAAATTTTCATAATTTTTTTTCCTGTGTTCTGTTATCATGGGATATATAATATATATCTTTGAATAGGTTTTAGTTACATTAGTTATAGTTATTCATTACGTAAGTTCATTTCTTCCATTGTATTATGGTTACAGTAGTTCGTTCTTTTACACTTTTTTTGAATAATTATTGCTTGTCTTTTTGTGTCCAGTATCACTTAATGTGACTAGATGTTAAATTGAAGAACACACACTCACGCACGCACGCACGCACACACACACACACACACACACACACACACACACACACACACACAGAGTTGTGTACGCACCTTTGACTCAAGTGAATGTACTAAAACTGCAGCAATGCCTTCAAAAACAAGTATTTCATCGCCATAGCAGTGAAAAATTATTTAGTAACAAAAAACAAGAAAGCAATCCTTGTGGAGACTATCTTTTGTGTTATTAAGGTCATTATTCTTCCAAAAGAATGATCCTGAAGTCGAAATGCGGCTACCTTAATGGTGACAAAGCGTTCACATACGCAGAAATGTAACCATTTGTAAAGCGTGCAGTTTTAACCAGGAAAAACCCAACACACAACAAGCACTAACACAAAAAATCGAAAGAAACAAAACAAAACAAATATGGGGATATAGAAGGAAACGTAATTTGTCGTTTACCTTTCATGTTTCGCATTGTTAAGCCCAGCGCTTTATAAGACTGTCTGTTGTTCGTTTGAAGGTTATTATCTTCAAAGTTGCTAAGCTTGTTATCTTTGGAATTAACTTTGTTATGCAGCTGAAACATGTTTTAGTTAAGTCAGAGAGTGAAGGAGAAGAAGAAGGAAAAGAAGAAGAAGAGGAGGAAGAACAAGAACAACAACAACAACAAGAACAACAACAACAACAGCAACAAGAAAAAAGAAGAACAAAAAGAATGACAAGAACAACAACAACAAAAAACGAATAAGAAGATGGTGATGGTGATTATGAAGAAGAAAAGAAGAAGAAGAAGAAGAAGAAGAAGAAGAAGAAGAAGAAGAAGAAGAAGAGGAAGAAGAAGAAGAAGAAGAAAAAGAAGAAGAAGAAGAAGAAGTAGGAGAAGGAGAAGAAGAAGGAGAAGATGAAGAAGAAGAAGAAGAAGAAGAAGAAGAAAAGAAGAAGAAGAAGAAGAAGAAGGAGAGAAGAAGAACAAGAAGAAGAACAAGAAGAAGAACAAGAAGAAGAACAAGAAACAAGAACAACAAGAACAAGAACAACAAGAACAAGACGAACAAGAACAAGAAGAGAGAGAGAGAGGAGAGAGAGAGAGAGAGAGAGAGAGAGAGAGAGAGAGAGAGAGAGAGAGAGAGAGAGAGAGAGAGAGAGAGAGAGAGAGAGAACTTTGAACAAGAACATGGACTATACAGATGCATGCAGATCACCAGTTTATACTTGTTGTATCAACAACATAGCAAAAGCAAGAGTTCGGGTCAGACTCCATTTACTGTTTATAAAGGTCAGCGTCATTAAAAAATACAACGTACAAAAAGGACATGAATAACTGATGTATACATTTTAATGTTTCACATTTCTAGAACCAAATTCAGTGCATTATCCTAGAAATAGAAAACAAAGAACAACACTGCGTTGTTTAGTTTAATGATACGACCAGCTGATAAGCTTTTTATCTTTGATGGCTTTGAAAATGACTTTGTTAAATAGCTGCAACGTGTTTCAAGTATCATGAGAGAGAGAGAAGAGAGAGAGATGAGAGAGAAGAGAGAGAGAGAGAGAGAGAGAGAGAGAAGAGAGAGAGAGAGAGAGAGAGAGAGAGAGAGAGAGAGAGAGAGAGAGAGAGAGAGAGAGAGAGAGAGAGAGAGGAGAGAGAGAGAGAGAGGTGCGTATGCATTGGACACAAGTGTATTTATCAAATCACACACATACACACACACATCTGAAAATAATACGTTGACTGTGACACACACACACACCACACACACACACACACACACACACACACACATATTAATATATATATATATATATATATATATATATATATATATATATATATATATATACATATTATATATATATATATACACACACATTACACACACATTATACACATACATTACACACACACATTACACACACACGCACACACACACACACCACACACACACACACACACACACACACACACACACACACACACACACACACCACATACACACAACCGCATGCACAGTGGTGACATATTTAGACATAACATCCATGACGTTAGAATATGGCTGCCCAAAAAGTCGGCGAACTGATGGCATAAGCAACAACAACAACAACAAAAAGAAATGAAACAAACCCAAGTAAACAAAACAACGTCACTGTTATTTAGCCTCGAAATTCTATGTGAGGAAGGACAAAACATTAAACAGGAAATCCTAAACATAATGCAAACATATTCACTAACTGCTTGTTTTCTTCTATATAAACCGTTTTCTAGAACATCCATATTTAACATATTTTCTTCCCGATGTTTGTTTATCACGGCAACTTGGTACGGTATACACTATTTAATCATTACAAGGATTAAGACTGACAAATGTTTTGGCGTAAAGTAACACGAAAGGGGACGGGATAGCTCAGTGGTCAGAACACTCGCTTTCCCCGAGCTATGGTTAAGCAGTATCGAACGTGGTTACCAAGTGAATGGGTGACCGTTCGCGCGTCTTGGCTTTAGAAGAGATCCCCTAGTTCACCCAGCTGTAAATAGGCACCTGCCCTCTTTAGAGTCAGAGAAGGTAAAGCAGCAAGGAGGAGGAGATTGGCGCCGCCCTCAATATACTGGCCCCCTAGAGAAGCTGAGGTCTCTGATGCCTCGTTCCCCTACGACCACATAGGTTATAGGACATCTTTACCTTTTCTTAACATGAAAAATAATGCTTCAGTCACCTCTGAGATCCCTGAAGAGTGCGTATGCTGGTGCTCTAATTTGGGTTAGGTCAAGATAAACGTATAGTATTTTATTCAAAAATGTCTCTAAGGTTGTCATTGAAAGATTTCAGTTAATAAATTTTCTATTTGTTGAAAAATCAATTTCTGAACAATGGGGACGTTGAAATACGTTGCCTGCACGCACGCACATAACACACACACACACAAGCCATAAACGCATGCACACACACACAACACACACACACACATACATACACACACCATAAACGTACGCACACACAGCATACACGCACATACAAACACACACACTCAAAATAATTGAAAAGAAAACTCATAAAAAGTATTTAATGTCATGTACATCTTATGGTTTACATTGTTAAAGCCAATGCCAATGTCTTGTAGATCTTCTGAAGGAGATCAGAGACTAATAAGCTTGTTATCCTTGATGTCTTCGAAAATGACATTGTTATATATCTTAATGTGTTTCAGTTCACAGAGAGAGAGAGAGAGAGAGAGAGAGAGAGAGAGAGAGAGAGAGAGAGAGAGAGAGAGAGAGAGAGAGAGAGAGAGAGAGAGAGAGAGAGAGAAAACAGACAGATAGACAGACAGTCAGTCAGATAGACACGCAGACAGACAGACAGAGACAGAGAGAGTGAGAATTATAAACAAGAAACACACAGACAGGTCAGAAACCCGGAGAGACAAAGACAAGAAAAACATACAGACACATACACATTGGGAGAGAGATGGAGAGAGAAACAAAGCTTACAGAGACACTAAGAGAAAGAGAGAGAGAGAGAGAGAGAGAGAGAGAGAGAGAGAGAGAGAGAGAGAGAAGACAGACAGACAGACAGACAGACAGACAGACCAGACAGACAGACAGAGACAGACACAGACAGAGACAGACAGGCAGACAGGCAGACAGGCAGACCGACGCAAAATGTGAGAGAGATAGAGAGACAGACAGGCAGACAGAAAGACAGACAGACAGAAAAGCAGGCACAGACAGACAGACAGACAAACAAGGTTGAGGAGCTGGAAGTCAGGGAAAACCATACTGGTTTGTCTAGACATGCAGAATGCTCTCTGGGGCCTCTCATAGTCAGTTTTACCATTTTCCGCTTTCTTCTATTTTTTATTTTTTGCAATCTGTGTTCCGTGGCCTTGACCCTCTGGCGACAAAAACAAGTTGTCAGTTTCACCATGTCTGCCTTCCTTGTCATCATCACGTGCAATGCATGCTCTGTGGCTTTGACTGTCTGGTAGGTGTTGTCAGTTTCACCACGTCTGCATTCCTCATTCTTTTCCGTGCATTCCGTGTTTTGTGGCCTTGAATGTCTGGCATGGTTTGTCAGTTTCACCTTGTCTGCATTTCTCGTCATCTCCACGTGCTAGCCGTGCTCTATGGTCATGACCGACTGTCTGGTAAAGGATGTCAGTTTGATTATTTCCGCATTCCTTGATCTTTTCACGTGCAATCCGTGCACTGTGGCCTTGGCTGCCTGGGTTTAGATAAAAAAGGGGGAATCCCCCAACCTACCTTCCTTTGCACCTGTCCATGACTGCTGCCACTGAAGCCAAGAAGGGAATAAATCCCTATTGGGGTCCCCCATACCTCTGATTGTGCTGGGTCCTTTGCAGAGGGCTTTCAGAGATCATAGCGGTTTCAGCAGTTGTGGCATCAGTGAATTTCCTGGCAGTGGCTGAGAGAGACAGACAGATAGATAGACAGATAGACAGATAGGTAGGTAGGTATAGGTAGGTAGGTAGGTAGGAGTAAACAGAGAGAAGGGGATTTAGGGGTGAACAATCTTTTCTCAGTGCCAAACTTGTTTTTTATGAGAGATACACACACTCAGGCAAAGATATCTATAGAGAGGGGGAGAGAGAGAGAGAGAGAGAGAGAGAGAGAGAGAGAGAGAGAGAGAGAGAGAGAGAGAGAGAGAGAGACAGGGAGGAGAGAAAGAGAGAGAGAGAGAGAAGAGAGAGAGAGAGAGAGAGAGAGAAGAGAGGAGAGAGAGAGAGAGAGAGAGAGAGAGACAAGAGGAGAGACTCGGAGTCAGGATTTTAATTGTAAGCCACCAGCCTATATACAAGGGAGTATTGATTTTGACTAAAAAAAACTTCAAAGATAGCTAGCAGAGCAACAAACATAAAATAATGTTGGCATTGTCAATAATAGTTTTCCAAAGAAACATGAACTCCTTCAGTTTTTTGTACACCAATTAAACTAAAGAAAGAAACTCCAGGTTGGCAGCCTCAAGTCCGCTGAAGTGAAAGCTGACCTACAGTCCAACCTCCAGTCAAAGCTGGAAGTCGAGGACTGCCCCTCTGACCCCTGTCCAAAAACGCTCTGGACCCGCCTAAAAACTGCCATCCTGCAGGCCTCTGCAGAGGTCTTGGGCTTTTCCACTAAGAAGAACAAGGACTGGTTCGATGAAAATGACCAAGAAATACAAGATCTGCTGGCGAAGAAGAGAAGTGCCCACCAGGCTCACCTTGCACAAACATCTTGTCCAGCAAAGAAAGCTGCCTTTCGTCTTACATGCAGCAACCTCCAGTGCCAGCTTAGAGTTATCCAAAACGAGTGGTGGACTAGCCTCACCCAGAAAACTCAGCTCTGCGCTGACACAGGTGACTACAGAGGCTTCTACGAAGCTTTGAAGGCAGTCTATGGACCCTCTCACCAAGTGTTGAGTCCTTTGCGCAGCACTGACAGCCAGGCACTCCTCACAGACAAGATGTCCATATTGAACCGCTGGGCTGAACACTTTCAAACCCTCTTCAGCGCTGATCGCACTGTTGATGACGCAGTGATCCAACAGATCCCACAGCAACCAGTGAAAGAAGAACTGGACGAAGCCCCAACCCTGGAAGAGGTAACTAAAGCCATAGAACAACTGAAGAGTGGGAAGGCTGCAGGCGTCGACGGTATTCTACCAGAATTATGGAAAAAACGGGGGGCAAACACTGCACTGCAAGCTCCATGAATTTTCTGTTTGCTGCTGGGAGCAGGGAAAGCTACCACAAAACCTTCGTGATGCAATCATAATCACCCTTTACAAAAACAAAGGGGAAAAATCAGATTGCTCCAACTACAGGGGATAACTCTTCTCTCCATCGCTGGCAAAATCCTTGCAAGAGTTCTCCTCAACAGACTAGTACCTGCTGTTGCAGAACACCACCTCCCTGAGAGCCAGTGCGGCTTCAGAGCTAACAGGGGTACCACTGACATGGTCTTCGTGCTCAGACAACTTCAAGAAAAGTGCCGCGAACAGAACAAGGGACTGTACATCACCTTCGTTTGACACTGTGAGCATTTGACATTTGACACTGTGAGCAGGAAGGGCCTGTGGCAGATCATGGAGCGTCTTGGCTGCCCCCCAAAGTTTCTCAACATGGTGATCCAGCTACATGAAGACCAGCGTGGCCAGGTCAGAAACAGCAACGACCTCTCAGAGCCTTTCCCAATCACAAACGGGGTGAAGCAGGGCTGCGTCCTTGCACCAACCCTCTTCACTATCTTCTTCAGTATGATGCTTCAGCGGGCCACAGAAGATCTTGATGACGAAGACGGAGTTTTCATACGCTACCGCACAGATGGCAGCCTATTCAACCTGCGGCGTCTTCAGGCCCACACCAAAACCCTGGAGCAACAAATTCGAGAGCTACTTTTTGCTGATGATGCTGCCCTTGTAGCCCACACAGAAACCGCCCTGCAGCATGTAACATCCTGTTTTGCAGAGGCAGCCCAGCTCTTCGGACTCGAAGTCATCCTGAAGAAGACAGAGGTTCTCTACCAGCCTGCACCTCAGGTAGCGTACCACCCACCTCACATTACAATTGGTGAGACAGAACTGAAGACAGTCCAGCAGTTTACCTACCTGGGACGCACAATCTCCTCTGACGCAAAGATTGATAAAGATGTAGACAACAGACTGGCAAAGGCAAACAGTGCTTTCGGCAGACTCTACCACCGTGTCTGGAAAAACAAACACCTGAAGAAAGACACCAAGATCAGTGTCTACAGAGCCGTGGTACTGACCACCCTCCAGTACGGCTCTGAGTCATGGGTCACATACAGACACCACCTGCGAATTCTGGAACGCTTCCACCAACGCTGTCTCCGCCTCATCCTCGACATCCACTGGAGCGACTTCACCACGAATGCTGAGGTGCTGGAGCAAGTAGGGATCACCAGCATTGAGGCCATGTTGCTGAAAACGCAGCTACGCTGGGCAGGGCATGTCTCTAGAATGGAGGACCATCGCCTACCGAAGATGGTTCTCTACGGTGAACTTTCCACCGGACACCGCTACAGAGGCGCACCAAAGAAAAGATTTAAAGACTCTCTGAAGAAATCTCTGTCAGCCTGCCTCATAGACCATAACCAGTGATCAGTCCTTGCTGCTGACCGGCAGGCCTGGCGACACACTGTGCATCAGTCGGTCTCCTCCTTTGAGGACAATCGCAGAGCGGCCCTTGAGGAGAGGCGAATGAGGAGGAAAAACCGCGTCCCCCCTACATCAACCCCAGAATCGACTTTCCCCTGCAGCCGCTGCGGCCGGGTTTGTTTGTCACGTATTGGACTAAACAGCCACCAGCGAGCCTGCACCAGACGTGGACAGTGCCCTTAATCTTCGTTCGCGAAGCCAAGCCATGATGATACTAAAGAAAGTTCTAAAGTTTTCAAAGCATGAAATATATACATAGCCAAATCCATTTACTGGTTGACAATTTGTAGAACTCAGATGCTTCCCTCGTGTGCATGTGGTGTGTGTATGTGTTCCCATTCTATTTTCCAAACTGTAGTATTTGCAATATTTGTTTTTCCTTTCTGCTCCAGAGATCCGAGGATTACCAATGGTGAGACTTTGGATATACAACTGTTTTTTTACACCATTAAGTCAGCTGCATTCCGACTTCGGGGATAGTGTGTAAACCACCTCACCAATGTGCATGGACTTATTATTTTAACTCTGTCTTCCATTCCTACTGGCACTGACATTGACCCAGGCTTCCAAAAGGTGGAAGAGTTTTAATGTGTGTGCAAGACAAGCCAAGCCTCTTATGAGCCTGTTATGCTTGACGTCTTCGGAACTGGTTTTGAGATTAACTTGTAGTGAGAGAGAGAGAACTCGAACTCGAACTCGAAATTTTTAATGAGGGTAATTGGGTAAGCCAGAGGCTTCTTTACACCAGGCCCTCATGGGGACAAAATGAAAGAAATATGAATAAATCAATGAATTAATAAACAAATAAATGTAACATATTAAGAACATCAGTCAGTCATATTACAATTCAATTATTGATAAATCAGGAAATAGCGAGAGAGAGAGAGAGGAGAGAGAGAGAGAGAGAGAGAGAGAGAGAGAGAGAGAGAGAGACAGACAGACAGACAGACAGACAGACAGACAGACAGACAGACAGACAGACAGAGACAGAGAGAGAGACAGACAGACAGAGACAGACAGACAGACAGGCAGAGACAGAGAGAGACAAAGAGAGACAGAGAGACAAAAATACACAGAGAGAGAGAGAGAGAGAGAGAGAGAGAGAGAGAGAGAGAGGAGAGAGAGAGAGAGAGAGAGAGAGAGAGAGAGAGAGAGAGAGAGAGAGAGAGAGTTTTAGATTATGAAAAGCTACTACAAGCAAATGACTAAATGACTCTGAAATTTTCGTGCTAGTAATTTTCAAATAATTTCTTACTTCGACTTTTCTTTGGAGGCACAAAGAATATTCTCATAAAGTAGAAAGGCGAAGAAAAAACATATTACTAACAAAGTAAAAAGGTTTAAAATCAGAAGGGTAGACAACATCGATATCTGTACATCATTTACGTGAACCTGAGCGCCAAGTTTATTGCTGTTTACATCTCTTTGGAACAAAACATATGTTGTTCGGGTTTTTTGATACTAAGCAGTCCCTGAGATATAGCTGTTGCTATGTCTGTTGCTGTTATTCTTTTTATCTTGATGGTGTTACTGTTGTTATTGTTTTTGGTGTGACGCGGCTGCTACTGCTCTTTCTTCTGTTTGCTCTGTGTTGATGTTGTACCGATAGTTTATTTCTTTCTGTTTTTTTCTTATTGTTGTTGTGTCATATAGCAGCATTTGTTTCGTTATAAAGACTTTTAAAACATCTTTTTAATAAGGCAGCCTCGTTTCCCTGCCCCCTTTCTGGAGAAAAGTTCTGTGATTGTTTTCACCAGCCACCATTCTTCCAGAATTACAAAAAGCAAAAAAAGTTATTAAATTACAAAAATAGAAAACTGTTTTATGATTGACAATATGAAAGTGGCAGGATGATCAAGACGTTCGCTTGCAAAGAAACAAACCGTGAGGTTCTAGGTTCAATTCCCATCCTCACCCTTTCTTCCCAGTTTGACTAAAAAATCGAACTGAATATCATTCGGATGAGTTTATAAACCGTGGTCCCATGTGCAAACGCACGCATAGCATCTTGCACACACGTTAAAAACCTGTTCCGTTTTTTGGAGGAACAGGCCATCGTGTGCATTTAAGAAGCGGATGACAACAAAATATAAACACAGTATGCACACAGGTATCATGTTTAAACACCATCCCTGAGGAAAATCGGGAAGATGGAATCCACAGGCCTGTTCGGGGCTGTATATGGCAACGTTCTGGTGGCTCCTGCGACGATACTGGAACCATTCGTATCGGCGATTGCCTTTCCAATTAATCCATTCCAGCGAAGTGGAGAGGGGGGTTCTGCTGCATGGGTAACAGCTAGTCCTTCATACTTATTTACCCAGGCTTTGCACTGTAGAGCATA
>CM060317.1:86352248-86374748 GCA_030674155.1 Stramonita haemastoma
GCATTAGTACTCTGTGTGTGAGGGCTCTGAAATCGTATCGTTGTGAAGAACTTGTGATGTTGGTCATAAAGCAGAGCATGTTGTGATGTTAGCTACATAGATGCCTCTAGAACTAACAGTTTGGAGGTTGTAGAAAGCTGAAGCTTATTACTTTCAAGGTGACAAAATGTGTGCGATATATATCTTGAAAAGTCAGTGCTACTGCAGCTTAAACCAGAGCAATAAACCGAGTGCCACAAAAGACACCACCAAGTCCTCCAGCTAAAAGGCTTGCTGTAAGAAGAAAAAAACAAAAGCAACAACCTTGCACAAAGCCACATTGTGTGACCTTTCCCACAGAACAGTCCAAAACAAGTAGAGTTGTGAAATCAGTCATGCTTGTTGTTAACCTTCAATGCAATTTGCGTATCCCATGGCCGATACGCATGGCACATTTCTTAAAAGAACAAAGAAAATCAGAGACCTGACTTTTTGCCCTCTGAAGTATGCAGGCTAATTTCTGCAGAGTTCTCATTAGTTTCATTTGTATCTAGGAGGAAGTTTTTTTGTGTTCTAGTTCCAGTTAACGGACAGTTAATCATCAACTTTCTTAATGGTGTTAGGGCACACATTCTAGTTCTTGATATGTGCTTCTCTACATGTTCTGTGTAGTAGTTCCAGACAGTGCAGGATTCTTTCTTTTGCATGAACATTGAACGAAAGGTAGAGCATAACAATCTAAATGAACCACCTCCTGGTGAGTGAAGACTAGATCATACACTTGTCCAGTCTCCCTGAACCAGAAGAACATGATCACCACTGCCTCATCCTCCGTCAGCATGACAACGACCACGGCCTCCGCCCCCTTGGCCTACAACGTCAGTGAAGGCCTCAGCCTGCTGCGGGCCTACATCTTCAACATGTCCAACAGCAGCAGCGGCAGCCACACGGCCAGCCCGCACAACAGCACAGAGGACGGGGACTACGCGGGGCTGGAGCTGACCACAGGTGTGGGGGAGGAGGGGGAGGAGAGCACGCCCAGCCTGGGCCCGCCCTTCGGCCTGACGGTGTACAGCCAGGAGCACCTCGTCAGCACCAGTGTGGTGCTGGGCATCATGATCCTCTGCTGCATCATCGGCAACTGCTTCGTCATCGCCGCCGTCATCCTGGAGCGGTCGCTGCACAACGTAGCCAACTACCTGATCCTGTCTCTGGCCGTGGCCGACCTGATGGTTGCCGTGCTGGTGATGCCGCTGTCCGTGGTGGCCGAGATCTCCAGGGTCTGGTTCCTGCACTCCGAGGTGTGCGACATGTGGATCTCCTTTGACGTGCTGTGCTGCACGGCCTCCATCCTGCACCTGGTGGCCATTGCGATGGACCGCTACTGGGCCGTCACCTCCATAGACTACATGCGGCGCCGCAGCGCTCGCCGCATCCTGCTGATGATCCTGGCCGTGTGGATCGTGGCGCTCACCATCTCCATCCCGCCCCTGTTCGGCTGGAGGGACCCCAGCAACGACCCTGACCAGACCGGTGTCTGCATCATCTCCCAGGACCACGGCTACACCATCTTCTCCACAGTGGGCGCCTTCTACCTGCCCATGTTCATCATGATCTGCATCTACACACGCATCTACATGGTCGCCAGAAGGCGGATCAGAAAAGACAAATTCCACAAGAAAAAGCGAAACGGGGCTACATCCACAGGCACGCGAACGGTGGCGGCGGAGAACATCAACATGACGGTGCAGCCCGAGTACTCCGTGGTGTCCAACTGTAACGGCTGCACGCTGGAGAAGGAGAAGGAGATGCTGGCGCACCACAGCAAGAACGGCATGACCTCCAGCAACAGCCAGGACGACAAGAACAACAGCCAGGCCGACCTCTCTGGCGACAACGACAGCCACGGCATCCCTGCCGGCAACGGCAAGGGCGGGGGCTACACGAACGGGATCGAGAACGATCCCCCCACCGTCAACATGGACAAATCTTTCGCGGGCACTCCGGACGGGACTCGGAAGCCGTGCCTGCCCTCCAGCCGGCAGAGGGACAAGCTGGAGCAGAAGCGGGAGCGCAAGGCGGCGCGCACCCTGGCCATCATCACCGGCGCCTTCCTGCTGTGCTGGCTGCCCTTCTTCATCGTGGCGCTGACGGGGCCCTTCATCCGCAGCTCGGTGGACATTCCCCCCGCCGTGGACAGCCTGCTGCTGTGGCTGGGCTACCTCAACAGCCTCCTCAACCCATCATCTACACCATCTTCAGCCCAGAGTTCAGAAACGCATTCCGCAAAATTCTCTTTGGGAAGTATTCTCGGCGCAGTGCCATGCGCGGGCGGTGATGCTTTGTGTGTGAGGTTGGTTGGTGAACAGGACACTGCAGGACCTGTGGAAGTGGTGGGTGGCCCAGGGGGGTGATGAGTCTGTGATGTGACTGGTTTCTGTGCCCGCGCGAGTGACCAGTGCAATGGTGGAACTCGTCTGTACATAGTGTTCGGGATTCCTTGCGTGTCGATACATGGTCAGATTTTGGGGGGGTGGTTATTTTGCACAAACGAACCATTTGGCGTCAATTTCCATGTGTAACACTGATCCCCTTTCACTCTTTCATTTGGAAACTTTCATGCGGATTTGTGTTCATAAGTATTGGTTTATTTTCCTGATGACCAACAGTGTGTGTGTGTGTGTGTATGTGTGTGTGTGTGTGTGTGTGTGTGTGTGTGTGTGTGTTGTGTGTAAAACTGTAATGCATATGTGATGTGTGTGTATGTGTGAGTGAGAGAGAGAACGAAAAAAAGAAAGAAAGAAAGAAAGAAAGAAAGAAGAAGAGAGAGAGAGAGAGAGAGAGAGGAGAGAGAGAGAGAGAGAGAGAGAGAGAGAGGAGAGAGAGAGAGAGAGAGAGAGAGAGATGGTAATTGCTTTATGAATTATGACTTGTGTTCCATAAACTGGTGATTTATTTTGCTTTATTATGATTATACACGTGTATATTTTACACCTCTCGTTTCTGTGTCAAATATGACTGCTTTGATAAGATTGACGTCCGTGCCAGTGTGTATGCGCGCGTGCCTGTATCCATGCGTATGCACGCTTGTCGCCTATACATGTTTGTGTGTGTGTGTGTGTGTGTGTGTGTGTGTGTGTGTGTGTGTGTGTGTGTGTGTGTGTGTGTGTGTGTGTGTGTGTGATAAACAGAAAGAAATCAAAGAAAGAAAAATAGAGTGAGAGACAGGGGGGCAGGGAGAGAGGGAGGGAGGCAGAGAGGGGGAGGGCACTTACAAGGGAGGTAATTTCTAGTGAGACACGTGTCCATTGGCTCTGCTTTTCTTCAGTTTCATACCTCTGTGCTTGTTGTGCAGGCTGCTGTGCTCAAACCACCCATTTTACACAGTGGAATAACATGACAGTAATCCTACTATTGATGATGATGATAATGACGATGATGATGATGATGATGATGATGATGATGATGATGACGATGATGATGATGATGATGATGATGATGATGATGATGATGGATGTGATGATGATGATGACAGTATTGATATTTGTAATAAGAATAGGGATAGGAGTGACAAGTAGTACTGAAAGAAGAAGAAGAAGAAGAAGAAGAAGAAGAAGAAAAGAAGAAGAAGAAGAAGAAAAAGAAGAAGAAGAAGAAGAAGAATAGTGATGATAATGATCTCAACAATGCTGATTATAATGTTAACAACAATACAGATCACGGCATTAATGAAAACAGTAATTGATACAGTACTGAACCATGTTTCAAAGACACTATCAGAGCCTTTTCCTCATTATGTACTTGCATCTATCGCTTTAAAGCAAACACTTTAAGAGTCTTCCACACAAATTGTAATTATTACTTGACTCTTACAAGGTAAATGAAACACAAATACGCGCGCGCGCGCGCACAAGCGCGCACACATGCACACACACATAATTATATTATATATATTATATATATATATATATATATATATATTATATATATATATATATATATATATATATATATATGTGTTTGTTGTTTGTGTGTGGTGTGTGTGTGGTGTGTGTGTGTGTGTGTGTGTTTTTAAGTTGATTTTTTTCGATTTCTTGACGTAGATACATTTCTCTTAACAATATTAGTTTATATATATATATAAAAATTGTAAAAACGAATTGTGTAAGAATCAACCTAAAAATCCTGTAGCTTTGATAAATTTTGTTGTTGTTTTTATGTGTTTTAGTCATTTTGATTCCTTGTGGAAAATGCATAAAGTCAATATATGAAAATCTGGTATTATAAATGGAATCATTGCAAACAAATGCAGAAATCTATATAAATATACTTCTACCTTTCAAGATAGGACACAAACGATCAAGTCTAAATAGCCAATCCAGCAGGATAAAGCTTTGCTGCCCTAACGGACAGATGTAAGATTTTATTATCTTATAATGTTTTTTTTTAATGACGTGGTGTGTGAACGCTGAAAAAGGTGGAAAGGTATCTTCGACCATACATATTTTGGCTAAGCAAGGCAACGCCATTTCTCTGTTTTTAGGGATTTTGTTTTCTTTTTAACCATACTCTACTTATGTTCGCTAATACAGTGCTAATATTTATATTTTTTGTTTGTTTTTAGATGAAAATTCACTTTCGTGACTCAGATAGTCTGTTCTGACTCCTTGACCACTGTTCGCAAATATAGTGCTGATATTTATAGTTTTGCTTGCTTTTAACTGAAAGTTTCCATTTTTCAGAATCAGAAAACCTGTTTCAATTCCTTGATCACAACTAGCCAATCGCTTAAGCTATTGTTGTTGACTTTGTCCCTAGAAACGCAGACCAATGTGTAACAACTAGTTTTTTTTTATTCAAATATTTTCGAAGAATTCGTTATCTCTATTGTGCATCTGTACATGCTTTGGTATGCTGTTGCTGTTGTTGCGTGTTCCGTATGTAAACATAAGGGGGGGGGGGACTTAGAATGTGCACTCTGTGTTACTTATCCCACCAGGGAATCACTGAGAGACCTGACCTTAAATGCACGCTGGATGAGAAGTTAGCGTGCAGGACACTTTTCAAGTACCTCACCAATATAGGCAGTTCTGCTCTAATTATAGAGGTAGTAGAAGTGCAGGTTGATACTGTGCTGCCACTCAAGACTGTTGTGCGGACAGACAGAATTCATGTGGACAGACGAAAGTCATGCGGACAGAAGAAAATAATGTGGGTAGACAGAAGTGATGTAGACACAGAAAAAAACATATGGACAGAAAAAGTCACGTCGACAGGAAAAAATAATGTGGACGGACAGAATATAATTATGTGGTTGCTGCCAACCCCTATTTATCCTTATTTGCTGTGCCCATACTAACGCAAACACTCATACTCAAACCATCCCGCAAAAAGAAATATCTACATTATCGTAACACTTCACTTACGTGAACGGACAGAATAAGTCATAAATGCAAGGGATCCCGTTCATATTGGGTCAGGTTTTGATGTGTGCAAAAGATGTTTTGCACATGTTCACCCACGGCACCTCAGTTTATAATCTCACACGAAGGACTTAGGTGGAGTGGGGTTGGTAGTGATGTTTATCCGAGGTAGAAAAAACTCCTTGAAAAAGGTGCTTTGGGTGTGGCTCAAACCCAGGCCATCAGATCAGGGGTGAAACGCTCTAACCACTAGGCTATCGCATCCCCAACCCCCACGTTTGCAGGTAGTTTGGATGACAGGAAGATACCTAGCATGCAGCCTGCTACCCAGGGGATGATCGAGTCTGCCAAGTGTTACTTGCTGACGATATTCTGCCTGAGAAAAGTCAGTGAGCCTATGTGTTCAAGAGACTCTTCAACACATGAAGGGAGGCGTCAGGTTTGAGCCTATTAACCAGTGTGTAAGATAGTTGCCAACTTCTATTAATGTATGGGGCTGGTTTACTGTTCTGTTTTTTCTATAAGATATTAGATGAAACAGAATTTATCTATCTATCTATCTATCTATTATCTATCTAATCTATCTATCTATCTATCATCGATCTATCTATCGATCTATCTATCTATCTATCTATCTATCTATCTATCTATCTGTCTGTCTGTCTGTCTGTCTGACTGTCTATCTACATATCTATCTATCTATCTGTCTGTCTGTCTGTCTGTCTGACTGTCTATCTACATATCTATCTATCTATCTATCTATCTATCTATCTATCTATCTATCTATCTGTCTGTATGTATGTATGTATGTCTATCTGTCTGTCTGTCTGTCTGTCTGTCTGTCTGTCTGTCTGTCTATCTATTTAATGATTTTGGAAACGTTTGTTCGATGGGCTAATTGTATTCTACCCTGCAAAGGCGTGAATGTAACTTTATCAGAAAGTCATCCGCTTTGGTCTGTGTGCTAGGCGGTGCTATAAACAGCATGATTAGGTTGGATCCAAAAGTCATCATAAATGCATACTTAACGCGATAGAAATATTTACAGATACTTGTGTAGCGTGCGTGTAAAACACCTGCACTTATCAAGATTTACAAGTTGTAGCCTCAAACACATCTATTTTAATTGCTCATTTTCATTTACCCTTAGGTGGCGTAGAGCAGAATAAGCCCCCCCCCCCCCCCCCCCCCCATCCACCCATCCTTTTCTTAATTCGACTCTGATTTTGTAACACAGCTTTTACCATCATCTATATCACAGTCACACTGGTAGACAGAGAAAACAAAACAACCGATTTGTCACGATGGTCTCCCGTATAGGTTTATACTGTAAAGGGGTGGGTTTTTTTGTTCGATTTTCGTTCGTTTGTTTGCTTGTTTATTGTTTGTTTTTGTCTCCTCACGTGCTTGCCCGTTTTTGTTTTTATCTTGGTTCTGTATTTCGTTTTGGTTTTGTTTTTCTTACGTCAAACTCCGTCTTGTTTTTGCTTTCTTAATGTGTTTGTTTTTGTGTCTGTGCTGTTCCAAAATGCTCTTGTTTGTTGTGTTTTCTTTCTAAATCTAGACTGTTTATGGAGGGACAAAACTTTTAGAGTTTGTCGAGATGTGTGTGTGTGTGTGTGTGTGTGTGTGTGTGTGTGTGTGTGTGTGTGTGTGTGTGTGTGTGTGTTGTCTGTCTGTCTGTCTGTCTGTCTGTCTGTCTGTCTGTGTGTGAGTGTGTGTGTGTGCGTATGTGTATTTATGTGTGTGCATTGTGTGTGTTTGTTTGTTTGTGTGTGTGTGTGCGCGCGCGCGCGCGCGTGTGTGTGTGTGTGTGTGGTGTGTACGTGCACGCATGTGTGTGTGTGATTCTTATGAGTATGTTTGTGTTTTTTATTTATTTATTTTATTTATTTTTTATTCTATTATTTTATATCGAGGATAACAGAATAAGCAATTATGTGCTTTTTTTCATCCGGTGTGCATGCATGTTGCGCGTGTGAGCACGAGTGTGTGGGCGTGCGTGTGTCTATTGTGTGTGTGTGTGTGTGTGTGTGTGTGTGTGTGTGTGTGTGTGTGTGAGAGAGAGAGAGAGAGAGAGAGAGAGAGAGAGAGAGAGAGAGAGAGAGAGAGGAGAGAGAGAGAGAGAGAGAGAGAGAGAGAGAGAAGAGAGTTGACAAAAATGTCCTCTAGCTCTCGTACAGACTAAAGAGTCTCTTCACTCCAGTTAGCCTTTTTTTTCTGTAAAAGAAGGAGAGGTTTTTACATTGTGACTTGAAATGTATTCCAACACATAAAACCATGGACATTTCGCAATATGAACACAGGTGTGTATGGGAAAAGAACCCCGAAGACCTACACTACTATGTGAAAAAGGTATCGAGTAAGAGGAAAGATCGAGAGTTGCTAGTTGTATCTTTCTTCGAAAATATTATCGTAAACCGATCACGACAGAGAGAGACAGGCAGAGAAAGTGACAGACACACAGACAGATTGACAGATAGACGGAGAAAAGGACAATACAGAAATACAAAGGCCAAGAGAAAGAGTCAATAGTTTCACTTCCTAAGGTCATAGTCAAGTCAACTCAAAAAACACGTTAATCATACCATGAAGGGCAATTACAATTCTAACAGGCATATTGGTACAAAACCCTATCAAAAGACACAAGGTAGCAAGATATTTTTTCAAACATTTTAAGGTTAGTTCAAATAAAAATATCACAAACACTCGACTCACACACCGCACGCACGCACGCACGACACATACGCGCGCTGCGCGCACACACACACACACACACACACACACACACACACACACACAAGCACACACACAGACACACATACATACATAAACATACACACACACTTCTTTCACTATATTGATTACTTTCACATTTTTAACAATTATGTCCAAACTGTGGATGTGATCTTTATAAGCCAAACCAGTATGACCTTTAAAACTGTAGGGAAAAAACCCACTAACAAAAAAGTGAGACATCAGGAAAGAACATCTTTAAAAGATTTCGAAATTCTGTAGCTTTATTCCTCCACGCTGTTGAAATCGCTACCTCCATGACACACTGGCTCCCACACAAACACACGATGGCATCAAAAACAAACAAACAAAAAGCAAACGGACAAGCAAATAAACAAATAAATACACACAAAAAAACTTAAAATCCCAAATGTCATGATAAATTGAAAGTTTAAAGGTAAAAGAAGTAAACGTCTGTTCATCAATCGAAGCAAACATGTACAAAAAAGGTTAGGTTTTCATTAAAGTTAGAATAATTACATGGCGTACTACGTCAGTTAATGCAAAGCAATGTTTAAAATGTAGCAAGGCACATCGATACATATCGAAAACAACGTAAGACAGATAAAAAGGAAGAAACCGAGGACAAAATAGCCTTAGAGACAGAGATATAAGCAGGAAAACATATGGACAAAACAGAGATAGACAAACAGACAGACACACACACACATACATACACACGCGCGCGCGCACGCACGAGCGAACGCATTCCCTCCCCCCCCCCCCTCCCCCCCCCCCCCCCCCCATAGACACACAAAGAAACGATGACAGATTTTGTAATGAAGAATAAGGAAAAAGAACCAAAGAAGAGGAAGAGAAGAGAAAGAAGAGAGAGAGAGAGAGAGAGAGAGAGGAGAGAGAGGAGAGAGAGAGAGAGAGAGAGAGAGAGAGAGAGAGAGAGAGAGAGAGAGAGAGAGAGAGATTTGATTTCTTATTTTATTCTTTTATATCGAGGATAATGGAAAAGCTTCTTGAGCTTTTTTACATATAGTCCCCGTGTGTATGCACAGAGAGAGAGAGAGAGAGAGAGAGAGAGAGAGAGAGAGAGGAGAGAGAGAGAGAGAGAGAGAGAGAGGGGAGAGAGAGAGAGAGAGAGAGAGATGTTTGCTTCTCTAACATATTGATTTTCTTCATTTTTGAAACGGTTAGTTTTAAGCATTACGGCAAGTGTAAACTCCCATGGCGATGTGACCTTCTCCGATAAAGACCAGAACGGAAACGAGATATGTGGTGATCATGTTTAACGGATTTCGAAATTTATTTTTATTTCCGTTCGGTTTTTAAAAGATTTTCGGAGGTGAGGGTGGATAATTATTTTTGTTTCTGACACTCTTCAAATTGCTTATGACCAACGACTTCTACTACAGGGTATAAGTGTGTATGTTGGTTTTTGTTTTGCCTGTTTCTGTGTTTTCTTGTATTGCCTTTGCTCTGTGCCATTTTTAAACAGGTAGTTGGTAAACAGAAACATAACGTGACAGCGAATGAACACAATCTCATTTGAACATCACCTAAAAATTGCTTTTGCTCTGTTCATTTTTTACAGGTATTTTGTAAATAAAAACATAGCGTGACAACAAATGAATACAATCTCTTTTAAACATCATCTGGAAAGTTAGAACTATAGAGCCAAAAAACACAACAAAAACAAACAAACAAAACTTAATGCATATGGGGCAACATCACCCAATTTTATTATCAAAATACCATACACATTATTTTTTTTTAATTGAAAAAAGAGAAAACTTACTGTCAAACAGACGGAATGCCACACAGAAACACGCGCAAGCACACACCATACACACGCTCGCGCGTGCTCGCACGCACGCAGGCATACACACACATACACACACGCGCGCGCACTCACATACACACACCCAAACACACACACACATACACACATACGCACACGCGCGCGCACTCACACACGCATACATACACACACCCGTACACAAAAGAACACACGCAGCAAGCGCGCGAACAAACACTACAACATCAACACAACATACATACATACATCATACATACAACACAACAACACAACATACAACATACCACATACATACAACATACATACATCACAACTACAAAAAATACATACACAATACATACACACATACATACATACATACATACATACATACATACATACATACATACTAATACATACATACATACATACATACATACATACATACATACATAGGGGCATGCATTGCACACTCACGCACAACCCACACATATGTGCACGTGTAAACGCATGAATACACACAAACATAAATACACGCACACACCCACGCACACACACACACAGACACAGACACAGACAGACAGACACACACACACACACACACACACACACACACACACTCACACACACACACACACACACACACACCCCACACACGTGCGCGCACATACGTACTAAACGTGGAATGTAAGAAGTTAGTTATTTTACTAGAATATATACATATTTTGCGGTTTTCAATAACAGCCACATGCTACATAAATTTGTACTTACATTTTGGATCTCTTGTGTGTGTGTGTGTGTGTGTGTGTGTGTGTGTGTGTGTGTTGTGTGTGTGTGTGTGTGTGTGTGTGGTGTGTGTGTGCGTGTGTGTGTGTGTGTGTGTGTGTGTGTGTGTGTGTGTGTGTGTGTGTGTTTGTGTGCACGCGCGTGGGCGCTGTATGTGATGTATGTATGTATGTATGTATGTATGTATGTATGTATGTATGTATGTATGTATGTATGTATGTATGTATGTATGTATGTATGTATGATGTGTCTGTGTGTTTGTGAGCTGAAGCATGCGACACGCATGCACAAAAAATAGAGGTTTTATATTAAGACAATGAGAAAAGATCTACAGAGATAAACAAAGGAACAGACACATAGGCAAGCAAATAAAATATTTTGTCACAAAGATGACAGACTCAACGGAGGTTTAAAGAAAACCAAACTCTTCCTTGTGTCTGAAAACTCTCTGTGGATACTGACCAACTTTCATTCGCTAGGCAGGGCTGCCACTGACTAAACAGAAAAGTGGAAGACACAAGAGTCCAAATGTCACAAATCGTTATTGTCTTTGTGTGCGTTCATATCCTGTTAACCAACAGATTTTTTTCCACTGAAAGTTAAGGTATACGCCTTTTATGTTTGCAGTCTGAACTTATTTCTATTTGTATTTAATTTTTAGTTTCATTGCCTTTTTTTTTTACCGTGGTTTAAACATGTTGATATAACGCGATGTCCTAAACAGCTTTCAGATAATTTCCCGTTACGCTTCGACCGGGTTCGTGCAAATCAACGCCTGAATCCAGTTAGCGACAAGAAAAAAACATTTCACGACAACGCAAACAAGACAGACAGACAGACAAACGGACAGAAAGATAGAGACAGACATACAGACAGTCAGAACAGACAGACAGTCAGACAGTCACAGACAGACACAGAGAGACAGACAGACAGAGACAGAGAAAGAGAGACAGAGAAAGAAAGACAAAGAAAGAGTCTGACCAAATTAACAAAACCCACATTCGCCTAAGCAAGCACGATATGAAAGGAAACCACAAAACAAATAAACACAGAACACAAACAATAACACCAAACAAATCACCATACATGTACTTATAAAATAGCCTTCTTCTAAATCTTCGTTTTCCCAAAATATCAATATTGTTTCCCTTTAAAAAGCCCTAATGCCTGCTTAAGTGGGGTTTATATATCCTGTGCGTGGTGACCTTCTTAAAAGACAAAGAAAAAAGAGACAAATTAAAAAAGGAATATATAAGTAGAATAGAAATAGCTGGCAATCATCTTTCAAGGCTTTCGAAATTCATGATCTTCGATTACATTCACTGGCTAAATTGTTGTTTCTTTAGACGCCTACGCAAGCATTTTCTTGAAATGTTTAACTAAGTTGTTTGTTTAATTTTTGTTTCCATTTTCTTACCAAAAGGGAAAGGCAAAAAAAAATAATCAATAGATATAAAGCAAATGTTCGTGCAATGCATATTCCACACCCGTATACAGACAATGACACAAACAGACAGAAAGACAGAGACACAACCACCCACCCACCCACTCACACTAACGTGCTTGCTTGCAAAATGTATTGGTATGTCACAAATAGGAAGGCAATACGCTGTACAATCAGAAACTATATAAGCTTTGGTACAACTACAGAAAAAAAAACCTACGATAATGTTCATTGTAGTATATTAACAAGTTAAGCATATTTGATATGTGACATTAGCGAGTTTGTCAAAATAAGCAAATCTGGCCATTACATTTCTCTAAAATAACTTTTGCAGACATGTTTCCGAGGACAAGACACTTGTGCCAAAATAAACAGTGTCCTTATATGATTCATTACATAGTAGTCAAAGCAGATCAGGACCAACAATAGGGGAATGCATATGCATACTACCAGTGTATTAAATCCAAAGAAAGTTCAAAATAATAGCAGTATCAATCTATTTCAATGTTTTGTGATTAATAATTGCGCGCACACACACTACACACACACAAATATATATATTATATATATATATATATATATATATATATATATATATATATATATATATATATATATATATATGTTGTGTGTGTGTGTGTGTGTGTGTGTGTGTAATGGTCTACTCGCACATTGTTTAGAATTTTCCTAGTCTTGACACTTTGGTGGCATTACATACATTGTTATAAAATTGTTTTCATCAGAAGACAATGACAAAATAAACAGATCAAAAAGGCTGGTTGTAACTGCTTATGTTTTCCTTAAAATCTACCGGTAATTTTGTCTATTGGTAAATTCAAATTAGTTTGCAAATACCTTGCTAGCTGTGACAGAAATTCATTTTAGGCTACAAGCACGAAATTGAGCATCTAAGGATAAAATGAGTCACGCACCTGTCACCAGAGAAGTTACAGGTCAGAGCACATGCAATTAGCATAAACAAGACAGCAATGTATGTACCTCCTTGTCTCATTCCTGTGTTAGGCATATGTAGGCTAATCTGAAAGCATATTGCCACATTTAACTCTTGCTGCAGCCACGCCTAACGGTTTGTTGATATATTCATGCAGGTGTTTTATTTCCTGCATATTTTTTTTCAAAGGTCAAAGCAAGTCTTCAGAAACGGAAACAAATGCTTTTTCAAAATCAATATCACAAAAAGTTATGACTCAACTCGAATGAAAAGGAATGCCTAAGTAGATTATCAATCATACTTTCGTGATTATTTTCTTCTTTTTTCTTGAGGTTACTTTGGGCTGCGTAATTTTGATGACAGAGAGAGAGAGGGGGGGAGAGAAAGGGATGAAGAGAGAGAGAGAGAGAGAGAGAGAGAGAGAGAGAGAGAGAGAGAGAGAGAGAGAGAGAGAGAGAGAGGAGAGAGAGAGAGAGAGAGAGAGAGAGAATCTCAACTGTTTTCGAAAATAAAAGTTATAATTGGTGCATACGAGCGTACGAGTGTGATGATGCATGTGCGTGGGTAGGTGGCAGATGTTCTTGCTTTCATTTTCATGTTTGTATGTTTGTTTTTTTCTTCCTTGTCGAACGCTAAGACAACAGCTATTGTTGTCTGTTATACGAGCGAAAATGGGTAGTGCTGCCTTTAAGCGCCTGGCAAGTCAGATCCAGCGCATCCTTCATCCCTGTCGGAGAAAACGATCACCTTTTAAGCCTTTCTAAATGAAAAAAAACTAGAATAGACCATGAAGGCATAGCATAGACGAGAAGAGGCTGGCAGGAATAAAAAGAACAAGGCAGAAACGAGGGATAAAAAAGAGGGAAGTCCTAGCACAAATTTTCAGAAGGTTAGGATGTTATTTATACTAGCAAACCCCAGCCATCCAAAGTGGGCAGTTTATTTAAGTGGGTTTTTTGTTGTTGATTTTAGTATCTTTTTTTCTGCAGTGTTGTTTCTGTAACAAACAAGAAAAGCACAACTTAAACTATTATCGACTACATTACCCCCCCCCCACACACACACACACACACACATACATTAGTACACACACATACACACGCACACACACACACAGCACACAGACACACACGCACAGACAGTACACAACACACACACACACACACACCACACACACACACACACAATTTGACAACAGCAAAGCAATATACAACATAAAAAGAGAAAGACAGACAAAAATGAGACAAAGAGACTCAAAAGACACAATCAGACAGACAGGCAGACACTTGTCAGACAGACACAGAAACAGACCAAAGACAAAAAAAGACACAAAACGGGTTTCAACAGGATCAAAGGGAAAAGGCACCAAAGGCTGGGTATTCAGTCGTTAATTTAAAAGTCTTCTCGCTCATTTCGTTTTAATGACCTACGATTCAACTAGCGATTATTCCGCTACATAGGCACTTGCAAGGCGGCAGCAGCAGCAACAGCAGGAAATGGGAACAGGGGTGGATTGCTACAGTATTCTTTTGTCCGTTAAACAGTTGTTTTCGTTCACTGTGATCTCTGATCTGGAAGGTCCTGGCATGCGCACAAGGTTTGGGAGAGAGAAAGAAAGGGAGAGAGAGAAAGAATGAGAGACAGTCGTAAAGAGATGGAGAGAGACAGAGAGACGGTGAGACAAAGAGACAGCGACAAAGAGAGTCACAGACAGACACAGACACAGAGGCACTGACAGACAAGACGGATAGAAAGAGAGAGAGAGAGTAAAGAAATGGAAACACGATGGGGTTTTATCTTAATTGAGGAACATAAACAGAATACAGATCTATGACGCACGAGAGAGAGAAGAAAAGAGAGAGAGAGAGAGAGAGAGAGAGAGAGAGAGAGAGAGAGAGAGAGAGAGAGAGAGAGAGAGAGAGAGGAGAGAGAGAGAGAGAGAGAGAGAGAGAGAGAGAGGATGCACTTAACTGTTCCTTGTATATAAGCCTTAATTTCTAAAGATAGCTTTGTTAATAGAATCAAATAACTTTCTTCTTCTTCTTCTTCTTTCTTCTTTTCTTCTTCTTCTTCTTCTTCTTCTCATCTCTTTCACCTTATTCTTTAGGCAACAACATCTACTGTTGTCAGTCACAATTATGCGCCAAATTTATTGTACTGCCCGTAAGCGTCTGAGAAGTCAGAAAGTGCGGAAAAGGAAGAAAAGGCACATGGAAGAAACAAAGAAAGGAGTAGAAAAGAGGGAAATCCCAACAGAATTTAAGAGGTGGGTATGCTATTTGTACTACAGGCTCCCGGCATCCGACGAGGGGATAATCAAATTATTGAAAGAAACAGTTTACAAGAAATAAGCCGAGTATATAATCACTTTAAGATGATCATATTACGGAAAAGTATAACCTGTTTCGGCATTTCCCTTTTAAAAATAGCATTTCAACGATATCGATAAAATCTCCACCCCTCTAGTCCTAGGTGTATACATGCCTTCATGCTCACATTTTTGCATACTAAGCAGTTAAACACAGGCGACCTTTTTATATGTGATCATCGTCAAATCATATACAGCACAAATACAGTGATGAACAACAAAAATAATCAGAATCATGGCTACTGCCTTCAAACACAAGCACTTTTAAAATGTGTTTTTCTCTCTCCTTTTCTTTCAGCCAGGTTTGATAGCTCCTGCTACAAATGGGGCACAGAAAAGGAGCGGTTTTGACGCCGACTAGGGGCGGTAACCCACAGACACATTACAGGCCTTGGGAAAGTTAGGAAAGTTGGAAGGAGCAACAAAACAGGAGCATTCCTCCCCTATAAAACACGGCGCATCTACTTTCACCCAAGCACACAAGGGGAAAGAAGCCCCCTTGATTGTCTAGTCAACAGAGTTAATGACCCTGAAGTGATGTCAATGGCCGAAAGCAAAAGGGCGTGTAAAAAGAAAACAAACGCCGGCTGGTCACACAGGCTGGGTTTTGTCGCGCTTTTTGTTTCTATTTTTACAGGTCTTTCGCCATAGCTTTATTGGAGTCATGTGGTGCAATCTCTAGACCCCAATATTGTTTTTGAATACTGACATTCAGACATTGCCAAAGCCAAAATGCTTGCTTTTGAAGGTCGTCCAAGTTATTTGAAATATAAGTAATGGTAACATGGATTATTTGCACGGGTTCATCTCTCTTGCTGTGGAATTATTATGGCTGTATACATCTATGTTACTTTATCCAAGAATACTTTCTCAAGAAAGTTGCACTGAATCTTCTATAATTATATTGTATGCACAAAATTCAAAGATAGATCTGGATTAGCTATTTAAAACAAGACGTCACAGTTTCGGTTCTATTTTAAAGCTGGATTTAAATATATCCACCTTATCGTGAGCTAGGGATGGGAATACTTTTGAAATGAGATTACCAGTCATTGCTCGTACGTTTCTTGTATTTTATCGCACACAAGTACAAACGTAACACAAACTAACAACAAGCAGAATAAAGCACAACAAGAAACATATAAAAGAACGAGAGTTGTCTTGTTGAAATTCGATAGAAAAAATCCACTGCAAATGTTGAATAAATATACAGTCAGAAAGAATTGCGACATTGTAGGAGGCTCTGTATTTATACAATGAACCGGTGACATCAGCCCTTCTTTTACGCAGAGCAATTTTTTCTGACTGTAAAACAATGATATGCAATACGATGTATTACAATGTAATACGATGCAGTGCAGCACTATGCAAAACAGTGAAATGCAAACCAAGACAATAAAATGCATTACAATGCAGCAAAATGCAACGCATGGCAAGGTAACACAGTACGATACAACAGAACGGCAAGCACAGTAAAAAGCAATACTGTAATTATAGCTAACAAAACCCTGAAGGCAATAGCAAAAAAAAGCGATCTGAATTATTTATCATACAAAAATGCAAAGCCAACAAGTAAATGCTAATATACCTACACTCTTACTCCCAAATGGATGTCACATTTTTCTGCTAAAAGTTATCACAAGATCTCTAAAGATTGTGAGGAGATTAACCGAAATTTGAAATGTAAAAAAAACACCTTGTATCTTTGTCTTTGTTTTCTTTTCGTTTATTTCTGTTTTTTTTTTTTTTCTTCGTGGGGTTAATTGGTGTGTGTGTGTGTGTGTGTGTGTGTGTGTGTGTGTGTGTGTGTGTGTGTGTGTGTGTGTGTGTGTGTGTGTGTAGTTTTGTTTGGGTGCATTTGGGCCTTATTTTCAACTATAAGGTCTCTTATCTTAAAAAAAAAAAGATCAAGACTCTACGAAAGCCACGCGCTATTTAATTTCTTAGCTGGTCTGGTATTGTTTTTGCATAAGTATGGAGGTCGAAACCAGTGGTTTAAAGAAGTATTAAGTACATACTGGGTACGTGCAGGTGTACATCAAGGTTTGTGTTGTGTGCATGCGTGCATGCGTGATGGTGTGTGTTCGTGTGTGTGTGTGTGTGTGTGTGTGTGTGTGTGTCGTGTGTGTGTGTGGTGTGTGTGTGTGTTTGTGTGTGTGTGAAGACTACTTGACAGCCTATTACAAAACAACAAGTTATAATCGTCTCTATTTTATTAGATTCATTATGAAAAAGCATTTAACAATCATCTTGTTCTTATGTTTTTCTTTTCTTAATTACGCATGCAGAGAGAGAGAGAGAGAGAGAGAGAGAGAGAGAGAGAGAGAGAGAGAGAGAGAGAGGAGAGAGAGAGAGAGAGAGAGAGAGAGGAGAGAGAGAGAGAGAGAGAGACGGACAGACAGACAGGACAGACAGACAGACAGAGACAGCGAGAGAGGAGGAGACAAGACAGACAGACAGACCAGACAGACAGACAGACAGACAGAGACAGGGACAAAGAGAAGGGGGCATGTTTTCTTTTTAACTGTTATTAGGACGTAGATGCAGCTGTATGAGGAAATGTGCACAGGCATATGCATGCTTAGTAAGCACAAAACCACATAGAGAAAGATAGACAGAGGGGGTGGACGTATATAATACTACATAGTAAGATGCATTAACTTAAACCAGCACTGAAGAAAGAAAGCAAATGGAAAACATGTAGCTGGCAAGCTCACGTGAAAGTATTAGGACTGTCACTAAGATGCTCCGCTAATGCTGTTGTCATCTGCCCATGAAATGGAAATTGCGAGGTGCTGTTACCATCTTCTAAGCTTCGTCTCTGTTCTGAAATCTGTATGAAGTCGGAGTATCACTATGATAAGATGCTTGACAAGTGTGATACACTCTATAACTTCTCATCTAGTGTGCTTTTTTGGTCTCATGGTGATTCTTTGGTGGGTTGAGTGAGCCAGAGAGCTCATTTTGTGTGACTGCCAGGGTGTTAAGCTGGGGCATACGCAACAACAACAAGAAGTCTGTTTAAAGTATGTCTGACTAGTTTCCAGTTGTTCATTTTGGAGTGTGTGGTTGTTGTGCTGTTTTACTTGCATCAGTTTTAATCCAGTTATGACTGTCAGAATACATAGACTGTTTTTGTGAAGTCCATGTTATATAAACTAAAAAATTCAAATTGGTAAAACATGGAAACTTTTTTTTTATAAAAGCAAACACAAGAACAAAGAAAGAAAATTACTCTGAGTCATTCTAACTGATACATATATAGAAAATATGAATTGAAGAACAATTTGCCCATGAAATCTGCGAACTGTTTTCTCTAAAGAAGTGCGCGGTAGCTAAATGAGTGTGCAGTCAATGATTATTAGAAATGTCACCCTACCACAAATCAGTGAAACCAGTCAAGCATAAGCTTTGTCTTAAATACTTATATCACAACTATGGGGTTTCTTCTTTAACCACAAATAAACATTGTGCACAATAAAAACTATTCGCAATAGAGTTCTCTAGAACGTGTGTATTTGTCCAGCTTTTAAAAAACAAAAAGCAAGAACAAAAAAACCAAAAACCAGATTTTAAGACAAAAACGTACGGTGAAAGAAAACTACTGAAAGTGAACAAAAGAAATTTGACATGTAATTAGTTAAATGACACAACAGAATTAAATTTAATATCCATCTGGTTTTTTGTGTGTGTGCAGTTACATCAGCTGATGTTCAGAATGATACAGAACAAACTGCATGTACACTGTGGATAGACGTTTAACAGAAGGAAAGCAGATGGGTCGTGGTTTACCTAGAACAGGCAGTGTTTAGGCAAAGGATAGAACAGAAGCAAAGCAAGAATGATTACGGGAAAAAAGTAGCAAAACCTTTGAGCACAGAAGGAGTGAATGTAGCTTAAAGAACTAGTAGCATCTACACTGAAAGAAGTCTCGGCATTTCTGACAGATTTATGATATACCAACCAAAGTCTTCACGTACATGCCCCTTCATTAGCAAATGTTACCGTAAATGTCTTTTATCCTATTTGTGCTTCTGAAACATAACCACGTGTTTGTTTTTAAAAAGAAAAGGTTGAAAAACAGATACAACTTTCGAACAACTTACTTTAGATGAAGATCTGTTTTGCTTGTTTTATCATGTTTGTTATTTTTCTTTACTTGCCCCCAACGAACTACTTACTGCATTCTGCTTTGTACAAAACGCCAGTTATATTTGGTTATGCTTTTATGTGCAATTGCTTATTTCTAAATATAAGATTGTTGCTTCGTTTTTTAACATTAAAAGCTTACTCGTCTTTGGTCTTTCTGTTGTATCATATCAATGAGACTTGAGATAAGTTCTCATTTATCCTGAAGTCCCCAGCTAAACGGATGCGATTTTATGCGCTTGACACGTTTCACTCTATTGATAAACCAGTTATTTTTGTAGCTTAAACTGCTGACGCAGCATGAATGTCATATTGTTGGATGTATGCCCATGTTTTTTTGCGTGGAGAGAGAGAGAGAGAGAGAGAGAGAGAGAGAGAGAGAGAGAGAGAGAGAGAGAGAGAGAGAGAGAGAGAGAGAATATATATAAATGACTACCTTATTTTGAAATGATGAAAATGATGACTATAACATCACTTTTGATGCTTCGTTCTCCTGCTCACTTGAAAAATGTCAGTTATGTTTCCCGCTGTCCTGTTGCAATTGGTTTTCTATCTGTACTCTTATCATCCTGACGCCGCCTTATCACTGTTTTTTGTTTTCTCTTTTTGTATCTTGTTCCTGCTTTTGGTAGGTGTTTTCTTTTTCACATGTTCAGCTTTGTGTAACTCGATGACACATCTGCGAAGATTGGTCTACCTGTCCAAATATTGGGTAAAGAATCATGTGACAATACTTTGTGGTGATATTACATTAGGTATTGTGGCAAAATAGGGTGTTCAAATCCTTTTACAAGTAAGGTGTTTGTGTTACATGGCTTACTTTTCAAGACAGGGTTGACAGTATTTAGTTATGATGATCTCGCTGAGTTGTATGAAAGGATACAGCTTAGGCATCATCTTTCATTGTTCTTAGGATTTAGGGGCAGATTGGATGGCCTTGGGATAACAGCTTCTTGTTGTCTCTGCGAAGGATATTTCAGAGAACAATCTTGTCTACGACGTTATGTTTGACAGCATGGCTTTGTTGTTTTGTCGTCTGCTGCTTCTTCCAAGAAAGTGTCGCATAAAACAACAAACAGACCTGGGGTTACGAGAAAGGAGTAAAGTGTGGAAAGCGGCATGCTATGAACAAGGAACGTGTTGCTGACTCGTCAGAACTGTCGTTGTTTCAGACACACCGGTGTTTTGTGGGTGGTTTTTATGCAACGTGTGATGCTGGATATCTACACAATGTGTTTTGTACATGGAACGATTTGACTGAAGATGGGTGGTGTTTACAAACTTGTTGTGTTGAATGTACTGTTCATTATGAAAGGGCCAACACAAGTGTTTATCAGTGTCTTTGTTTCAGACAGTGCCCTAGGTTATACCTCTCTCTTCACAGGCACAGGGATGGGAAAAAGGAATTAGATTACCACAAGTCTTTTATCTATTTTGTAAACCTTTCAAATGTTTTGGATTAAATTTAAAAAAAAAAACAGAAGAAAGAGCAGCAGCTACAACAAACAAAATACATCAGGACATCATACAACTGCTCTGATAGTAGCTATTGTGCAAACTACAAAAAAACTCTCATCATCCAGAAACGACCATAACTACATTTACATACGCTAGGTAGCATGATTCAGGATGGAACCTGAAGGCAATTGTAGCATACGTGGACCTCCATGAGAGGCTTGAGACTTCCTTTTGGTCCTTACTGTCTTCAGTCTGTATTTATTGCCTGATTTCTTTTTCATTGCATGTACTTCTCTTCTTCTTCCTAAGCTCAGACAGCATTTATCGCTGTCGGTCATGTGAGTATGAAAAGAACTAACACACACACACACACACACACACACACACACACACACACACACACACAGATTATATATATATATATAATATATATATATATATATATATACATTATATATATATATATATATATTGTGTGTGTGTGTGTGTATGTATATATATATATATATATATATATATATATATATATATATATATATATATATATATCATCATCATCATCATCATATACAAGACAATCATAGGTGGGTTTTTTGTTACCTACAACAATAGCTGACATTGATAGCTGTTTGTCCTGAAAATTACCACTAAGTCTTAAAACCAACAACGTTTATGGTTTGTTTCTTCCAAAATGTCTTTGGATGTTTAGTTTGGTCGCTTTGTTTTTTTGTTTGTTTTTCTCTGTTTTTTTTTATCTGCTACAATGTTTTGATAAACACACGTGTTTCTTTAAACAAGGACAGTATTTATTTCTAATGATCCGGATAAACATTCCTTGGACCTGACAACAACAGTAAACCGTTTACTACACTTTAGAAAAAGTTTAAAGGGAAATCCGAAATCATTGTCTTCTTTGTGATAATACATCAAAACTATATGCTAAGATCATCACGCGCATATTATCTAGCATGTTAAGTGTGTGTATGGCTAACATCTTTTGTCCTGGTCGGAAAATTCCGTTTGTTTTTTTTTGCTTTTGTTATATGTCATTAGTTTTGTTTTCTGATCTTTTCATTTGCATTTGCATTTCTTTGGAAAGATGTCGCTTGTTTGAGTCTGTTTACTTGAGTTTATCGGCTTGTTATGTGTTTCTTGGTGTTGTTCTTCTTAGTCTGTTATTGTTTTTTCTTATTTATTGAAAGCATATTTTTATGCAAACAATGTTTTGTTTAGTTTGCTTTAATATTTACTTGATACAGTACTACGATACATTCCACTAGAAAAAAAAATATACCATTAATGCAGTACGAAAGGATGTTTATTTCTAGCTTCATTTTCATTTTATTCTTTTATGTCTTTTATTTTTGATGATAATTGAATAAGCACTCATGTGCT
>CM060317.1:86379748-86404748 GCA_030674155.1 Stramonita haemastoma
TCGGAAGATATAGCATCTAATAGTTCTAGTAACGACACTAGAAAGTTGATCAAATGCCCTACATCGGTCCATGAAGGATAATAAAAGAAGCATCCAGGTGTCTTTGTATCTATCAAAGCGTTGTTTGTTCTATAGTAACTCCTAAATGCTTGGCCAGTTTGGAACCAAGTGGATCGGTGGTCTAGGGGACAACGCACCTTGCCTAGAAAGCAAAAAATCCGGGTCGAGTGTGCGGTGGTTCGTACCCCGTTTGAGCCCAAATCTTTTTCCCCATACATTAGACCCTGAGTGGTGGTCTGGGCGCTAGTCTTCCGGATGATACAATAAACCGAGGTCCCGTGTTTTACACATCATTGTTTAGCGCCCGTAAAAGAACCCGTGGCAACAAGGGGGTTGACTCTGGCAAAATTATGTAGAAAAAAGCCACTCTGATAGGGAAACAAATACAGTTGCATGCAGGAAAAAGAAAAAAAAAGTTGGTAGGCGCTGCACTTGTGGCGACGCGCTCTCCCCGGGAAGAGCAGCACGAATGTTACGCAGAGAAATCTGCTGTGACATAAAGTGGTACAAAATACAAAATACATTTGCTTTTAGCAGCCTGACGTCAGGATTCTTGAGTTTAGTTTTTTTTTTTTTTTTTTTTTTATACTAATTTGTAGTTTAGCTTGATCTTGAGTCATTCTTTAGGTATTTGGATGTCGCCTTTTATGCCAGGGCCTACACTTGTACAGAGAATTGTGTGCCTCTGGTCTGCTATGATGCTGTATATGTGACTTACTAGGGGTTTTGATTATTTTGCAGACTGGGTGATCAGATTAGTTCGTGGAAGCTTTTCTTCTCGAATGGTATTGATCAATATAATGTGTCATTCAACAGAAAGGACTATACTATGCTCTTACTATATCTAGATTTATCAAATTACAGAAAGGCAATACACCCTATCTCTTCATGAAGTCTACCAGTGTCAATTTCAATCCATAGAAAAATAAATACAATGTAATATTAACTAAACCGATTACGTAATCACATGCAATATGGTTAGGAGGGTGTGGAGCTGTACTAAAAACGTATCAATTGCATCGTTTGAGTATTTTTCCGTACGCTTTGTCAACAAAAATATTAGCATGGCTTATGGTATTATAAAGTCTGTAAACAGGAAATGCTAAATTTGAACAGAGCATCAATAATCATCCTTTGATATGTTACAGGAAAGCGAAATATTGGGTATAATCGATATACCAGTATTCACTATAAACCCTCCAAGTGCAGGAAAAGGCCTTTGAAATTTGAGGGCGTAGCACAATATGAGGTAATCTTAGCACTGACACTGTAAATAAAATGTGTGCACAGCTACGTGCACTATGTAGAAATTCCTACTTTCACTGGTTGACTAGACAAACATCATCATGTGAAAAGTGTCCATCAAATTTAAAAAGCCGGTCAAGCATTTCCTACCAGAGTGCTGTCATTTGTCCATGGTGTAGATGGAGATAGCCAATCCGGTTTGGGTTTGTTCACGTTTGCGTTTGCGCACAGATGGAATCGTTGCTTAAACACAAGGGAAGAAACGGGTCTACAAATGAGTGTTGCTTTATCCTTTGTTTGTTGATTTGTTTGTTTGCTTGTTTGTTCGTTTGTTGGTCTGTTTGTTTGCATGCTTGTTTATTGCACTTGCTTGCTTGAATGTCGCTGCAAATGAGCCAATCTTTTGTATGATCTTGCCGATTTGTGATTCAATAAAGACATGATAACTGGAGAAATGGAATAAACAAACACAAAATACAAATTGTGAAAAACAGAAAGAAAGAAAGAAAGAAAAAAAAGAAGAAAGAAAGAAAGACAGAAAGAAGGAACAAAAGGAAAGAAAGAAAGAAAGAAAGAAAGAAAGAAAGAAAGAAAGAAAGAAAAAGAATGGGGAAAGAAGAAAAGGCAGAAAAAGATAAAAAGAAGAAATCCTACATTTTTTCAATGAAAAAAGAAAAATGAAACAGAGAAAGGAAATAAATGAATAGATAAATAAAGGAAAGGAAGAAAGAAAGAAATGAAGAAAGAAAGAAAGGAAGAAATAAATGAATAAAGAGAGAAAGAAAGAAGGCAATGAAGGGATTACCGTATGTCCCTTTTCTTTTCTTCTGCCTGCACACAATAATGATAATTATATAAAAAAAAAGTTTAGACAGATCTGAACGGAAAATAAAGAATTTAAACTGGACTACCATAGAATATCTAGAAGAATAGAAAGGGATGTACATAACGTTCTGCAACAAGCCTTTGAACGCTCCAAAGTCCTTACAGCAGGGAAAAGGAAACAACTAAAGTGGTATGGTTTCGTAGCCTACCCCGATAGTCTAGAAAATCTTGCTAAGCAAAGTTCCTGGAAATACGAGACAAGGTAGACAGGAGAAGTCTGAGAAGACGATATTTTTGAATTGAATTGCAGGGCTACTTCAAATGAAGAAAGCTAAATTGTTGTTAGGTAAGCACCCTTACGACCCCCATGGTTTAGGTTAAGGCGTAGCGCAATAATTGTTTATAACCTTCTAAAATGAACTTTGCATTCATATTTGCGGAGACATAACCAAGCATAGATACTCTGTTGGCTCTAGACAGACAGACAAAAAGAAAGACAAAGACAAACAGTCTATTGTTACATTATTTATATATCTGCCTATCTATCCATCGTCTTAAAACATTCCAAAAGATATGATACATTTGCCTCATCAAAAAGCCATAGATGCTCCTTAAGATCCTATAGGCTTATACAAGTTACAGAGATGTTGTATGCTCAGGATGATAATTATAACTACGTGAATTATTTGTTCTCAAAGACATTGCAGCCTGCGTCCATAACGGACTCCATTTTGTCACTTTTAATTAAAATTCTAAACATTCTAAGAGCTTCGCATTTTCTTATAGACACAAACATGCATAGATTAACTGCTTATAAAAGCTATTGTAAAATCACGAAAAGCATACATCTACTCTCTTAATTATTCTTGAAACACATATTCTATTCAAAAAGTATGATTTCATCAGCCATAATCGACATTCAAGGGGGACAGAGGCAGACATGCTGCAACTTTAGCCTCTTTATCCTATCTGTGTGCCTCTATGGATGTTTATGTATGCGCCATGGCCTCAATATCCCCTTCCCTCTATCCCGCAACCCCCCCACCCCTTCCCCAATCACACAGGTGAAAAAATACCAGCCTCCTTTAGGGACATGGAAGTAAAGCAGTGATGGAGAGGAGATGGGTGCCACCCTCAGCATGTTGGCTCTCGTCACATCGCTCCCCAACGACAGCGTAAATGCTATGGACCACCTGTTCCCTTTATGAGTGTCTAGTCTGTGTTTGCACATTCCTTTGACCTGCTCATTAACAGGTTGCCATTTTTTCATATCCTTTTAACAGTTTTTTGGTTTGGTTTGGTTCTTTACATGCTTATTTCTTTGTTTGTCAGTCTCTCTAGAGAAAATATTTCTCAATGTGTTTTTGGCGTTGAAAGGTTCATTTGTTCTGTATGACTTTATTTTCTCTTTTAAGCTATGAGAGTTAGAGTGAAAGCACACAAAAAGCAAAAACATATGTATTCCTGTTTCTCTAGCCTGATATTAAATCTACTCGTTTGTCTGCTCCCTGTCTCTTTGTCTCTGTCTCCCTCTCTGTGTCTCTTTGTTCTCTGTTAGGCTTCGCCTCTGTCTGTCCCCTCTCTCTGTCTTTTCTTTCTCCGTCTTTTTGGCTCCCTCTCTGTCTCTGTATCTGTCTGTCTGTCTGCCTGAGTCTGTGTCTGTCTGTCTGTCTGTCTGTCTGTCTGTCTGTCTGTCTGTCTGTCTCTCTCTCTCTCTCTCTCCTCTCTGCGAAACTAAATACGCTTGATGTGTGTGTCTGCCTTGTTTCCGGCCCACTTTTTGTTCTTTGGGGGTATTCTTTTATCTTCTTTTTCTTTTCTTTTTTTCCTTTCTATTTACCTTCTTCTCTGCTATCCCATGGCTCCCATTTATCCAATCTTTGATTCTTCAGAAGGTGTGTAGGGAGTAATTAGATTGAGGTTAACTAGGTGAGCATGAAAGACCAATGATGTCAGCAGTTTTTTTCATCCTCATGTTGAACACAGCTTGATAGAACTATACTGTTTCGAGTGTAGGAGAGGATCAGGGGAGAAAACTCTAGCACAATATTGTTGATGTCCCCCGAGACTAAAAACAGGGATCTGACAGAAGATAGGATTGTTTTGAGTTTTAGTTTGTTTTGTTTTTGTTTCGCTTTTGCTTTTAGTTTTGTGTTGTTTTGCTGCGTTTGTTTGCTGAGGTGTGTTTTTTCGTCATGTAAACGTATCCCTTTCCCCCCGATTAAACCAAACCAGCAAAAAATAAAAATCAAAGAAATAAAGACGAAAAGAAAAGTAAAGCTGTTTGCTTGGCATGCACGCGCCTGGGCACACACACACACACACACACACACACACACACACACACACACACACACACACACACACCACACACACTCTCTCTCTCTCTCTCTCTCTCTCTCTCTCTCTCTCTCTCTCTCCTCTCTCTCTCTCTCTCTCTCTCTTCTCTCTCTCTCTCTCTCTCTCTCTCTCTCTCTCTCTCTCTCTCTCTCTCTCTCTCTCTCTCTCTCTCTGTTCTTTGCATCTGACAGGTGTCTTAAGACTTTCAACCATCTACTCTGACTTCCTGGTGTATATGATCAGAGAGGCAGAAAAATGTCACGTGCGGCACAGCTATAGATCTAGTCACTGTAGCGCTTCTTTATCTGGGGGTCTGCATTTTGTTGGGAGATATGGTTAGTATCAGTATACCCGGAGCCTACCTTCATGTCTATTTCTCCTCCTCACTCTCCTTAAGCTGACTATTTGTCTGTCTGTTTCTGAGTATTGTCTGTCTGTCTGTTTGTCTGTATGTTAGTCGATTGCTTCCTCTTTCTCTGCTTGTCTCCCCCCCCCCCCCTCTCTCTCTCTCTCTCTCTCTCTCTCCTCTCTCTCTCTCTCTCTCTCTCTCTCTCTCTTCTCTCTCTCTCTCTCTCTCCCCTCTCTCTCTTCTTCTTCTCTCCCATCCTTCTTCCTCTTCTTCGTCTTCTTCTTCTTCTTCCGTTTTGTTTTGTTCATTTTTTTCAACAAATGAAAATCAACCCTGTTAGTCTTGATGTTTTCCATCTTATTTCGTTTTCGTTTGATTCTATTTATCACTGTTTAAAAATATAGAATAAGGAGAACAAAATACAATCTACCTATTAAGCAAATAACAAGGCCATAATATCGCACTGAAACACAGCAAAGATTTGAAAGGCGTTTGTCTCCACTCCCATCTCCACTACCCCCATCTTTTCCCTTCATCATTATCATCCTCGTCTTTCTTCTCTTCTTCTCACCTTCCAACTCCTCCTCCTTGTCTTCTTCCTCCTCCTCCTCCTCTTCCTCATCACTACTAATGATACTTTTAGGGGTGTTATAATCTTCATTATTTTTGACAATACCAACAATTACTTTAGTGATAAATGTGATATTAACAAATTAAAAAGTTAACACTTCCAAATCAATTACAGACATGTGATTCCTACTGAAAACAAACATTTATGAATGTTTTTGTTATTATTTTCTATACATTGCTTATACTTAAATACCAAAATGTATCGAAATCCCACCAAAATTTTTATGATATGAATTATCTATTAAGGGTTGATTTAAGGAAATGATTGAATGGTTGTTTGATTGATTGGTTGGTTAATTAGTACGTTCGGCTATTTCTAAGGTGACTTATTTACTTGATGTGTAATTAACAGATGTTATACTGATCTATATATTTGTTAGTCATTACATCTTTGATTTGTTTATTTATCTTTGTTTTGTTTACTGATTTATCTATATATGATGAAATTACTTATTGATCAACTTATTTATCATTCACTTGTTCATACATTGCTCTTTTTGTTCCAGCTTGTGTTCTTATTCTCTCTAACCGTGTTTGTTCCTTCTTTATTTTCAATTTTCCTCCTTTTTGAAAAATGCATTTAGTTTGGTCTATGAAAGAACGTTTTAGAACTTTTGATTTGAGAGTTTATATTTTCACATATTGATTTAAATCCACTAATGTATTAATTTAAATACACTAATGTATTGAACTAAACTTGTCAGCTAATGAATTTTCGTGCACGTATTTATTTCTACTTAAGGTTTTACTCTGTTTGATTGCATATGTGTTTATCATTATCTTCACGTTAATAAAAAGAACTGTCACCTATAACATGATGTGATTAATTTGTTAAACAATACGAAGTGTCACATTTGATGAACGATGTCACGTTTTGTACATTCTTGAACATGGATTGCTTACCTGTTATTGATTTGAGGGCTGGGGGAAGATTGTGATTTGGGAACTGTCAATACCGATTGGAAATGTATTACCAAATAAATGCATACTGATTGTGAGTTTTGTTTTTTTTTATAGTGGCTGAGTTTGAGCTGTTCTGCCTTGTCCATGTCTGTTTTTTCTCTGTTTTAATTTTTCTTTCTTGTCCATCTCTCTGTCTGCATGCCCGTATTTCTGCCTCTGTGTGTGTGTGTGTGTGTGTGTGTGTGTGTGTGTGTGGTGTGTGTGTGTGTGTGTGTGTGTGTGTGTGTGTGTGTGTGTGTGTGTGTGTGTGTGTGTGTGTGTGTGTGTGTGTGTGTTGTGTGTGTATGTGTGTGTATGTGTGTGTATGGTGTGTGCACGCGCGTGTGTTGTGGTGTGTGTGTGTGTGTGTGGTGTGTGTGTGTGCGCGCGTGCGTGTGTGTGTGCATGCGTGCCTGTCTGTCTCTCTGCCTGTCTGTCCGTCTGTCTGTCTGTCTGTCTCTCTGCCTTCCTGTCTGTCTCTGTCTTTCTCTGTATGTATGTGTGTGTGTGTGCGTGCGTGCGTGCGTACGCGCATGCGTGTATGTATGTGTGTAGAAGAAAAACAACTGCGGACTCCCCTGCGTTGGGAATAATTAAAGATGTCAACAAACATGGTATGTAGGCAGGCTGAAAGATGCGGAGGGCAAACTTGCAAAGTGAATAGTGGCTTGTGTCTCCTGTGACTGGGAGGAGTGTGTCATTTACCGTGATCTGACACACCTGGGAGTTTCCTCTGGTGACACTGTACGCTTGTCCGTGATGACCATTAACTCTGCCTTTGTTTGTCTGTCAATCTCCCTGTACATTTGCCTGTCTGTCTGTCTGTCTGTCTCTTTCTCTCTCTCACGCTCTGTTTTTTTCTCTGTCTGTCTTTGTCTGTCTGTCTCTCTCTGTATGACTGTTTTCTTCTCTCTCTCTCTCTCTCTCTCCTCTCTCTCTCTCTCTCTCTCTCTCTCTCTCTCTCTCTCCTCTCTCTCTCACTCTCTCTCTCTCTCTCTCTCTCCCTCTCTCTCTCTCTCTCTCTCTCTTGTATGTGCAAGATGTTCTACGTGCATTGCACACAGAGCCCCAGTTTATTGTATCAGTGTCGCAATCAAACAAACACGTCCAAGAAGTTTAATCAGCTTTCATCATGTTTCAATTAGCAATAAAACACAGTAAAGGCGGTAAAAAGAAGAGTAAAATTAGTACTGATGTAAATGATACTTGCTTTTTGTAACAGCAAAAAGAAACTCTTTGGCAATAGTTTTTGCGGTGGAAGTGTATGGAAACACAGAAATGGTTAAGCATTTGCTGGATAACAGAGGAGTTAATGTTCAAAAGTTTCTTGCTATGCTTTCTGGTTTCAGATACTGACAACACCATGGATACGAGGATCGGATGCAAAAAATCACTGTGGTGGGTTTTCATGATCCTCGAAATAAAATGAGCTAGATGCAAAATATGTAATCAGCAATGACATTAGACAATCTGATATCAAATGTTATATTTCACTTTTTTTTCTTTAAAATCGTTTTTAGTCTATCGCAGATTGGTATTTTCAGTGTGTAATCCGGGTGGTTGACTATCTTATACATATACTACATACATACATACATACATACATACATACATACATACATACATACATACATACATACATACATACATACATACATACATACATACATACATACATACATACATACATACATACATACATACATACATTACATACATACATACATACATACATACATACATAATAATATATATACATATATATATATATATATATACATATATATATATATATATATATATATATAATATATATATATATATATATATATATATATATATATATATATATATATATAATATCACGAAACGAAAGTAGAACAACCAACATAAATAAGTGTTCCCCAATATTTCGGTTTCCACCTTCCTAAAAGGGGGGGGGGGGGGGGAGTTCGTTGTAATAATGTGATGGAACGATGTCAAGTTCACTTATAGGTCACTGTGAAACTTTGTTATGAACTCTGAAATTAAACGTCATACTGAGACGATGTCAGAGTGAGACAGAGACAGAGAGAGAGAGATACATGCGTCTTCGCTGGAACATCATCACCTATTCTGTAGTCTGATCGACTGATGGGGCAGCACTGAAGATTTTGCAACCAGCTTTCTCCACTTCTTTCGGTTCTCAGTTGTCCGTAGCAAATTGTTCCACCCAAGGCCCGCCCCCTCTCTGATGTTGTCTTCCCACCGGTTTGTTTTCTGTCTGCCTCTTTGTCTCCCTCTTTGTACTGTTCCCTATAGGACAGTTTTCAGTTGGATTAAAATATACTGTACGTGAAAACGTACAGCATAGATCTTTATGGATACTTGTCACATGTGTCGTTACCATCAAATTACGAGGGAATGAGCAAAAGAAGGCAAAGAAAATGATAAAGAAAAAGTAACAAAAACAAAAATCAAAATCGGAGAGAGTAAGTCAAATACAGAGCGAGTAAAAAACAATATGTATATAAAAAGACTGAAAGAAGGAATACAAGAAATAGACAAAAAAGATGAAAGAAAAGATGATAGAAAACAAAGGAAAAGTGAAACGAAAAAATGCAGCTCAAATTACAGACAAATATGCACACAGATACCAAGCAAGGCAGACATCTAATCACTAGGCAAAGAGAAAGAAAACAGAATGAGAGAGAAAGAGAGAAGGCAAGAAAGAAAGAAGGTAGAAGGAAAAAGAGCAAGGAAACTAAACAAAGAAAAAACAACGAAAGAAAGAAAGAAAATGGAAATGCAAGCAGACAGAACAGAAAAATGAAATAAAAAAAGAAAGAAAAAATGAATAAATAAACGAAAGAAAGACATTGGAAAAAGATCAAAAGCAAGAACGAAAGAAAAAAATAAAAAATAGAATGAGATAAATTAAAAGTGAAAAAAATACTTGGACATCAAACAAACTTTCTTTCGTTTGAATTTAAATCAAAACAGGTCCACCAGAGCCTTACTACTATTGGTAGAGCAGCCTTTCACACACTCCTCTGATTCCCATTTTAGTTTATTCCTTTTCTTTAGCTTCTCAGCTTCATTTGTCTGTTTCCATACAAACCTCAATCGGATGAGACTTTAAACCGAGGCCCGGGTGTAAAGCGCATGCAGAGCATCTTGCGCACATGTTATAAACCGTTTCGCCATTTGGAAGAGTAGGCTATTGTGTGTTGGTAGGAGCGGATGACTAAAAAATAAACAAACAGCATGCACACACGTGTGTTTAGGCACCATCCCTGAGGAAATCGGGGAGTTGGAGTCAGCAGGGCGGCTCCTGCGCTGGCGCTAGAACCTTTTGATTGCCTTTCCAATGGATCATTCCAGCGATGTGCAGAGTAAGGGTGGGTCGCTTTATGGGTAACAACCTGCCCTACATGCTTACTTACCCAGGGTTTAAGCTCTACAGCCCAGAGAGCAACTCCATAGTCTTCTAAGACTGACGGATGCCTACCTAAACATAGCTCACAGATTCTGTTGTTTGGTTTGATTTCAAAGAGAAAAATTAGCTAAATCAGATCAATTGATAGCCTCTTTTTGCTTAGTTCTGTTTAGACATGTTTCGCTCATGTTTAAGAAACGTATTAGCACATGGTTGAGAAACAGGACATATTGGTAAAGAAACAACAAAGTTTATACTGTGTTCAGGTAAAACAAAAAGAAACGTAAAGCACCAACAACAACATCAACAACAAATGGCCTGATGATATCCACGACTGTAATGGGTATCATCGAATCACTCTGATGAAAGTGATAAGCACATATTCATAAACTGAAAAGCAAACAAATAAAGAAAACAAGCAAGATGCAGAAAAATGGATGAGGGATGACAATGAATGAGAAATTTGCTTATGACTACAGATAAATCAGTAGCCTCTGCTCTATGATGGATCCAGGGAAATACGACCTGCCTCTTTGACACGTTATATGACATTGTACAGCATCATGCCAACCCCCCCCCCCCCCCGCCCCTTATATACTTTAGATCAATATCAACGCTGGACAATAATGACTGCAAATACCTAAGCTCAAGTATATTCCACTCGTGTTTGCTGCTCCAAAACTATTGCTACTCAATTCGCTACAGTTTAGTGTAAAGTAAGTTTTTATTATTGGCTTATGGATTTGAAGAAAACTGACATCAATGTAGACCCTATCTATCATGTCCACGCCCCATTCAATGAGCATTTAGGTCTGATGATGATAATGATGATGATGGTGATGATGATGTGGATGATGATGATGATGGTGGTGGCGATGATGATAAAGATGATGATGATGGTGGTGGTGGTGGTGGTGATGCTGCTTCTGCTGTTAATGATGATGATGATGATGATGATAATGATGACGGTAATGATGATAGTGATGATATTCTAGGGAAACAAAATATAGAAAGCAGAAAAAAAAGACCTGATAGTAGAGATACCATACAATGAAATTTGCACTTTCTTTTATATTTTTCGTGTTCTTTTTTTGCAGTATTTCCTTTCACCAAAACATTTCGTGCATTTTATTTCTTTTCACACATCCCTCTAGATACTGTACCCCTCTCTTGTTGCTTTCTATGCAGTTATGTATTTAAAGAACCAGGTATATATTATATAATGTGTGTGTGTGTGTGTGTGTGTGTGTGTGTGTGTGGTGTGTGTGTGTGTGTGTGTGTGTGTGTGTGTGTGTGTGTGTGTGTGTGTGTGTGAGTACGTGTGCCTGTGTGCCTGTGTGTGTCTGTATGTATCTGTGTCTGTGTCTGTGTATGTGTATTTTATTGTCTTGACATTTTTTCTTATCCTGTACCGTCTTCTCGGGAACTATGATCGCAAGCGCACACACACACACACACACACACACACACACACACACACACACACACACACACACACACACACACACACACATGTAAACACACACACATATGTAAACACACACACACACACATATGTAAACACACACACACACACACACACACACACTACCTGCTCTTTTCACTGAAATATTTTTACATTTTCCCCCTACTCCTACGCAATGTCTACAAGGAAATGTCTTCCCATTATGTCTTAAAAGTTACAAAAGAAAGTGTATAAAATTTCGTCTTCATCTATTTTGAGCACGGTTTTAAGCTTAAGAAGACAACAACTAAAACAAAAAGAAGAAACTTCATGAAGTTAACTACATTTGCAACCAAATATTTGTCAAGCTTCTCTCACAGGCTCAGTGGAACAGAAAGATGAACTACAGCTAAAAATGCCTGAGGAGTTCTAGATTTGCCCACGAAAACTACATGTTGACATCAGATCAAAGAAACGTATTTAGCAGATGTAAATGGAGTTTTTGTGCTGTTGTTTTGTTAAGGGAGGGGATAGCTCAGTGGTCAGAGCTCTCGTTTTCCCCCAGCCAATGTTAAGCAGCGTCGAGCGTGGTTACCAGTTGGATGGGTGACCGTTTGCGCGCATTGGCTTCAGTACAGTTCCCCCTGTTCACTCAGCTGTAAATGGGTACCTGCCCTCCTCAGGGTGAGGAAAGGTAAAGCAGCGAAGGAGAGGAGATGGGCGCCACCTTCAATATGCTGGCCCCTAGAGAAGCTGAGGTCTTTACCTTTACTGTTTTATTAAGATTTAGTTTAGGAAGGACGGTGGCAGGATGGTTAAGACGTTCGCCTGCCAATATGTAAACCGTGAGTTTCTGGGTTCGTACCCAGCCTCGCCCTTTCTTCCCAGTTTGACGAAAAAATCGAACTGAATGTCAAAGTCATTCGGATGAGACTCGAAACCGAGGCCCCGTGTGTGAATGCACGCAGAACATCTTGCGCACACGTTAAAACCCCGTTCCACCTTTCGGAAGAGTAGGCCATCGTGTGCCGGTAGGAGCGAATGACAATGTTATAACAAACCAGCATGCACACAGGTGTCGTGTTTAGACACCATCCCTGAGGAAAATCGGGGAGTTGGAGTCCCAGAGCGGCTCGGGGCTGTAGGTATAATTATGGCAACGTTCTGGTGGCTCCTGCGACGGTACTGGAACCATTCGTATCGGTCATTGCCTTTCCAATGGATCATTCCAGTGCCGTGGAGAGGGGGGGTCTGCTGCATGGGTAACAGCTTGCCCTCCATACATACTTGCCCAGGCTTTGCGCTCTAAAGACTAGAGCGCAACTCCATAGTCTTCCGAGACTGATGGGTGCCTACTACTAAGATTTAGTTTGATTTCTTATCTTACATAAGGATGAAGAGAAGATAGGGGGGGGAGTGTAAAGTTTAAGCAGGAGGATCAAGGTGTGAGCATAAAGCTTTGGGGGACGCAGTAGCCTGGTGGTTAGATTGATTTGCATTTGCGCTCGTAATCTGCTGACCCGAGTTCCAGTCCTGTTCAGGAGGATTTTTCCTCTGGAGCTATCATCAGTGCTGACTCCACTCTCCCGAAAAAAGTTTCGGATGAGACTATAAACCAAGGTCTCGTGTCGAATCGCGCTCGCAAATGTGTACATAGTAAAACCAGATCCATCTTTGGGAAAAGAGTGGGCCTTTGTGTGCTGGTTGGAACGGGTGATTTACAAAGGCCCATACTTACGGGGGCTAGATGAAGAAAAGCATACCATGACTGCTTATTCATTATCTTTGATAAAAGAATGAAATAAAAAAGAAAAAAAAGATACACAAAATGGAAAAAAAAACACTATCCATACTAAACCTGTCAGCACTATAATTATGAAGATCTGGCATTTACAGACAATAAGGCGGACAAAACGAAACACACACAATCACCACACACACACACACACACACACACACACACACACACACACACACACCACACACGCACGCACGCACGCACGCACGCACGCACCACACAACACACACACACACACTGATGACTTTATTATAGATCACTCTTTCGGCAACCTAAACAAATCCTTTAACTTCAGAGACAAAACCACCATGCACCATCACACAGAAAAAAACCCGTCTTCCTTTGAGGTCATTTTACCTGGCGAGTTTTGTACGTATTGAACTAAACAAAGTTTGTTGCCTCTCAATAGGTTTAACAAAACCAAAATAGCACCAAACTTATATCAAAACGGTAAAGGTGTCCCATAACCCAGGGGGTCGTAGGAGAGCGAGTCATCAGAGACCTCAGCTTCTCTAGGGGCCAGCATATTGAGGGCGGCTCCCATCTCCTTTCTCTCGCTGTTTTACCTTCCCTGACCCTAAAGAGGGCAGGTACCCATTTACAGCTGGAAGAACTGGGGGAACTGTACTGAGGTCAAGGCGTGCAGGCGGTCACCCATCCAACTGGTAACCACGCTCTCACCACTTCACCATCCCGTCCCCTCCCAGTGTGTGTGTGTGTGTGTGTGTGTGTGTGTGTGTGTGTGTGTGTGTGTGTGTGTGTGTGTGTGTGTGTGTGTGTGAGTGTGTGGTGCTCCCCTTATATTGCTTGCAGCAAATACTGTACGTAAAGCATAAACTCAAGTGCTGAACCAGCCGCTATGGCGCAGTGTTTAGCGCCTTGGATATCGGACTGGAAGGCCGTGGGTTTGGATCCCATAAGAGTCATGGGGATTTTTCGGACTCCGGCTGGCTCCTACCCAGAGTGAGTGTGCTGTGGGGTCAGTGGGGAGACTGGGATCACACAGTCGAGCTTCATCCACTTTACGGATGCGAATTTGAGAGTGTTGCTCAAATTACCTGACCAACAATGCAGGTGTCTGTATTCTCGGGCCCGGTTGACGCCGGGATATATTATGATAGTAGGTGTAGAGTACAACCCTGTCAAGTAGTCTCAAAGCGGATGCACCTCCACAGCAGCATCATTACATCATCCTCATCACCATTGACCATCATGCAATGAATAAAATTGCCTCTGATTCGGAGGCTCCCGTTGCTCTGGTCTCATGGTGACCTCAGATTCGGTTTTCCCATACGCTTCTGTGTCTTTGGTGAGTTTGTGTCTAGGCCTTTGGGGTTGGGGGTTCGCTGGGGAACGGTCGTTGGAGGGAACGTTGTGTGGTCGCCACTTCGGGTGGGTGACTCACTCAGTCTGGCTCCGCGACTGAGCTAATACTGTCGTTAGTAGGGGGCTTAGAAGGTGGTGTCCTGCGTATGTTAGCTCAGAACAGCACCACTGAACACCACCAAAGAGAACCAGCAGGTGTGCAGGGCCCCTCTGGCTGGTGGCCCCACGGCGGCCTGATATTGATGGGCTCCTGTGGACTCCCGACACCGACAATGAGCCACAACGAATCAGGGTAAAGCTTAGGCGGGGAGATTGAAATGAGCAGCGTGGAAACAACAGGACGGGGGCGTCAAAGAAGACGAGGCAGCAAAAAATCCCAACCAACTAAAGAAACAAACAAAAACCACCCCCACCCCCAAACTCAAGCGCTGAAACTCTTGTCCCTTTCCCTTATGGCATGGCATAGTTTTAACGGGGCATGTTCTGTGTGTGTTCCCCGGATTAAGCACTGCACTCGGGGGTTCACCTAAAGTGTGCTCTCTGACTCACTCATCCCACTGGGAATCACTGTGAGATTGAAATTGCTCACTGTATGAGAAGTTTGCTGTATAGCTGTTTTCAAGTACTCGCCATGTAGGCAGCTTTACTCCGGCTTCAGAAGATTTTTTCTCCTTTAAAGGAGAGTGCAGGTTATTATGTTAAGAGCTTGTCATGGCTGAAGGCAATCTCAACACAACACTTTACAACATAACAACACGATAGTGTAAGCCTTCAAATTCAAATTCAAATTCAAAAATACTTTATTATCTCATAGAGAAATTTGGCAATTTGCTGACACCAATAACTGACACAACTTTTGGCCCGGGCCAACGGGGCAGTGAGAACAGCAGTAAGGATTAGTAGTTGCCATTGGCTGATATATAATTTTTTTCCACATGTATCTTCTTCTTCTTTTTATAGTACTTGCAAACAACCTTACGACAAGTTGAATACGAAAGGAAGAAAGAAAGAAAGATATGCAGGAAAGATATTCAAGAATAAGTGATAAGTTTAGGAGGAGCGAAAAAAGAAAAGGTTCAGAAATAAAACGAACAGCAGAAAAGAAGACTACAACGGAATAAATGATAGGTGCAGAAAAAAAATATTGTGTAGATAAAAAAGAATGAAAAAAGAAACACATTATATGCATGCATGTATTATCCTTTTAAGACACAGTACAAAAAGACACAATACTATACAATGCAACACAATCCAATCCGATCCAATATGATACAGCAAAATACGTTACAACTCTGGCCAAGTTGTCGATAAATTTCAGAGAGAAAAAGAAAACAAGTATGCAAGCAAAAATGTCAACAAACCAAAACAGAGCAGGTAGAACAAGCACAGAGGGCGTCCTTCACTTTCACAAGATTCTGTTATTGCATGTTATTGCATAACCTTTCTTCACGTTGTGGTGCAGTGCTTTGAACTTGTATGGCTTTGTTAGGGCATGTGTTGTTCTCTCTGTGGGAAACCACACACAACACACACACACACACACACACAACACTACACACCACACACACACACACACACACACACACACACACACACACACACAACACACACACACACACATACATCACATACACATACACACAACGCATACATAATACATGCATACATGCATACATGCATACATGCATACATGCATACATGCATACATGCATGCATGCATGCATACATACATACATACATGCATACATCATACATCATACATACATACATACATACATACATTACATACATACATACATACATACATCATCATACATACATCATCATCATCCATCCCATCCATCTACATATCCATACATACATACATACATACATACATACATATACATCATACATGCATACATGCATACATGCATAATACATACATACATACATACATACATACATACATACATACATACATACATACATACATACATACATACATACATACATACATGCACACCACATTAACACACACGCGCACACACACACACACACACAACACACACACACACACCACACACACACACACACACACACACACACACACACACACACACACACACACACACACACACACACACACACACACACACACACACACACACACACACACACACGGCGTGTATTCTCAGTTGAGTTCTTTGCATACTCCCACAGTAACAATCAGAAAATGTCTGTCAATTATGTATTGAAAGAAAATGTAGACAATTTCATCTTCATCTATTTTCAGAAGGGTAATGGGCTAAAAAAAACAAACAAAAACCCAAAACATAGAAGACTTTTGAAAAGATTTGATCTCAGTCAAGTATTTTTGACCAGCACAATATGACATTGAATTGAATTGCTGCTAAAATGGTGTAAGCATTCGGAAATTGTAAATGAAAACTGTTTACAGCAAATCGGACAAACGCATTCAGCGCATTAACTGGGAATATATTTATTTTCTTTTGTTCATATTTAGTTTTTCCAGCTCGAAAATACAGAGATAAGAGTTAATGTAGGTATAACAGGATGGGGCTTCAGAATTGTTTTGTTTGTTTGTCTGTTTGTTTAGTTTTTGTTTGGGGCTTTTTGGTATGTGGGTGTGTGTGGGGAATCGAACATTGGGTGGTATGGAAAGCGAACCGATTTGCATTTTACTTTTATGATGCAGTCATGAATACATAAAGATCTCACATCCAAACACTCAGACATCTACAATTCTGACCGCACAACCAAACAACACACGCAAAACAAGGGATTGCGCGCACGCCCCCACGCGCGACACACACACACACACATACACAAACACATAAAGACGGTTGGCTATTTGTATGTTTGCAGATAACAATCTTTGCGAAATGAACAAAAACCTTAACAGCTACAGAAACACAAAGCAAAACATATTTTTTCCTGAACTTCACATAACAATACCTCAGCCTTAAAGGAACAAGGAAGTAATTTTGCAGCTGAGATGAGCAGAAGCAAAATAGTATTAGTTTCCGCTTATTGCTGGAAGCAAACTCTGTAAATAAAACAATAAATATTAGAGTGCTGAAACACTGCTTTACTTTCTTTCATCGTTGAGGTCTACACGTGTAGAAAGCAAACAATACCATCTGCCCATACCCCACCAGGAGTCTCCTTCAGTCGTTGCTAGATTCAATTTCTATTCAGCAGTCTGTTTATTCCAAATTACGTAAAAAAAACCCTTACTTCCTTCACCTTTAACTGTCTCCTAGTCCCGCGGACCGTGTGGGCACAATAGAAGATTTTGCAACCTGCTTCCTGCACACCTCAGTGTCCTCCACCCTGCGTAACAAATCGCTCCACTCAAGGCCAGCCCACTCTCTGGAAACAAAAAACAAACAAGAAACACAAAAATGTATCCAGAGTGATAAAAACCTGTTTTACTTTTTTCTCCATGGAAGAGTTTCACTGGTGCTGTTGCCAAGCAAAACTTACCGCACCACCAGAAATGACCTGAAGTTATTTAGTTGGCTTGGGATCTTTATTGGGGGGACGGGATAGCTCAGTAGTTAGAGCACTCGCTTTCCCCAATATACGATTAAGCAGCATCAAGATTGGTCACCAATTGGATGGGTAACCGCTTGCGCACCTTGGCTTCAGTACAGTCCCCCAGTTCACCCAGACGAGCTGTAAATGGGCACCTACCCTTTTCAGGGTGAGGGAAGATAAAACAGTGAGATAGAGGAGATGGGCGCCGCCCTCAATATACTGGCCCCTAGAGAAGCTGAGGTCTGACGCATCGCTCCCCTACGACCATTTAGCTTATGGGACACCTTCACCTTACCTTTTCCGCATACCATGGGATAGTTTTCCACAAACTGTGAAGTGCAAATAAAACAAAATTTCAGAATGCTGGAACAGTTTTCTATTTTTTATGTTGTTATTATATATATTATATATATTATATATATATATATATTATATATATATATATATATATATATATATATATTTTATATATATATATATATATAATATATATATATAGATATCATATAATATATATATATATATATATATATATATATATAATATATATATATATTACATTTCTCTCTTAGTGCAATTTTGCTGCTGCCAATGGTCATGCATGTGTTCCACTGCCAGAACTGAGCCTTAGTTGTTGTTTTCAAGAGTGGTTTAACTGCCGTTGGTATATTAAAAAATAATGGTAAAATAGTTAAACAAAAGTAATAAAAATTCGTTAGACTGATAAAAGCACTTAATTACATTTCCCGTTTTAGAGGACACATTGTTCCGTCGGCAGCAGACAGGGTCTATTTAACACATGTTACAAAATAAACAAACAAAACAAAACCTCCAAGCAAATAAATAAACAACAAACAGTCCAAGAGTTCTACTTGATGAAACAAATAAACACACAGACATAAACAGCATAATAATCGATGCTGCTGTTTTTATTGCAACAATCTCATCCCAAGGAACAGCCCCCTGTTTATGCAGAGAATTCAGCCAAGGCAAAACACGCGTTACAATTAATACAATACAACAAAACACACTTTAATACAAATAACACATAATGAACTACAACACTTCAATACTTCACAAAAAAGACAATACATAATAATCCAATACAATACGGCACGACACGATACGATATGCCAAAGGAACATAACAAAACACAACACAGCACAAATCAATATACAATGCGATAAAATACAGCATAATACACTAGAAAACAGCAGAATATCCGTCAAGACAAAACATTGAGACAGGAACACAAAAACATATTTGTTCTATCACAAAGAAGAAGAAAAAAAAGCCAAAACAAAGCTAAAGACAGCACAGAGGGCGTCCATCAGTTTCCAAAAGGTTTGTGTTATTGATATCCCTGCATCTCCTTACTTCCCACTGTGATGCATTGCTTTGTACTGTAGTGCTTTATTGGGAGAAACTGTGTTTTCTCTTTTGGTATAAAGGCAAGTCTCTGTCTCGGTCTCTGCATCTCTCCTTACCCTGCATCTCTCTCTCTCTCTCTCTCTCTCTCTCTCTCTCTCTCTCTCTCTCTCTCTCTCTCTCTCTCTCTCTCTCTCTCTCTCTCTCTCTCTCTCTCTCTCTCTCTCTCTCTGGGGGGAGAGGGGAGGGATAGCCTAGTGGTCAGAACATTGACCTCGCAATTTGACGACCCGGGTTCGATTCCCGGTCGATGAAATTTTTCTCCTGGAGTTAACATCAGTGCTGACTCCACTATCCCCAAAAGTCTTTCGGATGTAGACTTTAAACCGAGGCCCCGTGTGCGAACGCACGCAGAACATCCTGTGCACACTTTAAATCCTGTTCCGCTTTTCGTAAGAGTAGGCCATCGTGTGCAGGTGGGAACAGATGACATTTACAAACTGCATACACACGGGGTTTGGATGTAAAAAAAAAAAAAAAAAAGCACAAGAGTGCTTATTCCATTATCCTCGTATAAAAGAATAAATCAAATCAAATCAACAAATCAAATCTCTCTCTTTCTGTATCTCTCTTTCCTGTTCATTGACATCTAACACCCCCCCCCACCCACACACACACACATACACACAGCTGCTCAGGCAGGTCGGAGACTTCTCTCTGCTTACTTTTTCCGCGGGGAAAGAGTCTTTGCTGATCCAGAGAAAAGTGGCAAGAAACAACACACACACACACACACACACACACACACACACACACACACACAACACACACCCCCACACACACCACACACACCACACACACACACACACACACACACACACACACACACACACACACAACACAACACACAAACAACACACACACACACACACACACACACACACACACACAACACAACACACACACACACACACACACACACACACACACAACACACACACACACACACCACACACACACCACACACACCACACACACACACCACAACACACCACACACACACACACACATTTTCACAAATCTTCTCTACTAGCACAACACAGCACAACAACACACAAACACGAACAACATCACAATTTCTTCTGAATCTTTCTCTGAGCACTGACATCACAGCACAAAACAACAAAAAACACCCCAACCCACTACAAAAAGGCCATAACTGAACAGCAGCAACAACACAAAAACACGCAAAAAGCCATTAGACTATTTGGTTGATAGAAGGAAATAAAAGGTTAAGCTTTGCCGAATGTTGAAGAGTCAAGTTGCTAAATGGAAGTAAATGTCCTCAGAGTTATCAGGTTGGAGACAATTAGGAATTGGAGGTAAAATTGCTGACAATATTGTCCAGAAAAAGAGCGGAGTTTTGGTTACTTTTTGTTTTAACTTTGTAGAAGAGATAGGTACTTTTTTCCCTTTCTTTCTTTCTTTCTTTTCTTTCATTTTTTGTGTTCTTCTTTGAGACATGAAGGATTTACTATGACATTTTTTATGCCTCTCTGTCCTGCTCACTTGCTTTTTATTTGTCTTTCCTTGTATTTTTGTTTTTTCTTTTTGTGTCTCTCAGTCATTGTGTCACAGTCTCTTTGTCCTTTTCAGCCATTCTTTTTCTCTCTTGTCGTTTTCTGTTTCTATGTCAATATTGCTCTCTGTTTGTATCTTGCTCTGTCTCTGTCACTGTCTGTTTCTTTCTTATTTTATCTGGTTGGCTGGCTAGGTGTTTGTCTATCTATGTCTGAGTGTCTCTGCCTGTCTTTCTGTCTTGTCTGTCTCTGTCTTGCTTGTCTCTGTCTCTGCTCTCTCTTTCTCTCTCTCTCTCTCTCTCTCTCTCTCTCTCTCTCTCTCTCTCTCTCTCTCTCTCTCTCTCTCTCTCTCTCTCTCTCTCCCCTCTCTCTCTCTCTCTCTCTGCGTGCGCGTACGCGCGCGCGTGCGCGTGTGTGTGTGTTTGTGCGTTTGTGTGTGAGTGTGTGCGTGTGTGTGCGTGGGCGTGTGTGTATACACCTTTGGTTGGAATTCATAATGCAAAGACGTACATTTTGCGTAGGTATTCATTTAGCCGTCTTTCACAAGACTTTTCTTTTGTTCATTGCTAGCTTTTCACCAAATATGACAGGTATGTTGAATTAAACAAGTAAACTAATGGGGACAATATAAATAAATAACCCACCCCAACTAAGAATATGGTTACCTGATTGTGGGTAAAGACGGTTGTTACACAGCCTCTCACCATTGGTGAAGGTCAGAGCTCTTGCTGAGGTACAACACAAGCCAGCATGATTTGCAATGGCCCACAGCAACATCAGCTTCTGCAGTAGCATACCATCAGTAACTGATGCAACACCAAGAGCAACTGTATCCAATACAACTAGAAGAAAAACAACAATAAGAGCAATATGAACAACAGCGACGCTTACATTACGAAGAAGCAAGAGCAGCAGCAACAAACACAACTATGACAACAACACAAAAAGGAAAACAAAATATTGATAAGTACTTAACACGATCTAAATTCGAGTAATAGTTAATGCATTAATGTGATATTAGTTACTAGCAGTGAAGCCGAAACAATGAATTGCCTACTACTACTATACTACTACTACTACTACTACTACTACTACTACTACTACTACTACTACTACTACTACTACTACTACTACTACTACTACTACTACTACTACTCTACTACTACTACTACTACTACTACTACTACTACTACACTACTACTACTACTACTACTACTACTACTACTACTACTACTACTACTACTACTACTAACTACTACTACTACTACTACTACTACTACTACACTACTACGACTACGACTACTACGACTACTACTACACTAGCTGTACTATGCTGCTGCTGCTGCTGCTGCTGCTGCTGGCTGCTGCGCTGTTGCAAGAAAGAAGAAGAAGAAAACGACAGAAGCAGCAGCTGTAGCAACACAACAACAACAACAGCAATAATCATAACAGGAGCAGCGGCAGTAGCGCACTAGAAATAAAAACAACAACATGAGAGAGCATCGCATCATTATCATAATCATCATCATCAGTCGAGAAGGAGCAACAACAGCAACATTATCAAAGACAACAAGAACAAAAATAATAAACTTCAGTGGCAAAGTCAACAAGACAAATAACACAACAGCATCATTACAAGCAAATAGTATATCAGTAATAGAACTAGCAGCAGCTGCAATCATTGTGATCATCATTATCATCACCATCATTGTCGTCGTCGTCGTCATCGTAGATCATCATCATCACTCATCATCACATCATCATCTCATCATCATCATCATCATCATCATCATCATCATCATCATCTCTCCCCGATGCCTTCTTCCTTTAATTTGTTTCATTGTTTTCTTATTATTGTTATCTTTGTTGGGTTACACTTAAGCAATGTAAGCATCAGAGTCTGCCTTCTTCGTGTCCATATCACCATTAATTTTCATCAACATCCTGTATCTGAAAGATACTGTATCTGTATTTGCATCTGAAAGAGCACAATGTTAATAAAAGGAAACATAATTATATCATTATCGCAATTTACAAGAAAGCACAATAGATATTCACGATAGTAAAAATGATTATTTTTGTCATCAGAAAGAATGAATAATCATGTAGATAGTAAAAAGCATTAGAAAGGAAATACAGTAAAATTTTGGAAAGGAAAATAAAACAAAAAAAAAAAAAAACCAACATTTTAAAAAATCAATTTTTAAAAACAACAAAACCAAATTTTTCCCAACCCCCCCCCCAAACTCTCCCCAATTTAAATTCAACAATTTTTTACCCCCCCAAATATAAAAATAAAAAATTTTAAAATTTTTAAATAAAAAAAAAAAAAAAAAAAAAAAAAAAAATTATTTTAAATAAAAATTTTTTTTTTTAAAATTTAATAAAATTTTTCCCCCAAACTTAAACAAACCTTTTAAAAAACTAAAAAAACTTTATAACAAAAAAAACCCCCCCCACTCAAAATAAAATTTTTAAATCATCCCCCAACCATTTAACCCCTAAAACCCCTTTTCTTTTTTTTTTTTTTCTTTTTTTCTTTTAAAAAAAAAAACCCCCCTTTTTTTTCAAATCTTTTTTTTCCCCTAATTTAAAGGGACTTTTTTTTAGCTTTTTTCAAAAAACAAAGTTCTTGGCCCAAAAAAAGGGTTCATCCTTTTTTTTTTAAAAAAGGGAATTTAAAAAGGGGTAAGGGGTTTTTTTTCCAAAACCCCTGACTGAACTTATTTTTTTTTTTAAAAAAATTTCCGGGTTTAGGTAAAATGGAAATTTTAAATTTTACTGGAAAAAAAAAGGGGGGGAAGGCAAAAACCAAAAAAAAACAAAAAAATGCGAAGAAAAGAAAAAGGGAAACAAGAAGGAAAAAAGGGGGGGAAACAAAATTTTCCAGAGGGGGGGATTTCTTGGTCCGGTCCCCAGGAAAAAAAAAATTAAAATTTTTTTAAATACCTTGTAGGTTTCCCTTTCGGTTGGAAATGCCAGAAAAAAACCCCCTTTTTTTCCCCCTTTTTTTAGAAAAAAAAAACCCTTTTTCCTTTTTAAGTAAGTTTTTTTTTCCTCTCCCCTTCTGTAGGGTTTTTGTTTTTGTTGTGTTTGTTTGTTTTTTGTTTGTGGGGTTTTGTTTGTTTTGTTTTTGGGGGTTTTTGGGGTTTTGGGTGGGGGGGGGAAAAAAGGGAAAAACAACAGGAAAAAGGCCCCCTTTTTGGGGAAATGTGATTCCTGTGTTTTTAAACCCCAGCCCCCCCTTTTAAATTTAAAGGGGAAAAAAAAAAGTTTAAAAAAAAATTTAAAATTTAAAAACCCAAAAGTAAAAAAATACAAATCAAAAGGCAAAAATAACAAAGATACAATTTGGGTTTTATAAAAAAACAAGAACGAAAAAAAAAATCAATATTTTTTATTTAAAAAGGGAAAAAAAAAACAAAAAAAAAAAACAAAAAAAAAAAAACAAAAAACAAAAAAAGGGAATAAATTAAAAGGCCCCAAATAGATTTTTAAAAAGAAAACCAAACCCCCACCCAACACACAAAAAAATCCCCCCCAAAAAAAAGAAAAAAGGGGGGAAAAAACAACCAATAAAAAAAACAAAACAAAAAAAAACAAAAAACCCGAAACAAAAAAAAAAATCAAAAAAAAAAAACACACCCCACACACCAAAAAAAAACACCACACCCCACACCAAAAAAACAAAACACACCCGCACGGACCAAGCAACCCCCAAAAATAAAAACCCAAAAAACCCCCCCCAGAAAACCACCAACCCCCAAAAAAAAAACCCCCAACCCACCCCCCAAAAAACCAAAAAAAACAAATCAAAAAAAAGGCCAAAAAAAAAAAACAAAAAAACAAAAAAAAAAAACCCAAAAAAACCCAAAAAAAAAAAAGGGGGGGGGGTGGGGGGGGGGGGGGGGCCCTTTTTAAGGGGCCCTTTTAAACCAAGGGTTTAAAAACTTTCCCCCCATTTAAAAAACAAAACAAATTTTATAAAAAGAAAAAACCCAAAAAAGGAAAATAGACAAAAAAATAAAGGTAAATTTTTTTAAAAAAACCATTTAGGAAACAAAAATATGGTGGTCAAAAATGTTTTGTTTAAAGGAAAAAAAAAAAAAAAAACTAAAAAACGGAAAAAAAA